>JANAVB010031818.1:2519358-2959832 GCA_029216955.1 Iris pallida
CGGATACGACACAATTTTGTGCTCAGACAACTAGGGTTGTGACCTACAAGTCTAAGGCTACCCAAAAATGTAATTTGTTTTGAAAAAACATTAACATTCAATCCATTGAGGTATTTCAACAAACACCTTAATAACACATAGACACGTGTCCGATTCGAAAACCAAACGGACACAAAATCCACCCAAATTTCGGGGACACCTAGGGGACTCCTAGATCTAGCCTAAATACAAAGAAAACTGAAATTTAAATCAATTTAAAGGGTTCTACCTATATGTGCAAAAATCTTGGAAAAGCTTCAAATGGGGGATTCTTTCTCTTGATGGCAAAAGCTCCAAATTGATCCAAAGCTGGGATTAAATCCCATAATCAAAAAATATGAGAGTATTAGGTTCTAATGCAAGAAACTAGGATGAAAAGGAGATCAAATGAATAAAATGGGAATTTTTGGAAGGTGGAAAAATACCTTTCTTTCTCCAAGTGTTGGAATGATAAAAAAAAGAGGCAAGCCCTAATGAATAAGTGTTTATATAGGGTGGGGATCCCTATGTGGCTGGTCACTAGCTCCATAATTAGGGTTAGGGTTCACTAAATGGCCCATGGGCTTAAGTCATGATCAATCAAATCGTTAAGCCATAAGTCATTTCGTGAAACCACAAGCCATGACTTAAATTCACTAAACCAAATCCCCTCATTCTAAAACTAATCTTTAAAGACTAAAATGAGTTAACTCAAGCTAGACTAGGGTCACCATGGCTAGGGTTAGGTTCTAGGCTAGTCCACTAGGTCTCAACAAGTCAAAGTCAAACTAGAATTCACCAATTCATTAAATCATCAATTAATTCAAATAAGTCAAAAAGACCAAATTACCCCTAGGCTAAAAATAATAATTAAATCATTCTAATGACATGGTTAGGCTCTAGGTCATGCAGTCTCTCAGGTTACACTAGCAAGACCTTAAAATCACAAGCCATAACTTAAGGCAGTTTTTAAATAGTTTAAAAATTATTAAAAATCACCAAAAATTATAATATGAAATAAATATCAATAATTAATAATTATAATTATAAAATTTTAAAATTACCCTCATCTGAAAAATTGGGTGTTACACACGTCCATATCTGACACGACACGACTCGGTTGGACACCAAAATTGGTGGACACCTGGAGGCAATGTCTAAGAATATGCCCCCAAAGTCTTACACGATTTGGTTTAGTAGTTTGGAAGTTTTCACTCTCGCACTAATGGTGTACTGCACAGCCCCAGTCGATCAGTCGGCTCCGATACGGGCTTGTAACTTGGACACAGCACGGGTTCAACCCAGGTCAGAGTATGGGAATCCTAGCCCTACTATGGACGAACCCATATGCACGAGCTCGACCCACCTCGAGCACTGTGTCGAGCTCACGAAGGCTCGATATGGATGCACGATGATTATTTTTTCCAGTTTTCTAAGAATTTTGAATTTGGGTTTGGACACTACGTGTCCCAATTTATGGACACGAAGGACTCTCCCTGGACACGAAGAACACGTCCCCATGCCTTTACACTCTTGACACACCTTGAATTAGGTTTTGATTCGAATTTGGCATTGGATGTCGGGCTCAAAACTCTGATACGCTGAGTTATTGTTTACTATTTTTTGAATGTTTTTAATGATTCAATTCGATTTATCTAAGATGATATTAATTTCAATTTGGTTCATATAGGTTTCCATATATACTTTAGCTTTTCACTTGGGTTGTTATATCTAAATATATGTAGATATGTCTATACGTATGTGTATGCATTGATATATACATACATATGTGTTGAACAAGGATTGGTTCAGTCCCTGTTTCTGATTCCCAGTTTTGGTTATGTAGTTGGGATTTATTTCCTGTTCTTGAGATTGAATCTGAGTTATAGTTATATGCTTTTATCTATATGTATGTGATCCTCAGTTTTGTCTTTTGGAGAGATGTTTGGGAGTGAATCTCAGGTTGGGGGTTCATGGGTTTAAGTAGAGGACTGTGATTTCAGAGACATAGAGAGAGAGAGAGAGGTTAGGTAGTAAGATGAGAGTGTGTTCGGGCTTTAGTTTCAGTTGTGTGTTAGAGCTTGAGGACAGGAGTGTGGGAGGTGGAGAAGGCAGCATGGCCTTGCAGCTGCCTACCCTGCCTTGACTTGGCTTGGCCTGGTTTTGCCATGGCAGGTCCTATCAGTTAGGCAGGGGTTTTGATAGGTTGGGGTGAGCAGCAGTTATGGACAGATGAGTGAGTGGATAGAGGATGGGGAGAGTGTATGTATGTGGCTATAGAAGGGTGCCAAGTGCCAGGAAATTCGAGAGAAGGAAGGAGGTATCAGTTGAGTGTTTAGGAATATTAAAGGTGGTTTTCATAGCAGCAGGGGATGACCTATGTTGCATTGCAACAGGGCATTGAGAGGGAGGATTGGATGGTAATGGTATCACTTGTGAAGTGTGAGTACAATAGGGGCATTGGGTTAATATCAGTTGGTATCTGTGATTGATTTGGGTGTGTATGTATGTGGGGTATTGGGAGTTTGTGGGTTCCTGATACATATATGAATGTATAGGATATTAGAGTATCACCTTGACCTACACAGAAAAGGGGGTATGTGTGTATGGTTTCATGAGAGATTATAGGATGTGGGTTGGTTAGTAGGGGTTAGATGTTAGTAACAGATTTTAAGTAGGTAGCATATAGCTATATATAGTTGTATGTATATATAAGTTATATATATCTTTAGGATATCCTAATAGCTTGTTAATTAGAGTTGTGGTATATATATGTATACATGATGTCAGTAGGTATGCATATACATGTTCATTACACATTGTCTTGAGTACACTGAAAATCTGAGAACAAGTCCACGCACACACACATCTACACCCTAAAATCTGAGTTTGACACCTTAAACACACACTACTGCCACCACATGACACACACATAGGAACACCTAACTACTGCCATGTATACACACAATTTTGACACAACACCCTATACCATATTGATTCCTAAATGTACACACACACACACTACCATATCTATTGTTAGCTCATACATAGACACACATTTTCAACCTAAAGTCTAAAACACATAGACACACATTCACACTATCTTTCCATTTTCATGTTCCCACATTCACACAATGTTCACTCACACACTCGCACAAATCTGTGATTGACACACTCACTCACCTAAATGCACACACACATGTTAGTTTGTTCACACACTCATGATTCACTCTTCTTTCTTTACTTTCCTCTGCATGAATATATATAAATGTGAACGTGGCATATATATTGATTTGTATAATATATGCATATATGGTTTTATTTATATGAGATGTATAGTTTAGGCTATGGTACTAGACTAGTGTGGCTTGTATTGTATGTTGGTTAGAGACCTAGATTGACTTGTTAAGCCTAGATTAGACCAACCTAGGCTAGTTTAACCTTGTTTGACCTAACTAGACTAGATGTTGACTTGGGTTGACCAAGGTTGACCAAGTTTGATTTGGACCTAGTTTGACCTAGACAGTTGGCCAGGTTTGACTTAGAGTTGACTTTGACCTAGATTGACCTAGAAATCATATAGATTGTATTGTAACATTATTTATCTTGATTTAAACACATTATAACCTGTACTGCTCTATTTAGGATATTGTGACTCTGGTGCAGACATCTGATATTACACTACTTTTTTCAGCGTATCAGGCGAGTACATTCTCTGATAGTTCTCTCATTTATTTGTCAATTACTGTACTTCAGTTCTAGTTAGTTGTATGTTATTCTCTGTTATAACACGTATGGATATTCTGGATTCATGTATGCGACACACATACCATATTGTCTGGCCTCTATTACTGGTATCATTATGTCTGGCTTCTATTACTGGAATCACCCTGGAATCACTTGCTGGTATCATCATGTTTGGCTGGACTCATCTCGATTCTCGTATCGTATTCTGGAATCACTTATACTTGCTGGGAGGAGAAATACTTGAGTAAGACATGTAGACATACCCCAATCTGGAATCTCCCAACTGGAATCTACTGGAATCTACTGGAATGATAGCCATCTCACACCCGGCCAGGTGTGTGATGTACCGTATTACCTACAGCCGTTTACATGTCGATCTCGGTATTTTAAAACACACTATTAGAGTATAGACTGGACTCACCCTGGAATCATTGATCACTATGACTGAAATCGTCTCGTACTGGATTCATCTTGTATTAGATTTGTCTTGTACTGGACTTATATTGGAGTTACACTTGTCTACATTTACTGTCTGGACTTATACCATGTTACTCTAGTTCAGCTAGTTTCTATTTTACAGTCTTTATTGCCATGATTCTTCTCTTGTTTAGTTACTTTACTTTCCTTGTACCTTATCTGTCTCTCTATACCATTAACTGAATATAAACTGCCATGTTCATCAATACAACTGTCTATAACTGCTTTATAGTTCTCTGTCATTTATTTGGGATTTCTTGATGAGTTGTACTCGTTCCTATCCTGACTGGACCTATTGAAAATTTTACAGATGATTGCCCTGAGGACACATGTCCTACATATTATGGACCCGAAGACGGGTTGGCTACCTTTGGCCCCGATACTCAGGAGTGATCGGGATTTAGTTTAGTAGACTGGCATCTATTTTTTTCATGTTGAACTTGTATTGATTTGAGACTTGTATAGTATTTGAGATTGTTGAGAGTTGTTATTATTTTAGTAGTTGTCTTTCTATTTCTTAGTTATTTTTTCTGTGATATCTTATCATGCTTAGACTGTGATTGAGTTACAATATCTTATACTCGTCCTCCGTTCGGAGTTGATCATGATGATTACATAACATATTGCGTGAGTTGTTGGTTAGATAGTAACCTAGGACAGCGTTCTACCGCCGACACTGCGACGTAGGCTGGGCGTTGTTACGTGCTCGTACCCTCAGAGTGGGTGTGGGTCATGGCAATACCTAATACAATATCGTAGTTCGGTAGTGGCATGACCAGCAGACTCACCTCTAACTCTCAGCCTCCCAAAAAAATGCTCCACCCTCTGCAAACATCACTCACGAGAATAACACCACCCCCGGTCGTGATCTTACAGGTCCTAGTCATTGGTTCAGATACAAGGTAGTGTCTAATAGCAAATGATACCGACACAAAACTGTGGGAAGCCCCAGAATCAAATAGAGCAAAAGCTGGAATGGAGTCGAGAAGAACCGAACCTGCAATCAACTCCCCAATGGCCTCTACATCTTCGGCTGCCATGGCGAAAGCTCGCCCCTGCTGACCTTTCCGAGCCTGCTGCTGATGCTGGATGAACCTATGCTGCTGGGTCTGCAGTGGTCCCCTCTACTGGCCTACTGGAGCCTTGGCTCCTCCACCTCCTCCTGGTGCTGGACGTATCGATGCTACTAGACAGTCTCTCATCTGATGGTCCGATGATCCACACATCAGGCATCTTCCAAGCCTCTTCTTGCAGTCGTCCCACCTGTGCCCCGGCTTCTTGCAGAAGGTGCAACTGATGACCTGCTGCCTCGGTGCCTACTGCTGTACCCTCGGCTGCTGATGCTGCACCTGCTAGAAAGGTGTCTGACCCTGCTGCTAAAACTGCTGCTGATGTACTGGCCTCTGCGGCTGCTGGTGCTAAAAATGAGGCCTCTTGGCCTGACCTCCACTGCTGCTAGCTCCCTGGAAGTCCCGACCTCTCTTCAGCTTCAACCTCCGGTCGTCCTCCGCTGCCATAGCTCCAGTGAAGATCTCCGCGAAGGTAGTATTCCGGTCATTCTTAGTCAGTGACCGAACCTCCCTGATCAACCCTCGGCAAAACTTCCTCGCCTTCATCTTCTCTGTCAGATCATCAATACACCGGGCCAACCGGTAAAACTCTCCGGCGTACTCAGTTAACTGTCTGGTTCCCCTGAACCAGACTCTCAAACTGCGCCTCAATGCCTCCTAGTGCCACATCTGGAAAGAACTGTTCCTTGAACAGCTCCTTGAACTGCTCCCAAGTCTGACCCTCTACTCCTACTCTGGGATCTATCTGGTACCAAGTACGGGCTAAGTCCTGTATCTGATTGCCCGTCGCCTCAATATAAAGTCGGGCTGGTATCTCCGCCAGCCTGAAAATCTTCTCAATATGCTCAATACAATCATCCGTATAGTGAATGCCCTCGGTGCCCAAGAAATCTCTAGGATGCATCTTCTGAAAGTCATGGATATCCTTTTCCCTCCGGCGAGGCTGCTGCTGCTCCCCCTGAGCAGAAACCATCTCTACAGTCGTACGAACCGGGTGATGTGCCTCGTCAATCCCCTGACGAAAGTCGGCAGTCTGGCGCTGCTGCTGCTGCTGCTGCTGGTGAGACTCCAGAATCCTCTCCACGAAGGAGAACAGATGAGCAGCATCTACTATCCCCGCAGGTGGAGGCTACTGCGACGGAAGGATCTCAGGAATCACTGGGCCCTGCCTCCTAACTGCTGGAGGTGCTCCTCTAAAAGCAGCTAAAATGCCCACTCCTGAGGGCTGCACTGGTGCTGCGGTACCGAAAACTGGCTGCTGAGGACGAGAGGTGGCAGACCCCTCTGCAGTGTCCTCCAGTCTGAGGCGATACGATCTTGTCTCGACCATCCTGGAGACACAGATCAAAATAAGAAACAATTGCTGAGAATGAGTCAAAAATATCAAAGGAGGACAGTTTAAATTCAATGGAAGACAATAAGCAGCAAAATGTAGATGTACGGAATCTGATAAGGAGTTTTTTCTAGTGTGATTGAGTACCTTCAAAATATCCTAATTCCTACTGTAGGCTGCAGTGATACTCTAGTTCAAATACCGCTGCATTTCTAAACTTGACCTGCATGGGCCACCACTAAAAATGTGTCACGACCCGCACCCTAGAGTAAGGGCACAAGAAGTGGGTACGTCCAGCCTACGCCGCAGTATCGACGGTTAGAACGCTGTCCTAGGTTAATCATCTAACAATATATAAGGTACCTGTACAGTATATACACACCGAATGGAGGTGACATAGCAAATACAGTCTCAATCACATCTAAGGTATTATACGATAAAATATAGATAGATATGAAATGGAATGAAACCACAGAGATACAACCAGATAGAGTTCTAAGTGTCTAAGATAACACAAATTCAGATAACATCTCAAAATCTCAAATACAGTAATCCAGAATAAATACAATAAAAGATATCCTAGACTAAAGGAGTGTCATCCACTGCTAAGGGGTCCTGCTGATGGTCCAGGTCACAACAGTCCTCTAGGGTAGTCCAGTAATAGGTGGAACAGAACGCCTCAGCCTTGTCCTCTGTAATATTTTCAACAGGTCCAGTTAGAACAGGAGCGAGCACAATACATCTTAACAAATCATAGCAGGTTAGGAATATAAACATGCTAGAGAGTAAGATATAAGAAATTGAAAGAACAACATGATGTAAAAGAGAGACTGTAAGTAAATAACTACAATATATAAGAGAACTATCAGTGCTAGTGATTCAGAGTACAAGATGGTTATGTAAACGGTACGATGTTGTACACGAGTAATCTACAGGAGTTATACACGAGTAATCTACAAGATTGAATACATAACCACTTCTACTCCCCCGCCCCCAATCAATACACAAGGATCCTGTCAAGTTATGTTATTGCACATGAAGTATAGTTGTACACGATGATCATGTGAGCACACGAGTATACTCGATTTCACACGATTTATATACGAATAACAAGAACACAAGGAGTACACGATGCTCATGATAAAGTATACGAATATGAAATACCTGATGTATCCGCTAAGGGGATAACATCACACGATAAGATCCATATAGTACTAATCCGTGTTACCAACGTGTCAGCATCAAATAAAGTAATCTAAAGCAGGAAATATAATCCTAAACAAGATATGAAATAATCAGAGAATGTACTCGCCTGGTATCCTGAATATCTGAAGAGAATATACCGTCCGAAGAGTGGTATCTGTCTCCTAAAGAACAGTACAAGTCACTACATGTCCAAAATAGTATAATAGACTGCTACAATGCATCTACATGATGCTTGGGGTCAATCTAGGCTAAAGTCAACCCTTGGTCAACTCTAGTCAACTACACTAGTCAAACTAGGTCAACTAGGTCAAGCCTAACCCAACAAGTCTCACTAAGCCTAGCCATGTCTATCCTAGCATCCACACACAATACAAGGCCACACAAGTCATCAACACACATCATTGGTGTATACATGCCATACATATAGGCTATGTGCCATAGGCTATAGGCCGTGTGGTCTAATCACATATTATTTTATACATTATATTTATACACTAATTTAATATAAACTACACATTGGTATATCACATGATTATTATTAAGCATATAGAATATATATATATATATATATATATATATATATATATATATATATAGAGAGAGAGAGAGAGAGAGTGATAGGAGAATAATGTGTATATGTATATAGTGTCATGGCAAGGGTTAAAGTGTATATGTGTGGCAATTGATAGCTTGTGTGTGATACATGAATGTAGGCTAGATATGTGTGTGTCAAACTCAGGAATAGTGTTGTGTGTCAATAACTACGGGAGTGTGTGTGTACCATCTAACAAGTGTGTCAATATGTCAATGTGAGTTAGGTATTTAGTAGAGTGTATCTCAGGTGACAGTGCTAACTTAGGGAATTAGTACAACTCAGGAATCCAGTAGGGTGTTAGTTAATCTCAGGAATCAAGTGTTGTGTCAATATGTGAAATAGGTTAGTGTGTTCTTAGAAAAAACTGGAATCAAGGTAATGTGTGTGTGTACATGTGATACTCTATTGTGTTCAAAATGACAGTAGCTAGGAGAGGGTGTCAACAACCAGTTTGTGTGTGTATAACTAACAGGAATGATTCTCATGAGTAAATTGACAGTTAAGTGTAATAGGAATCTCAAGAATTTCAAGGTTCACATGACAGTTAGCTCACATTCTATATCACAGTTCAAAACCATTTCGAATCCAAATTTCCAAAAACAAATCATAACCCAACATTGCAGTAATCTAACACACATGTAATTGAATTAACATGGCAATTTAATCATGGGAAAATGGTTTGAAAACTTATTTAATTTCAGGAATTCAAAACAGTGTACACGTATCAGTCAATTGGGGGATAATGCAATTCGACAGTTAAAATCATGCTAATATTACAAATTAATGGTTGGTAATTAATTATACACATGTGCACGTGTCTCACAAGTCATATCGTGTCACCCTAGAGCCGGATACGGCGTGTCCAAGTAGCTACACACACGGATGCACTGTGCCTGTGTACAGCATCGTGCATGCGTGTACATGTGTCCAACGCACGACACAGGCCACGTGGGGACACGTGGTCGTGCCCACGTGTAGCCCATGTGTAGGGCTACACGGTCGATACCCTGTATCACCGTGTATCGCATCCATGTCGTGTCCAGTGCGGACACGAGACGCGTATCAGGGAGCTATTCTCTGACTGTGCTGTGCAGTGCAGTGTCGAAACAGTACACGTGTCCGTGCTCTCTCGACACGGCACGAGAAGGTGTCAAACTAGAGAGGTGTCGTATCAGACACTAGACCCACCTCTGTGTCGAGTCCCAAGCCACCTCGTATCCTGTGCAGTGAGCACTAGGGCCCGAGTAGCAGGGCAGTGTCCTGCGGGACAGCACAGTATGTTCGTGTCCCCGTGTAGACACGACACGACCCCAAATTCTCGAATCATGGACACGAATCAACAAACAAACCCTAGATCTAGGAATTCATTCAAAAATATTTACAAAAATAGTAAAAACAGTTGGTTGTGGCATTTCGACAAACACCTAGCCTAGGGGTTTGATACGTGTCCGATGGGGACACGAAACCTAATACAAATGACACAAATCCTTCACTACAGCTAGGGGACACTTAGATCTAGGCTATCATGCAATAAAAATATCATTTAAATAGAATTAGGAGGATTAACCTATAGATTGCAAGAAACAAGAAAAAGTTTCAAATCAAACGGTTCACGTTGCTATCCAAATCCTCCAAATTGCTCTTAGACAAAAATTGCTCCTCAAAATCAGCAAGTAGAGGTTGATTAGAATCATATGCAAAAGATTTGGGTCAAAAAGGATTAAAAATGGATTTACTATGAATTTAGGAAAGTAGGGATTTACCTTTCCTTCTAAAAACTTGGTTGAGCACAAAAGAGGCAAGAACAATAAAATGGGACATTAAATAGGGGTGGGAAACCTATTATGGCCGGCTAATTAGGGTTTGGTTAGGGTTAGGACTTCTAGTTATGGGACATGGGCTTAAGTCACAAGTCATGGAATTTAAAATCATAAGTCATGAAATCAATGCACCTATTCTATTCCTCCTATTTGAAAACTAGATTCTAATGGCTAGAATGAGGTTAACTTAAGTTAGACTAGGGTCATACCATTGTCTACCAAGTCACCATAACTAGGGTTAGCTTCTAGGCTAGTCTACCAAGTCTCAATAAGTCAAAGTCAAGGATATCAATCACCAATTCAATAAATCAATTAAAATTCAAAATTCACCAAATGACCAAAATACCCTCAAGCTAGAAATGTGGTAGTGACATGAACAAACAAAGAAGTATGCAGCAACTTGAAGTTACATTCCAATATACAATTTACATCAAATTATGAAGTTACATTCCTGTTCAAAACATACAGAGAATTATTTGGATACTTCAAACAAAGAATTCATTGGATACTGAACAAACAAAGAAGTATGTAGTTACATTCTGCAACAAACAAAGAAGTATGCTTCCAAAAAGTGAACATAGAAAAGAAGTATGCTTCATAAAGCTTCAAAATGTTGAACAAACAAGCAAGCATGCTTCCAAAAGCTTCAAAATGCCTTAACAGAGCATTCAAGTTTACATACTACAGTTAGTGCTTCAAAATGCCTTAACAGAGCATTCAAGTTTATATAGAAAAGACTTCTGGCATACAGTTAGTGCTTCATACAGTAAGTGCTGCTTCAAAAAGACAAGCAAGCATACATTTATTATACTTTAAACTGCTTCCTATTGCTTCAAACTGCTACAAAATAAAGAACATTCAAACTGACACATGCTGCTTCAAAAAGGATTGTTGCTATTGCTGCTGCTTGTTCCCAAATTTGCTCCGACACTAGTATTCCATGGAGGTCTAAACACAGAATTCATTGGCCTCTTTGGTGGTAGAATTGCTGCAATGTTATTAGCCCTGACAGACACTCCCAGGTTTTGATGTATCAATCACTCCCAGACTTGAAGGAAATGGTAGATGAGTGAGGAGGTTGAGTACTTGGTTGCATCAAATTGGAAGAACCTGGAGTTGAATTGGAATGAACTGATTCTTGTTGTGGTGATGAAGGTATTTGTGGTCCTCCTGTGGCCATAGCATCCTTCTTCTTACCCCTTAAAGTCTTTGGTCTCTTGTAAGCAGTGGCAGTCTTTTGAATTACCCTTCGTTTTGGTTCTTTGGGTGGCCTTGGTGCCCTTGGTGTTCTCTGGTTCCCTCTAACTGGTCCTCCTTGACAACCTCTAGCATTATGATCAGCTGGTAACTTGCACCTCCCACAAATCCTCTGCTTCTTGCCAGACCTTGGTAACTCATCAGCCTCCCTCCTCCTAACACCCTTTGGTGTAAAACCCCTAATTTTTTTAATTTTTTTAATTTTTTTATTATTATTTAAAAAGATTTAAAAATGAATTTATGTAAATTTATGATTTTTATTAGTAGAAATGACCTTAGCCATTGTTGAGTTTTGGAGCACTAGACGACGATGACTTTTAGCACGGAAGTTGTACCAGTGTGCCTTGACTAGTATATTAACCATGCCAAGGAAAGTCTAGCCATGGTGATGTCCAAACTAGGAAAACCAGGCCAAGTTGTGAATTGACTTATTTAAATATTTTTAATAAGATATTATTTTATATATATTTTTTTTAGATTACCCGGTTTGTCCAATTCAGTCCGAACTGGGCTCGGACTAAACCCAGGCCCAAGTAGAAATATGGAGTGACCAAGACGACCCTGTAGGCATACTTTATGGGTGTGCAAATGTTCTTAATATTATTTTAGAATTTGAGAAATATTTTCTAATTATTAAATTAGAGGTACAAAATTTATATTTTTATTATTAATGATGTTTTCCAATATAGGTACAATTTTCTAGACCCAAGTAAGGGTGTGGAAAAGATCACCCATTGGGGCAATTTTTATTATTTTATTATTATTAAAATTATTTTGTAGAGATTTGATAAACATGTTTATTCTAATAAGATATTATTTATTATTTTGAGTTGATTTATTGGCAATTAAATTTATATAAATAAGTACATGGGTTTGTATATATATATATATATATATATATATATATATATATATATATATATATATATAAGAAGATTTGATTTGAAAAGAAAAGAAAAGAAAAGGGGAAAAAAAGCCATTCTTATGAGATCAGCAGATCTCGCGAGTTGGACTTTCTCATTAACCCGCGACCAAGGGACCCCAACCACAGGTGTATATATATACCAACAACAACACCAACAACAACAACAACGACAACAACAGCAACATTTAAACCAAAACCCTAACCCTAAACTCTGCCTCCTTCGACGCAGTCGACCGGGTGACCCCCTCGGTCAGGGAACTCCGTCGCGTGCGGCCACAGGCTGGCCAGGGCTGCCGCAGATGAACGCAGGTAGCCATAAATGACAGAAACGATAGCAGCAACAATAGCCTGTGCTTCCGACTTCGCGAGCAGGTAACTCCTTCATCTTCGCATCATTTTTCGTTCCGTAAAATCCTACGCATAGATAACGTAACCTAGTTCAACTGTCTTCAAATAGATTTGGTTGGATCGCAGTGTATGCATCGTAAATTAAGCCTAAAATTTCCGAAAAACTTGTTCAAAATTGAATAATTTTACAGTTACAGACCTCATGTTGGGAGTCAGATTTCTATCAAAACAGCGATCGACTGGAAAACCTAATTAAAAACTCTCATAGACAACCTATAGGGCTTTAAAACGCTTTTTTACGTTTCTGATTTCATCCACGTTGCACCAAGAAAACTGATGTTAACATTCCAGAAAAATAGTTTTCAAAACAATTAAAATTTTAGCGAAAACCTCCGATACGACGTGCGTCCCGCCAAACCGGACGACGTGGTCACGAAACGAAAGCATCGAAAGGTGCGTATCGACTTTGCGGACGTATGGGCTGTGATAGAATTCAAATTGGTTCAGTGTGCACGACGAATTTGATGCGTATCCGTCGAAATTCACTGTATCGGTCCCTTTGTAAATTTTCTAATTACTTTGTGCACGTTCGTCGAATCGAAACGAAACTTGCGCCAGCAGGACCGTATCATTTTATGGTCCTGTGTGTCAAGTTTGGTTCGATTCTAAGAAGGTTAACCGGTACGCCATTTTGGCGGGCCCACAATCCCACTCAACGGACGATTTTGTGCACGGTCCATCGGAATCCAAAATTAGACATACCGTTGGGTTCGTCTCATCAAAATAAATCTGTAGACATATAGTTTTGATAACTTTAGAGATCGTAGATATTGGCACGTATTTCGGTGCAAAACGGGTCCAACGACGGACATGATTTTGACCCAAAATTACGATTTTGCCTCTGTTCCAGATTTTGACTTTTGGACAGGCATTTCCTAGGCATATTTTTTATTTCAAACTCGTTCGTGATGTTTGTTGCAGCATCCGGAGTCATCTGCAGGATTTGGCTTTTCTTGATTAGTTTATTTGACGGTTCGAGCTATTTGATCATTTTCTTTTGCACATAACCTCAGGCAAGATACCTTGCCATAATTTTACTATTTATATTTAGTCTGTATTTTATTTATTACATATCATTGTGTATTTTATTTCAGTTCTTTCAGTTGTACCCTTTTACAGTGCCTGATTTATTATCTGCTCAGTGATATTAGCTTTACTTGTTATTATCCTTTGATTGCATATGGCCCTAGAGTTAAAGGACTACCGTGTGTAGTGTATCGCATATACCTTGACACAGTTGTACCACGAGTATGTGTGAGATGAGTAGCATGTAGAGGTACTTGCATGTTAGCTGATCATCCGTACGCATGCGTTAGGACTAACTGCTAATAGAGGCACGTTAGAAGACTTAGCAGTTAGTAGAGGTACATGATCGCAGATGCGACCTAGATAGGTACATCGGGTGAGGAGAACATTTACTTATCGTATGGGCTTCTATTACACATTCCCTTGTAACCCGGAAGCTCCGCTGGAGATACGGGTATGATGACCCCCTCAGGTTGGCCACTGTCGTTTTTGAACGTCATACGCTTAGGTCACTGGTGTCCAAGTGGAGACTATACCAGATCCTATTTACAGCCAGGACTCATGCGACGAAAGATTTGTTCTTAACTGCATGTTCACTTTAGTATGGTTAGAATACCTTATTGAGGTCTTGCCACTTACTTTTATTTGTGGCATATTTTATATTCAATATTTATATGGCATGTTGTTTATTGTATCTTGTTACGTCCCTCTGAGGACCTGGTTATCTCTCCAGGTGTGTGCTTTGTGACTTTTCGCAGGTATTCTAGCCAAGGCCGTGATCTTCTCCATTCCTTCGAAGATGATTGCACTTGGCTCATCTTGTTATTTCATCTATTCCTTCTTGTACATTTAATTTGAGATAGTTGGTAGTGGACTTTGTCTCCGCCCAACTTTTGTACAAATTATAATTTTGTGTTGATTCCTATTTTATATTGATTCTTTTATTGTGGATAAGATTAGTATCATGGATTACGGCATTTCACAGCTTATGTATACATACGATGATTCCATATATTGGAGTATACTTCGTATGTATGTAGTTGGCATGGATACATACCTAGTCCTATGTATTTTGGGACTGGGGCGTTACATATTTTTGTGGTGGCCCATGCAGGTCAAGTTTATCACTTCGGTTATGTTACTATACCGATTTGAGCCTGCAATATATGATTAGAGTCTAAGAATCTCATCCACATACTTGATCACCTTCCTTGATTTTCAAATTTTGAACTCTCGTTGCCTCCCTTGATTTTTGCATCTTGATTGAACTCTTTCTACCAACACCCTATCATCTTGTGCTTAAACATGGTTAGAAAGATGACTACACTACTATATACTTATTGGTCAACCATATGGCTAGAAGGATTACATTGGCAATTGGAATACACGGAGACCTTAACTAAGTTATAAAGGCATTTACTAAAAGTGTGATTTAAGGATTAGTAGTTTGTAAGTTGAGATATTACTAAAGGAAGTTTTTATCTTGAGATTTCTAGGTAGTAATCACCAGAGGATTGATAGAATTTTATGTGATACTGTAGGAAAAATAGCTAGAATCTATATACCATTAATTTAAGAAATGGATTGAATTTTGAGTTTTGATATCTATGACTTAATGAGTTACAGTTATAGTTATACATCTTTGAGCAGATATAGATCTTAAAAAGTGGCAGAATGAACTATTTAAATTGAGTCGTACAAGTTGCGATTTATATTTTCATTAAATTTCAAATTTTAAGTGGAAGTAGTGATATTAAAATTTAGTTTTAAAATATTTGGAAGATATGAAAACGATTTTGAGGAAAATTTTAAATTTGAAGTCGTGTCCTTTGATTTAAGATTTACAAATCTATTTAGATTTTTGGGTTAAAAAGTTGTGATTATGGATATCAAATGTTGGTAAAAAAAAAGTTTTTGATAACTGATAAGATCATTTGAATATTGAGTTTAAAGTTGGATTGCTAATATTACAATTTTTGGGAAGAGTTACTAATGATGTGATGAAAAGTTATTTTGATTGATTAAAGGAATTTACCATTTAAAAGTTGTGATTATGTTTGAATGACTTAGAAATAGAAGTTGTGGTTGATGAGTGTGTTAAAATATAGAGCTGTAAATTTTAGATTGCTCGTGATATGTTAAAGGTTTATCTTGAGGGTTATTTGAGAAATTTTTGGAATATTAAAGTTATGAAGTGATATAAAAAAATTTGGATTCATGATTTATGAACTCTTGAGTTTAAAAGTTGGTGTGAAAATGTTAAATTTTAGAAAGGTTAGTAGTAACGTGATAAAAGTTTACTTTGAGATTTATGAAAGGGATTAGATTTTTGTCATGATTAAATTTAACGGCTTGGAGTGAATACGAATTATGGTAGTTCATTTTTGAAAAATTTATTAAGAAACTTTTTGGAGGAAACTCGAGTTAAAATTTTAATGACAGGCCACCAAGATGACCCTAACGAGTTAGAAGTATCCCACACTAATTGCCATATCACTCATGATCATGATAGTAGTATATGGACAGTTGTCGTTGGACATCTACCAAGCTATGTGACTGTATCTCCATCTTGACTTACTCGACCTTCCCTCAATTCTAGAACTTTTAATTTCGACCTTCTAACCCATTTGCAATTGAAATAATGATTTAATTGTTCCTTAACTGTATTCATCTAGGAGACTATCTTCTCTCCGGAATTGTGTTCCTAATTTATTTTTACTGGATTCCTTAATTAATTTTATTTCATGCTTTAACTTGATCTTCTTTATTTTTGTGCATTAATTATCACCTCGTGAACTCCCACTTTCTATTTTATATCTTTTGGCATCCCTTACCGTGACTTTGATATTCAGAGTGTAAAACTAGTTGTTACCTTCCATAAAATTTTATATGCAAGACCTAGACGAGCCTACCTTCATGTAGGTATATTATGTCCCACTAAAATACGTCTCCTTGTGCACTATTTTTATGATATGACTTTCTGGACAAATGGCTAAACTAAAATCTTTACCACGATACCGAAATACTTTCTCACTTCAATTAAGAGATCCAACCTTGACTCAACCCCTTCGACCCGATAGGTGAATATGTTCTACTAAATTCCTTAATGCTTAACTTTGTGCATTATCTTGATTGTTTGACCCATTGTTCCATCACACTACTAGTTTAACTCTTGTAAGTTGGGTAGAATACCTCACGGCCTAATAAAGACTTTGTCCTTGTGACCCATGTTGATAAGTTTACTCAGACTATAAATTCAGAGGACCCTAACTTAGCTAGTCAACCAAGCCAACTGCACAGGCCCAAACTTGGGAAAGAACTTAGATTTTAAAAGATCCTGGACTATTTAATTTCCTTTATCATTATTCCTTACTTATATTTTGACTATCTTTTGCTGCTAATTAGCCTCAGTTTTGCAAGCTTATTTCTTTACCAAGCTTGATCATGACATATTTTATTGGGTACACCCACTAACATATTGTCTAATCAGAACCGGTGCATGATGGTCTAATCAACCTATTGCACTTTGGTTCGTCTTTCATATATCATTCTACGTGGATGGAGACATAGTTAAACTTGTCCTATAGTATCATCCGCGACAGCCTTGGCAATTCTCTTGTGAATTATTTTTGTCACCTATGAACCTCGAATTCGTACTCAATAGCATTGTCTTTGAGCCCTTTATTGTTCTTGTCTTTTACTTATTTTAGAAAGAAAATGCACTGTACTTGATAGATAGACTCAAGGTATCACCTTCAGTTACCCTATCAGTTATATATACACGGAGATAGTTAGCCACTGACCAACCAATATGATTATATCCCCGTCTTGAGTATTCATTCGTTTTTTCGACCCTAGATTCATTATAGCAACCTTCTTGGAACTTGAGAATGATTCCTAGACAACTATATTCTCTCAAATTACTTGCTCTTAATCTAGTCGATTCCTTATCTTTTATTTTATGTCTATCATGATTAACTTTAAACCTTAATCTTTCTTATTTCATTGTGTTAATTGGCAACCCTCATTCAATTCCATATCCTTGATGTATTTTCGTATGATAAACTAAATCACGATCTTCCAAATTGCAAGCTTGTGTTAAACGTCGTTCCTTCACCTCGTCCGAGAATCTAATCATATTTCCTTATCGATACTCTCTCCACTTCCTCAACTCTACCCATCCTATCTATTCATAAATTTTGAGGACAAAATTCTTGTAAGTTGGGTAGGATGTAAAATTCCTAATTTTTTTATTATTATTTAAAAAGATTTAAAAATAAATTTATGCAAATTTATGATTTTTATTAGTAGAAATGACCTTAACCATTGTTGAATTTTGGAGCACTAGACGACCATAACTTTTAGCACGGAAGTTGTAGCAGTGTGCCTTGACTAGTATATTGTCACTTTCCGTTCCCGGAATACGTATTCTAAATACATGTAATGCTGGAATGTATTTATTTAATATTTATCATGTATTGTTCTGTATTTAAATTCTTTTAATTTTACGTTAATTATTTTTCTGCATTTTACCTTCTGCTTTGCTTATTGGGTTCGGCCCGAGTTGGTTTAATTTTTGGCCTTGATGGTTCAACATGAACCCAACTCCCCACCTACCACCACTCCTTCATTTAAAGCCCCATCCCCTTTCTCTCTCTTCATTACTTCTTCTCATTTCTCTTCTTCTTCCTCATAACTCCCCCACCAACCTAGGAGGGCTAGGCAAGTGCCAACTTACTTCTTGATAGATTTCCAGTTTTGTTGTTCCATCATCTTCCTCTCAAGATTCTTAGATACTTTAGTACTTAGCATTTTCGATTTCTATGGCTCATTTCATGTAGATCTAAGTTTAATATATTTTCGGAATTTTTAGGTTTTGATCTAGTAATTTTGTTATTTTTTAAGTTTTGATGGTTCCATGTTGTAGGAAATTTGATTCTACCCAATTTTGACTATTGGAAGTCCTGATTTCGACTTATTTTGAGTGATTTATGGCTTTTTTGGTTCATGAGTTTTCATGGCCATTAGAGGCTGATTGGAGAAGATGAGCAGTACATGCTGTCCTGGCACATGCTGTTTGCTGGCAAAAAGCTGTTGCCATGCTGTTTGTTGGCGCATGCTGTTTGCTGGCGCATGCTGTCCTGGCGCATGCTGTTTTCCGTGGCGCATGCTGTTTGCTGGCAAAAGCTGTTGCCATGTTGTTTGCTGGCGCATGCTGTTTGCTGGCGTATGCTGTTTGCTGGCGCATGCTGTCATGGCACATGCTATTTCTGGCGCATGTTATTTCTGGCGCATGCTGTTTCTAGCGCATGCTGTTTCCTGGCGCATACTGTTTTCGGCGCATGATGTTTCAGGCGCATGTTGTTTCCTGGCGTATGTTGTTCCTGGCGCACGCTGTTTCTGGCGCATGCTGTTTCTGGCGTATACTGTTTCTGGCGCATGCTGTTTCCTGGCGCATGCTGTTTCCGGCGCATGCTGTTTCAGGCGCATGATATTTTCTGGCGCATGATGTTTCCTGGCGCATGCTGTTTCTGGCGCATGCTGTTTCTGGCGCATGTTGTTTCTGGCGCATGTTGTTTCCTGACGTATGCTGTTTCCGGCGCATGCTGTTTCCTGGCGCACGCTGTTTCTGGGGCATGCTGTTTCTGGCGCATGCTGTTTCCGGCGCATGCTGTTTCCTGGCGCATGCTGTTTCTGGCGCATGTTGTTTCCTGGCGCTGGCTGTTTCCTAGCGCATGCTGTTTCTGGCGCATGCTGTTTCCTGGCGCATGCTGTTTCCTGGCACATGCTGCATGAACTTCTATAATTTTTCGGGCCTTTTGACTAATTCTTGTCCCGAATTAACATTGATTGATATTGATTGTGACCTTGACTAATAATTGATCATGCATTCCTAATTGGAACTAAGAGACTGGCTAGTCGTCTTATTGAATTGAATGAATGAGACACGTTCATATTAATTATGAACTATTGTAATCGATTGGCCGATCCCAAATATTGACATACAGGCATATGCAGGCTTCAATTTATTTATTTTTCTACAAAAGCAGCATGTGTACTTTATGATCAAGGCATGATTTATTCCGTGGTTAGTTTTAATTGTTGCATTACGCTATGTAAGACCTACAACCTAACCGCACAGGTATCGTTGTAGAGTTGGACATATCGTACTTTGTACGGAAGTACTCATTCTAAATGACCACGGCATAGGATTTTACTTAACATAGAGGCTACTAAGTTAAATAAAATAATGATTGCATGGAGAGAATGGATTCCCGAGTTCTTACATTGCAGCCCTCTTTGGGACTATTAAGTGCCCGACAGGCCGGCTGGTTCCCACAGATACTGCAAATCTGCCACACGGGCAGGGAGCGGCATCTGCTTATATTATTTATTGTATATGGTATATTGATGACGGGCGTCCCGCTGGGACTCGTCTAATTCATAATTGGCGCAATTGATTGACTGGGTAAACTAGCCTTGCTTGCACATAGTAAGAACTGAGGAATTCTTTATTGCATAATTTCAGGATAACTTGGAACTCACCGTAGCAAGCCGTAGTAGTTGTATGGCCGTTTAAGTTGACTTGTTTGTGTACTGTACCTACTCTGTTAACTAACTGAGATGATCAGAGTATCGAGACATGATGGGCCAACTTCTGTCCTTGTTTGGTTGGGAGGTTGGTTCGAAGTGTCATGACGTTGTGTGAATCCCAGTAGCAAGCAGAGATCTATTATTATATTCTCTTATTTACTGGTTTAATTTCTCATATCGTGCTTCCTTGCGGTACTTGCTATTAGAGGTCTAACCTCTCTGGTTTTGCATGGCCAGATCTAGAGCCGGTTCCCGAGGACTCAGCTTACTTCCACCTCCAAGATGGTCAATACTAGAGGGATGATCGCAGGAGGACTCGAGTGGGTTCCTTACTTCCCCGCTCGTTTTGTTACTTACTTTATATTTTGCCGTTTGGCACCGACATGTTAGTCGGATCGTCTTGTACTTACTTTTACATAATTGTAACTAAGTCAGGCTGCAGCTGATAACAATTGTGTATACCTTGCTTCGTCATCTGGCTATGTTTTGTAAAGCCAGATATCAAGAACATTTTGACTGAGCGTTTGGGACGCCTTACTGCTTTATCTTACATGTTCTCTATTTCTGTTTTGTGTTTGAATGATTGAGACAATAGATGTGAAGTGACCACAGTGTGACCTTTATATTGTATGCACCCCCTCGTCTTATTAGACAGCATTGATCGTATTATACGGTATTCCTCTACCCGTAATACGTAGCTGGCTGAGTCATTCCCCCGCTCTCCAGTATTCTGATTCTGGGGCGTGACATATATTAACCATGCCAGGGGAAGCCTAGCCATGGTGATGTCCAAACTAGAAAAACCAGGCCAAGTTGTGAATTGACTTATTTAAATTTTTTAATAAGATATTATTTTATATATTGATTCTTAGATGACCCGGTTTGTCCAATTCAGTCCGAACTGGGCTCGGACTAAACCCAGGCCCAAGTAGAAATGTGGAGTGACCAAGACGACCATGTAGGCATACTTTATGGGTGTGCAAATGTTCTTAATATTATTTTTGAATTTGAGAAATATTTTCTAATTATTAAATTAGAGGTACAAAATTTATATTTTTATTATTAATGATGTTTTCCAATATAGGTACAATTTTCTAGACCCAAGTAAGGGTGTTGTAAAGATCACCCATTGGGACAATTTTTATTTTTTTATTATTATTAAGGTTATTTTGTGAAGATTTGATAAACATGTTTATTCTAATAAGATATTATTTATTATTTTGAGTTAATTTATTGGCAATTAAATTTATATAAATAAGAACATGGGTTTAAATATATTAAATATTGGATATGTGACATTTAAATTATTATTTCGATTTTTATATAGATTTATGGTGTATATATATATATATATATATATATATATATATATATATATATATATATATATATATATAAAAGAAGATTTGATTTGAAAAGAAAAGAAAAGAAAATAAATAAATAAATAAGCCATTTCTCACGAGATCAGCAAATCTCGCGAGTTGGACTTTCTCATTAACCCGCGACCAAGGGCCCCCCAACCTCAGGTGTATATATACACCAACAACAACACCAACGACAACAACAACAACATTTAAACCAAAACCCTAACCCTAAACTCTACCTCCCTCGATGCAGTCGACCGGGTCACCCCCTCGGTCAGGGAACGCCGCCGTGCGCGGCCGCAGACCGGCAAGGGCCGTCGCAGATGCGCGCAGGTAGCCGCAAAGGACAAAAACGACAGCAGCAACAGTAGCCTGTGCTCCCGACTTCGCGAGCAGGTAACTCCTTCATCTTCGCATCGTTTTTCGTTCCGTAATATATATATATATATATATATATATATATATAAGAAGATTTGATTTGAAAAGAAAAGAAAAGAAAATAAATAAATAAATAAGCCATTTCTCACGAGATCAGCAAATCTCGCGAGTTGGACTTTCTCATTAACCCGCGACCAAGGGCCCCCCAACCTCAGGTGTATATATATACACCAACAACAACACCAACGACAACAACAGCAACATTTAAACCAAAACCCTAACCCTAAACTCTACCTCCCTCGATGCAGTCGACCGGGTCACCCCCTCGGCCAGGGAACGCCGCCGAGCGCGACCGCAGACCGGCAAGGGCCGCCGCAGATGCGCGCAGGTAGCCGCAAAGGACAGAAACGATAGCAGCAACAGTAGCCTGTGCTCCCGACTTCGCGAGCAGGTAACTCCTTCATCTTCGCATCGTTTTTCGTTCAGTAAAATCCGACGCATAGATAACCTAACCTAGTTCAACTGTCTTCAAATAGATTTGGTTGGATCGCAGTGTATGCATCGTAAATCAAGCCTAAAATTGTCGAAAAACCTGTTCGAAATTAAACAATTTTGTAGTTACAGACCTCATGTTGGGAGTCAGATTTCTGTTAAAACAGCGATCGACTGGAAAACCTAATGGAAGACTCTCATATACAACCAAAAGGGCTTTAAAATGCTTTTTGAAGTTTCTGATTTTATCGACGGTGCACCAAGAAAACCGATGTTAAAATTCTAGAAAATTAGTTTTCAAAACAATTAAAATTTTAGAGACAACCTCCGATACGACGTGCGACCCGCCAAACCGGGCGATGTGGTCGCGAACCAAAAGTATCGAAAGGTGCGTATCGACTTCGCGGACGTATGGGCTTTGACAGAATTCAAATTGGTTGAGTGTGCGCGACGAATTTGATGCGTATCCGTCGAAATTTACCGTATCGGCCCATTTGTAAATTTCCAATTATTTTGTGCACGTTCGTCGAATCGAAACGAAACTTGTGCCAGCAGGACCGTATCATTTTTTTGGTCATGTGTGTCAAGTTTGGTTCAATTCTGAGAAGGTTAACCGGGACGCCATTTTGGCGGGCCCACAATCCCACTCAACGGACGATTTTGTGCACGGCCCACCGGAATCCAAAATTGGACATACCGTTGAGTTCGTCTCATCTAAACAAATCCGTAGACATGTAGTTTTGACTACTTTAGACACCGTAGATATTGGCACGAGTTTCGGTGCAAAGCGGGTCCAACGACGAATATCGTTTTGACCCAAAATTACGATTTTGTCCCTGTTCCAGAATTTGACTTTTGGACAGGCGTTTCCTTGGTATATCTTTTATTTCAAACTCATTCGTGATATTTGTTGCAGCATCCGAAGTCATCTGCGGGATTTGGCTTTTCTTAATTCGTTTATTTGACGGTTCGAGCTAATGGATCATTTCCTTTTGCACATAACCTCAGGCAAGATACCTTGCCATAAATTTACTGTTTATATTTAGTCTGTATTTTATTTATAGTATATCACTGTGTATTCTATTTTAGTTCTTTTAGCTGTACCTTTTTACAGTGCCTGATTTATTATCTGCTCAGTGATATTAGCTTTACTTGTTATTATCCTTTGATTGCATATGGACCTAGAGTTAAGGGACTACCGTGTGTAGTGTATCGCATATACCTTGACACAGTTGTACCATGAGTATGTGTGAGATGAGTAGCATGTAGAGGTACTTGCGTGTTGGCTGATCATCCGTGCGCATGCGTTAGGACTAACTGCTAATAGAGACATGTTAGGAGACTTAGCAGTTAGTAGAGGTACATGATCGCGGATGCGACCTAGACAGGTGCATCGGGTGGGAAGAACGTTTCCTTGTCATATGGGCTTCTATTACACATTTCCTTGTAACCCGGAAGCTTCGCTGGAGATACGGGCATGATGACCCCCCCCCCCCCCCCCAGGTTGGCCACTGTCATTTTTGAACGTCATGCGCTTAGGTCACTGGTGCCCAAGTAGGAACTATACCAGATCTCATTTACAGCCCGGGCTCATACGACGAAAGGTTTGTTCTTAACTGCATGTTCACTTTAGTATGGTTAGAATACCTTATTGAGGTCTTGCCACTTACTTTTATTTGTGGCATATTTTATATTCAGTATTTATACGGCATGTTGTTTATTGTATCTTGTTACGTCCCTCTGAGGACCTGGTTATCTCTCCAGGTGTGTGTTTTGTGACTTTTCACAGGTGTTCTAGCCAAGGCCGTGATCTTCTCCATTCCTTCGAAGATGATTGCACTTGGCTCGTCTTGTTATTTCATTTATTCCTTCTTGTACATTTTATTTGAGATAGTTGGTAATGGACTTTGTCTCCGCCCAACTTTTGTACAAATTATAATTCTGTGTTGATTCCTATTTTATATGGATTCTTTTATTGTGGATGAGATTAGTATCATGGATTAATGTATTTCACAGCTTATGTATACATACGATGGTTCCATATATTAGAGTATACTTCGTATGTATGCCGCTGGCATGGATACGTACCTAGTCCTAAGTATTTTGGGACTGGGGCGTTACATTTGGTCTTCCAGGTTGCCTTCTTGTAGCAGGTGGACCAACTTCATATGGTGGCTGTAAAGAAATATAGAACAAAATAGATAGTAGTGACTTGATCCCAAAAGCTTTGCAATGGAACAAATATAGAATTCAGTGTATGTTAAGAAAACAATGTTAACTTACTTGATCCCATAAGCTTTGCTAAGGCAATGGAACAATCTTCTCATCATAAGCCTCCTTGTAGGTATTAGCATGATAGTAGTGACTTGTGAACCTATACCAAGACAAGTATTTTATGAGCAAAAGAATATATTGTTATATGTATCTATAATGTATACCAAGACATGTATCTATACTGCTATGTATCTATAATGTATCTATACTGATATACCCTTTCTATACTGTTATATGTATCTATAATGTATCTATAATGTGGGCTTCATTAAGCTGTCTAAGTGTACATGTAGTCCTGTCAGGTAAAATTCTGACCCTGCACAACCATGGGCATGTCTCTTCTTCACACGCACCCCATATCCTATTCGATTCATTCTTAACAAATTTCATTTCAAACCTGTTCTTTATAGCAAAAGTCCTTAAAAATCTTCTACACTCACTAGGATTCATCCATTGTTGACCTATGACTAGTTCGCTCACAATTGGAGCCCTGTATTCCTCCTCATCCATCTCATCCTCACTGTATAAGTCATCAAAGTCAGCAGGTCTATGATCACATTCAGAAGCAGATGATGGACAACTATGGTATTCCTCTTCAGGCTCAAGTTCATCAATTTGAACTTTCTTCCTTCTCTGCAACTCTTCCCTCTGAAACTCTGTTTCTTCCCCCCATTCTTCATTTCTGTTTTCTGTAATGTCTTCATTACTGCTTGGTACATAATCTTCATCCCCCTCCTTTGTTTCTTCCTCTGCATCATGTACTTCTTCCTCCTCTGCTTGTGTACCCTTTGCCTGTGTACCCTCTGCCTGTGTACCCTCACCATCTGTATTTGCACCACCACCTTGTTTTCCAGCCTCTGCTTGACCATCTTTACCCCTAATATTGAAGGCTCTTGATGGCATTTCATCCAACTGCTCCTCTGGGAGGTCCACATCACTGTCACTAGGTAGAGGTTCAACACTATCATGTTCCAATTGAATAACAGATTTTCTAGGTGATTTATGTGCTACTCTATTTATAAGTGTTCTCCTATTTTGAACTGCTTGCTTGGTAATTGATGCTTGTGTCTGAATAGGTTGTTGTTCTTGGCTTGTCTCTTTACCAATCTCTTCTAAGAACAAGTGTATTTCTCCATTCTTATCAGGCAATTGGTTGCCAATCATATCCAACAACTCAGCATCAGTAAGAACCTCCACTCTTTCACCATTTTTTGAGTCATCAATCCAGTGGAATTTATAACTAGCCTCCAAAGTATTACTCTGAATTATGTAGGGTATATCCAACAAACTAACCAAGTCTGGGTCCACTTCAACAGCTACAGAACTACCATTCATATAGTGGACCCTAAGCACGACCTTCCTACATAATAATACAAGTATGCAACATGCTTACACACAACAGACTATAGTGGACCCATTCAGAATGCAAAACAATGAATAGATTCAACAAACAATAGAGAGGAAAGTGAAACTTAGGTTAGTACTTAGGTTAGTATAGTATAACTTACAGTGGGAGACTGGCTTTCATCGTATCATCTACCAGAGGAAGCTCTGAACGAGAAAGGGGTTTCTTTTTGGATTGGGAAATTTAGGTCATAGCTAAGATCTGAAAAAAAAAAAAGAGAGAAAAATGTCGAACGTACTCAGAGGGAAGAAATACATAATCAATCTTTCATACATTAAAGGAAAAAAATTGCAAAAAAATGGAATATTACCTGACTCGCAGACTTTGCCATGGGAGCTAGACGATCTTTCTGTAACACACGACGAGATCGAATGGAAGGGGGTTAGGTAAGAGTCGAAATCGAGAATGGAATTTGGGGATTAGGTCGAAATCGATAATGGAATTTGGGGATTAGGTTACGAAAGGGAATTTGGAGGGAATTTGGTCTTCGACTGAAAAGAGAGTTTGGGGGAGAGAGAGAGGCGGTTAGGAGTCTATTAAATGGGGGTAGTTTAGGAATTCAATAAATAGTTTATAAGGGGTGAAAGTCAACAGTTCAAAGAAAGGGTATTTACGTCCTAATTTTTTCACGGAGGGGGGTTTCTGTTAGTCAGGGACGGAAACTGTTAGAAGTGATAGCCGTTCTTCATTAATGCAAAACTGCAGGGTGCACCCTTAATATAGGTAATTCAAGTGGGGGGGTAAGTCAAAAATTTTCTATATATAGTTCTGCCCAATTTATAGAAGTAAGAGGTGGATGACATTTTCAGCTTCTATTTACCATGCCTTCAGTCTATGTATGGTCTTAATTGCATCAATGG
The DNA here is from genome assembly GCA_029216955.1 of Iris pallida. NCBI lineage: Eukaryota > Viridiplantae > Streptophyta > Magnoliopsida > Asparagales > Iridaceae > Iris > Iris pallida. The sequence continues at coordinate 2,546,608 of JANAVB010031818.1, forward strand.
CAGGGCCCCATACTACAAGTCCAGAAGCAGCAAACCGTAAAATAGTTAATGAATTCTACTGCAACACTATACAGCCATGAGTCATCTACAAATGGATCTGCAGAATAGGTCTTAAAAGAAGAAAAAAATCTATCAATCTAGTTTGATATTCATCTGCAAATGACTCTCGTGCCCTAAAATAAATTCACACCAAGGTTCGGTATCAGTATGGGACCCTACCTATGAGGATCGGGATCGACAATATTGACTGTTTTGAGTCGGAGTATTGAATTTTTTTAGATCAGAAAGCAAATAATTATTATAAATTTTATATAATTTATTTTAACACATCAGGACACAATTTTAAGTATTATGTATTGTTTCTTAATAATTTTTAAATGAAATGAAATAATATTTACCCTTATCACTTGGTTTTACCTAAATAAATTTTCTCCATTTAAATTCTTTTAACTTTACACCTTTGTTATTGTTTTTTTTTAATTCAATTCTACCGAACTGACTGAAAAATAGACTCCAACTTATATCGGTTAGTATCGATAACAGTTGATATTGGATTAAAACATGCCAAACTGTATCGATCGATACTGCATACTATACTTCGCATATAACCAGCAGACCTCCAACATGGCTTAGGAGCTGTTTGGATAGATGCAACTCTTTGAAAGTGTGAAAGTGGCACTTGCAGCAAGTTGAGTTTCCGTGGACTTGCAGCAAGTGGCACTTTCCAAAATGTGTTTGGATGGAGTACTTTTTGTCTGGTAAAAGTGGAAGAAAAATGAGTTCGTTGTTTGGATAGTTATGTAAGTAGAAAGTGGAAGTTTTTTTGGAGATGTGGTAAACCTAGGTATGGTTACCCCCAATAATTAAATTAGTTATCATAATTAAACCCAAAAAAAAATAATTAAACTAAATTAATTAATTAGCTACCATATTAGCTGCTAATTATATGCCATAATTAGCTATTAATTACCATAATATATTAATTACCTATTAATATTAACTCCCCTCCCCCCCCCCCCCCCTCTCTCTCTCTCTCTCTCTCTCTCTCTCTCCCTCTCCTTTGTCTCTGGACTCTTCATATCTCTCTCTCTCTCTCTCTCTCTCTCTGGCCCCTCCGGTCTGGCCGGCCACCGCCCTCTCCACCGCCCTCTCCACCACCCTCTCCACCACCACCACACCGCCCTCTCTCCACCACATCTCTCTCTCTCTCTCTCTCTCTCTCTCTCTCTGGCCCCTCCGGTCTGGCCGGCCACCGCCCTCTCCACCACCCTCTCCACCACCACAACACCGCCCTCTCTCCACCACCCTCTCCACCGCCACCACCACACCGCCACCGCCCTCTCCACTACCACCGCTGCTGCTGCCACCACCCCAGACCCCCATCCCACCTCTCCACCGCCACCTCCAGACCACCACCACCGCCGCCGCCACCTCCACTTATTACTCGGTTGAGTGTGTCCCGCCCGAGTCCTTCGGTTGAGTGTGTCCTGTCCGAGTCCTAGGTTAGTGATCTCCAGCACTAGATCTCGCCGGATCTGCACCGCCGAGCTCAAGAAGGAAGGGAGGTGTCTGCAGTGTCTCTCTCTCTCTCTCTCTCTCTCTCTCTCCTCACTTGCAGGAGAGTTGTAGCTATTTTTTGATGTAGCTGAAATTGAAGAAACGGCAGGGGACAGCAAGTGAAAATGTCAGAAAAAGGACACTTGCGGGAAGAGATGTAGCGTTAACCAAACGCTGCAACCGACTTCACATGCAGCATGCAGTGTAGAAAGTGGTCACTTTCTGCACACCTTCGTCCATCCAAACAGCCCCTTAATGGCGAACCTGGCTGTCCTAACATCACATTATGAGAGGGAAGAAGGCGACAGATGCGATTACCATGGCCTCCATTCGGTGTCGATCTCCCTGTCAGGGATGAACCCACCTGGCTGGAAGCCAGAGACACCGTCAGCCTGTCATAAGTGGGAAATGAATGTTCTGTTAGCGAGCGCGGCAGCACCCAGACCCCCTACTGCTGCCAATTCAGGAGAAAATTAAAGGAAGAGCGTGTGAAATGTGTGAAAGAACTCTTTCACTAGCATCAGCTACATCACAGTTATCAATTCTTATCAGGTGTAGGTGATGATGCAGTCTGAAATGGAAACAGAAATATAAATGATGTGAAAACTGAAGAACAACTCAAATAAGGACCCGACCTGTAGTGGCAAAGAATACATTTGCAAAACACCAATATAAAGGATGAAATGGCTGCAGCTAATGAAAGTTTTCCAACTTATATAAGCCAAATAATTAGCTAAATTAAGTTTGAAGGAAACAAACATATTATGCACAGTACAGGATTGAGTTCCTTTTTGGTTAATGGAGCATACAATAAAATGGACCATCTATTGACAAAACGGAGAGGAATTCAACCATACATACTTACAAAAAACCTCCAATGCTTTCAATCAAACAATGAACCATCAACATAATCATACCTACAAAGGATACAATACTACTCCATTTATTTACTTATTATTTATTTATATGTAGTAGCGATAAAACCGGAACAACCACCTCTTTTGTCTAAAGGGTGAGTTCGCTAAGCTGACTATCCATGATCTCTGCAACGGCTTCCAGGAACGCATTCTCACTGGTGCCAGGAAGAACAGCGTCCTTGGCCTCCCGGACGATCTTTTCAATCTTGGATTCTTTCTTGAGAGTTTCCCTGCACATGATGCTTCCGATATCGTAAGGGGTGAGCCCTTGGGCCGCACCCTTCTTCAGAAGCATGGTTGATATGCGGAGAGTGCGAGAGCACTCGAGAGACAGCTCCCACCCGTACAGTTTAAGAAGATTAATGTCTTCGTCAGCATCCAGTGATCTTATGTAGTCCATTGTTTCCGAGTTGAAGGGTTGACGAGCCTGTGGCCAGTAGAGCCACTCGAAAGTGCAATCTTCAAACTGCATTATGCATTAAGCATAGAACAGAAAGATAAGAACCACATTGTTCATATTGCAGTTGCTGGCAATAATAAGAACTTCAAGGGCCATGCCTAATCTAGGACACACAAAGTGAGGAATCCTTGATTTCACATGTTTACTGAGACACATACGGTGATTGGAATTGAGAAAATTAAAAGATCCCTCTTTGATCAAAGACATCCGAGATCCCAATCTTAAAACAAGAACTTAATCAAAGGACATTTTAAGAACCTAAGTTTCGCCTACATCCATAGTCCAACTGCACAAATGACAACAAATCTTTTAAGTGAATTAGCGCTACTCTTATAGTTATTTCAATCACCAGATCTTACAATACTGAACAAGCATTAGCACAATAATATGAGAAACTAACTTTAAACAGAATTACAATAAAAATAAAAATAAAAACCTAAAATTAATACACAAATGTAGGGGTGAGCATTATTCGGTTTTGGACCGAAAACCGAACCGAACCGAACCGAATAAGAGATTCGGTTCGGTTTTAAAAAAATTCGGTTCGGTTTCGGTTTTGAAAATACTAAATTTTCTTATTCGGTTTCGGTTTCGGTTTTGGGTTTCGGTTTCGGTCCAAAACCGAATAAGAAAATTTAGTTTATATATATATATATATATATATATATATATATATATATATATAGTGTATAAATTATAGGTATATACTAAATATATATAGGTATATACTATATGTATATACTAAATATATCTAGGTATATTTAGTTATTATATATATTAACAAAAAAAGCACAAATAAACCCAAAAACCGAATAAACCGAATAAACCGAAAACCGAACCGATTTAATTCGGTTCGGTTATTGACAATTCGGTTCGGTTTGGGTTTTGCTTATTCGGTTTCGGTCCAATTCGGTTTTCGGTTATTCGGTTCGGTTGGAACCGAATAAACTGAATGCTCACCCCTACACAAATGTGAAGAACATGAGAGATTAATACATATGCATATAAAGATGAAATTCCACTCTAGTAGTAACTTAAAAGTATATTACATCACAACTCATATGTCATCGACTCGTCACCTAAAGGACCATTTGCAGAAATTTCATGCAATGTTTCGTCTTGTTGAATTAAATTACCTAGTAATTTATCCAGTCTCTCATTTCATTAGAATCCAAATATCATAGCAGGAACAGCAAACAAAGCATTATCAACAACAGCAAGCAATGGAATAAAACTGCAAGCATTGATATACAACAAGCAACCATGCAAATGTATGAAGACAAGGAAGCAATTGAAATACTCACATTCTCGGGCAAGCAATATCCATGATCAATCGGGACGAGTACAAACCTCCCATCCTCCCCCTCCTTGCAAACCAACATATTCCCCGCATGTCGATCAGCATTCGCCAGCCTCAAATCCAGAACGGCAATCTTATGCACCTCCTCCACCGGAAACGCCCGAGGGCCCATATCCTCACAGCTCCCGTAGTTCTTCACAAACTTCTGAAAAGACCCAATCTTAAAACCCTTCTCCCCACCATCCACGCACCTCACCATAGCCGTCGGAGGAACTCCAGAGAACCCAATCTCATCCGAATTGAAAGACCGTCGTCCGTTGACCGGATGGTCAAGAACGTATGCCGCAACCTCCCTATAGGCGCCCTCACCGACCCTCGTCCCCCTCTTCAGTCCCTCGCCATCAAGGGACAAGGGGAGACCACGGGGGTTGTTCTCCGCCATCGGCTCCTCGTCGATCGGCTTGAACACCGCGACGTACTTAAGGCCCGACTCGTCCTGCATGAAGTAGGCCCCGCCGGAGCCTTCAGCGGACATGACCGGCAAGTTCCCCTTCTCCAACCCTGTCAATGCGGACCGCACCATTTCATGAATCCCCGGCGAGAGCTCCACATTCGGGTTGGCGACCACCGGCTCGATCAAGGTGCGTGCTTCTACTCCCCTATTGGGCGGCTCTCCGGTGACGACCACCGGCTCCTCCTTGGCAGCAACCGAAAGCTCAAATTCCTTATCCACATGCCTCGACCTGATCTTGGCGGACTTCCGGATCAGCAAATGAATCACAGCATCCTTATGCTTGCATAAATCATTGACAATCAGCTGGTCGTCGAGCTCCTCTCCATTGCAGATCAGCCTCTGCTTGCCGAGATCGACAAAGCCGTCGCCTTTCTTTGCGATTTGCTGTTTGATGTATCCGACATTGCGGTTACATTCGACGTGGAACCGGAACTTCTTCCCGCAGGCCGTCTTGACAGTGATCAAGCGGAGGTCCGACAGCCGGATGACCAAATGGAGCACCTTTCCGTCGGAGACTCCGTAGTCTCGCACGCGTGACTCGTTGCGTGCGAGCTCGCGGCCGTCGAAGACGAGCTTCTGCTTCTTGACGACGAACCCCTTGGAGCTCTGGATGCGCAGCTTGACGGAGGAGATGGAGTCCGACTCGAGGACCCTCATCGGGATCACCGACGAACCTGGGACAGCGAGGAAGATGAGGATCGACTCGGACTGGCACTGGACCGGGGAGGACTGGTCGACGAAGCGGACCGGGGAGAGGACCCGGTCCACGAGCGGGCTGAGGGCGGCGATTCCGGAGGAGGACATCTTCAAATTCCTAGTAAAAATCCAATCTTTCTACACACACAAAAAAAAACCCTTAAAAAACTACATATACCTATAAATTCATGGTGGTTCGAGAAATTTCTTGGGGGAAACCCTGATTCCGAGGTCCGGAGGCGAACCAAGAAAGGAATTAGGGTTTCATTGTGAGAATTGGGGATAAAGATGGGAACTTTGTTCAGCAAGAAAGGGGGAAACGGAAGAAACTGAACGGAATGGGAATTAGAAATTTGTGGTTAGGGTTTGGGAGTGGCTTCGATCGGTGCTTCGCGCAATCGATCGGTGCTTCGCGCAATCGATCGGAGAAGAACGGAGCGATTTTTCCTAAAAAAAAATTTGGAATAAAATGAAGAGAAAAAATTGGGGGAAATGAGGAGTAAGAAGAAAAGGAGGAGGTGTTCCGTTGAAGACGACGTCATGTTTTTATACACTTGGATCTGATGGGGAGGTGGGCTGGGGACTGACGACGTTAGTTAGATTGGGGTGACGGAGGGGTTACTTGGTTCATTGGTTGATGTGAGTGGAATTGTTGGTTGTGATTGACTAATTTGCCCCTGGATTTTGTTAGCTAGCTCTTTGGATTTTTAATTTTTTTCTTGTGCTTTAATTTGTTTTATGAGGTTGGAACAAATTCGTGGCATTAAAAAACTAAGAAAAAGAGGGAGGAATAAACTTGTGGCTTTGGTTTCTTATTTTTCAGCAAATTGAATATAAAAAATTGAGCTAATAATTTTTCAAATAATAATGTAAAGGACGCATGTCAGTATTCTTCCAATAAATTTAAAATATTGTGTCGTTTTTTCATTATGGCAGGCTGTGAGCACTAATCTTTTCTAACTTAATATAATACAAATTTTAAATTTTATTTCTATTAAATTAAGTAATATTAGTGACTAATTTCTGGAAAAAATGAATGGGTTGGTATTTTAAAAATATCATCTAAGCTTTAGTACAACTTACATTTTCTTTGTTTTCTTTCTTCTTATATTATGTTTGAAAATTATGTTAATTTGGAGAGAACGTTATGAAAGCAATGGAGAATGTTTTAATAATCTATTTATGTTATTTTAGAAACATAAGTATATACAAGTAAATAGAATTTAGAAGCTACAGAATAACATAAAAATTAGCTTACAGTGGGTAAAAAAAAGTTAATTCGTAACAACATTTTAAAAACCATATAATATTTGAAAAGTTTTTTGATAGTTAGCGAAAAACTGTTGTCGAAAGTTGCTACTATTATAATTATTATTGAACTAAATTTCTCTGGAAAATATTAGTGGATATTATATTCTAGGACTGCTTCTGCGCTAAGTATTCAGAGTTTTAGAGGAGGAGAGAGAGATTTGGCAATTAAGAAGGAGGAGGTGACACTGATTGTACTTGACGGCGTGTTATATTTGACGGAAATTGACGTGGTACACTCTTCTAATTTTATTTATTAACGTGTGCTCCAAGCCTTAATATTTTTCCAATTATTCCCCTTTTGCCCCTCAGAGAATTTCTGTCACCACTTTTGAAACGGTCCACGCGCTTATACTTGTCACTGAGTACGGGGGACGAACCAGGTCGTCGCACCCACACTCGTCCTCACTCATGTGAACTCACCTCACCCGAAGAATGACAGGTGGGCCACCACAAACTCTAGGTAATGTATAACGTCCAAACGTGTCATTGCTAGTATCACCAACATGAAAAGTAAAAGTAACTTCTGGTATAGCTCGATCCACTGATCTTTCTCATCCAGCTGAAATTTTCTCTCTCTTTTTCGTAACCATAAGAGTCACTCTAGTTCGAATATTCGTATATGTTAAAAATATAAAATATGTACGAAAAATAATATTCAACGGTTAGGTACATTATATTTATAACAACTCTGCTTTACGAGTCGAGAGGGATTGACAGTCCCCCATTTGAGGAGGGTGGAGCCCAACGTTTGTAGGGGCTGGGTCCAATGGAGGAGTCTGAATCTGCTGTCTGGGATATACTGTTTTCATTCATGTCCCCTCTTTACTTTTTGGGTTTTTTTTTTTTTAAGTGGTGGATCCCATGAGGCAAATATGTGGGAGCCAGGAATGAAGACAACAAATTTTGGACAGTAGATCCGGACTTCCAATAGAGGGCCGTCATGTCAACCTCGACATGACACGCGGTCCTCTCTTGATCCATAATGCATTTTGTATTTATAATTTAAAAGGGACAGAATTTACTTCCGTGTTTGGATGTCTACAAAAGAGAGGGAAAAAAGTGTATTATAACAATAACAAACATAATTAATTATGTTACAAAATTAATAATATTAATATTATTTATCGTGACATGTTGTTGTTGTCGTTCAGTCGACTTTCGTCCACATCAATAAAATAAAATTTGAAACATATATATAAGCCCTGAGTTGCAGCCGACATGCAGGGGAACAAGAAGTGAAAAATAATTATTACACCACTTATTATCTCCACTTCAAAGTTGAACCAAACTATAAGTATGAAATATACCTACACTTTCACACTTCACAGTCCACTTACACCGAACCAAACAGTCCATGAAAGTAACTCCAATAATGGGATTAAAAGTAACTCCAACCAAACGGTGATGGTAAGCTGGAGGGTTGTAGGCTTAACTAGATATTAGTAAAGGATTATGTTACACATTGATAAAATGTATTTTATATGAATATTTCCATAAACGTCTATTTAATATTAATAAATGTGCATTTTAGATTAAAAAATTATAACCCTCAAGTACTGTAGTTTTTTGATTTGATATTCTAAAACTTGATATGCATCAACTTAATATTCTAAAATAAATAAGATGAAATTATACATGCCTCTCTCACTACACCTCCCCCCCCCCCCCCCCCCCCACAATCTTCGCATGCGCTAGCGCTAGCGTCGCTGCTGCGCGCGGAGAGAAGGGGGGTTGCAGCCTGGTGCAGGATGGTGAGTGCAGCCGGAGGGAGTGTATTGGTGGAAGCTGCAGGGGGAGGGGTGGCGTGGGTGGGGCAACCGGAGGTGGGGGTGGAGGCAGCCGGGGATGGGAGGTGGGGGAGGAACATTTTTGTCTTTTTTTATTCTTGGATATCAAGTTGAAAATATTTAACAATTGATAGTATTAAGTTGATGCATATAAAAATTTACGATATTAAGTTGAAAAATTGAAATAGTTGAGGATATTAAATCACAATTCACCATATTTAATATACACACCATATTTAATATACAAATGAGTATCCATGTATGTGTTCTTAGGACACATGTTAACATAATCTACTATTAAATTGCTATGAACATACATGGATGGATCTACTTTACATTATGGTCAGAGTTGTTGAGCAAACATGAATAGATCTTACATTTTGGTTCCGAGAGAGGACCACAGTATCCCTAATTTCTAAAACTTGAAACATTTTAGTAATAAATATTTGAATTACATAATATATTGGTCTCGGTAAACTTTTACGAAAATATATACTTCTTGACCTTCCTTACTCTTCTACCACGGTTCTGATGGGTGGAACGAAGGGTTAATTAGTCGTATCCTCTATAATTTATACGTATTTTGGTAACTATTTCTATTATTTTAAAAATAAAGAACATCTCCTGGTTTATAAAATTAATTAGTTGTACTCCTGATGCATAGAAAAAAATGAATGAAAAATTAAACAGTTAGAGGAGTATTTTTATTTTTGAAATAACGAAAACAGTTACCAAAATACGTATACAAACTATAGGAGTACAACTAATTGACCCTGGAACGAATCTATGATAAAAGTTGAAAAATAAAAGATACGATTGACCTATGCTAAGTACAAGCTAGGAGACAGTGCACATGGTGCAACATGCGAGAAGCATGCGTTTGATTGGGCTTGGAATATTAATAAATTGTGGATGCTTTGTGAATGTTTAGTCAGCACGGGATAAGCATAGAGCAATTAGCCTTGTGATCAAATTGTGTGTTTCATTGGATCCTTGATGAAGAGATAATTAACTATACACTGAGTGAGTATTAAGTATTTTGTGAGGTCTCTGTAATCTTAGAAATTTATATTTAGTTTTAAGGTCTCGAATAATATTTAAAATTTATGTTTAGATCTTTATTTTGGATGGTCAGTCTAAACCAATTGTTTGGACGAGATTTAATCCAATATAGAAAACTAAATATAAAATTTAAATATTATACTAGCCCATAAAACTAAATAATTATTTTAAATATTTTTTATGAAACTTTTTTTTTTTTGAAATCACACTCACACACACAATTCGGGGACTCGAACCTTGCCGGCCCCTCCGGATGTCCGCTCTAATACCACTAGGCTAGAGAGCTCGGACTTTTTTATGAAACTTTATTATGCTTCTAAGAGCATCATTAGTAAGCTCCATCTCCATCCCAATTTCTACATTCTACATTCAGATTGTAGCTCATTCAAGAGAATAATAAGTCTCATATTTGGTTCCAATTTCTACATTCGTGGGTCAACCCACCCACATGTGCTATAGGTTGGTCCCGAGAATTTCTAAATTCAGAATGTAAGAAATGATTTTGCAGAATAGTAAGCTCCAATTTGGAGCCCAAAATTTTAAATCCTAGATTTTTTTTTTTTGGCCACTTTTATTTTATACAGTTGGACAGTTGGGCCTGAAACATAAGCATTACTATTCTTAGGCAGTCACAACCCATTCCACAATTAACTTTTTAGTAATATTTTGGACCTCAGATTGCATTTTTCAGCCCCAACTACTAATGATGCTCTAACTGTCCAATGATGATGTTGATGATTCATCGGTCCATTTCTCTTGTCTCAATCGCAAGTACGTGATAGCTGTTGATCCACATGTCAGCGACTAGTCACGAAGCGACCGAGAAACGAGGACCGGGTAAAGCATTTCGCTAACACAGTCCAATGTTCCCAGCAATTAAACACATTAAAGCAAGATCGGCCCAAGAGATTGAGTTATCATATCCGAAACTAATTTTAGTTGTCTTTTGATCTTTATTGTGGACCGATCCTAAAGGATCATCCACAAGTCTGACCTTTAGGTACTGTTTGGGAAGGGGGAAAAATGGGAGGAAGGAAAAAGATGAGGGGAAAGTGAGAGAAAAATTAAAAGTGATGGTGTTTGGAAAGGAGGAGGGAAAATGGAGGAGGAAAATTTGAGGGAAAAAAGTAGGTGGGTCCCACTAAAAAAATTTTCTCCCAAAAGTGGAAGAAAAATGGAGAAAGATGAAAGGAATTTGAGTGAATTTACTCCATCACCCCTCATAAAGGTAATAATAAATGACTTAATTGCTTATTGCTACCCTCAACTATCACACTTTTTCAAGTTGATACCCTAAACTTTTTTTCGTAACAGATTGATACCTCAACTATTCAATATGTTCAAGTTGGTACCCTCCGTCGCCCAGGGGTTAGTTTTTCCGTCTGTGCTCGAAAAAGTTGATTTTTTTTGACGAGAATAGCCCTGATTATTATTTTAAAAGCTCATTCTCTTTCAAGAAAGAGAAATTTAGTCAAAGTTACAATTTTTTTTCCCCATCTGCTGTCCGGTAATGCCCTAGCCTTAGCTCTAGTCCATTCTTTTTCAAATTTTTCTCCTAATTTTTGTAGTTTATTTTCTCAGAAAATTCACTGTAGAGTAACAAAGTTTGAAGAAATTGTGCGAAGAGTAACAAGTTTCAGGAAATTATAAATAGGAAAACTTTCCGCCAGACAGTCTGGCGGAAATCATGCAAAGCAGCTGCTCCCCCCCTGCACCACAGCTGCCACCACCACGTATCAGCTCCACTGCGTGCCACGCGTCACGAGATGTGCGATTTCCGCCAGACTGTCTGGCGGAAATTGGACGCGTCCAATTTCCGCCAGATCGTCTGGCGGAAAGTTCTCCTATTTGTAATTTCTTAAAACTTGTTACCCTCCGTACAATTTCTTCAAATTTCATTACTCTACAGTGAATTTTCTGTTATTTTCTTTGTACATAATGTCTAATCTACTCTCAATTTCTATATGCCCTAGTCCATTCTCTTTCAGTTTTTTCTACTAATTTTTTGTAGTCTATTTTCTTTCTATATATTCTCTCATCTACTCTCAATTCCTATATGCAGTTTAACACGAAAATTTTGGATTACAAACGTACATAGCTCAAAAAAACCTAATTTAGAAAAATGTCAGAAATTCTAAATCACAAAATTAAAAAATTAAAACGCTAAGATCAAATGCTTAGAGATGGAGATGGCATGAGGAATGTGTAGAGATTTCACCTTCTTTGGGATCGGGTGAAGATCAAATGAGAGAGAGAGAGAGACTTTCTTTCTTTCGAAATTTCTAATTGAACCGGTCCTAACTTTTCTTTCTATTCGTACAGGATCTTTAAGAGAGCAAGGGCTTTTTCGTCTTTTTATCTTTGCTGTTAACGTCGTTAGGGTACTAAGTAGTCTAATTATAGTTGAGGTATCAATCTGTTACGAAAAAAAGTTTAGGGTATCAACTTGAAAAAGTGGGATAGTTGAGGGTAGTAATAAGCAATTAAGCCATAATAAATTATCATTTGAGAATACCAAGGACTAAATAGTAATTGTATCTCTATTCCTAAACAAATAAAAAATTATTTTTAAACTTTTCCTTCCCCTACTTTTTGTCCATCCAAACAAAGGAAGAGAAAATTAACTTTACCTTCACTTTACCCTCCTCCATTTTTCTTTTCCTCAAATTTTTCTTTCCCTTCCCACAAAAGTTCCCAAACACAGCGTTAGTGAGGTTACGCTGAATCTGAAAGTTGTCTAAACAGAAAAATTATTATCCAAATCGGAAGTCTTATTTGACCTACCTTTCGACCGTGCCCTGCATCAAAGTAAGGTACGTTGAGGTTTAGGTGCGGTGTGGGTCACCTAAGAACAATTATTCTCGGAGATTCTGTGAAGCGAAAACTGAGTCTACAATGGAGTATTTGGACCAACAACAACTCCAAGTGCACGATGACGATGATGAAAGCTTAGGGAATAAAAAATTATGGGGAGAATCCACAAAAGCTAAAGAAATAAGAACAAAAAAAATTGTGTCCCCCCCTTTTTTTTTTTTTTTAATTTTCAATGACGAAGGAAGAAAAAGTGTATTTATTAGCGTATGCAATGACGCTGTCTGTCGATTATGCTGCTCTAGAGTTTGAATCTATACGTATCTGCTGCTGGCTGACACCGACACTTTGCTGGAAACAGGGTGGCAATAGACCGGTCAGACACATTTTTGGGACCAGATATCATTAGGTGTCACTAAAATACTAAAGCCCAACCCCACTCGTCCCAAGCCCAGATTTGTTTATCCGGGTGGGACACGAGTCCGAATTCGAGTTCGAGTTCAGAGCGGAGCGAACCAAAAGTGTAACTTCACCTCCAATGGTAGAGTATATAAAATTAGTAGGAGCTGAGGTTCAGGTATATCTTAAACGACACGAGGACAACTAAGCATCGCACCATCTAATTAAATTACTATTTTTGGATTTTTTTTTTTTTTTTTTGAAAAGAGCTTCATATATGAATTAAAAAAAAATACAGAATGCATGTCTTGTTGCACATGGGTTGAAATACATTGAGGGATAACTTCATAAGTAGAGATGAAGTTTGAATGACTATGAAGAAGAGTATCTGAAGCTAGAAAATGAGCACAAATATTGGCATTTCTTCTTATGTAGGATAATTTATTTATCACTTAATTGTTTCATATTCAAATTCAAAAATAAAAAATAAAAGTAACCATGAATTTTTTTTAAAAAAAATCAAAAAATTTGGGCCAGGCTATAACTCGGCTGTGCCCTTGTGTAGGTGTGTCTTTGTTCACCCCTCGATACCTCTACTACGGCCTAGCCTATCAAGAGGATACTCACTTCTCTCCTAAGTGCTTACCTTATCTCATCCGGCTTTCAAACTTAGCCAGGTACTCGGACATTGACTCGAGGCATTTTCTTTACTCCCTTTTACCCTGAAAAAACAGGATCATCTTGCGCTATTGAACCGATAACCATCTTTCGGCGGCTAACCTAGCCTCCTCTACTTCCTTTGCCCTCTGAGCTCTCTCATTCCTTTCCGAAGTGAGGGACTGAGTCTTTATGCTTTAATTTGATTAGTTAGTAAGAATATGCCAGTTCTCTCATTGAGAGGTACTAGAGTCCAGTTAGAAGTCTTGATAAGAGGGCTTAAAATCACCTAGTGTTCGCAGTCTCTCTGTGTCGTTAAGCGTCACCTCTTCGGTCTAGTGGCTAATTATTTTTTTGGTCGAAGCACGAATTCCCCATGGATATCCGACCGAGTACCAAAATCGATTTGAGCGTCTTCTTGCGGGACCATGAGCAGTAAAAGAAGACTATCGCATCAAGTTCCTGCTAAACACTCACTGGAGGTGGCTAAAAGGCACACAATTTTGAGTCCGATAAAAATAAATTGTTCAAGACACTACATTGTTGTTGGAGTTTATTGAATGTGGTCACAACATAGTGACCCGGTCACACCATTCCATGTCAAGACAAATTCCAAATGTGTATATTTTATTATTTGATCTATCATTTATTGTCTTGTACAGATGAAGCGTGTTAGCTAAGTGGTTAGTATGGAAGGACATTTTGCATTTCGCATGTACGCATCGGACTAGCGGTAGCCCGTTAGCAGCACAATGGAAATTGCACACGCTACCGCACAACTAACCCACTATCCGTGACAGTTCTGCATAGTTTTATAACTACATTTTCATATGAAGTTAATGCTAGCAACTTTCTTAGGTGATCAAGGATGGGTCTATCTTTATATTGTGTGCTTGTGCATTTTTTTTTTTTGCGTGGGACAGAGAACACAAGAGAGAAAGGGAGAATACTCTACAACTAGTCGAAGCTTTTTGTTTCGAGTGCCATTGTTTCATCAGGTTGATGACATGTTCGAGGAAGAGAGGTGACAACGAGTGTTCCAAAAGCTCTTCCAAATTTGTTGGTTCCGACGGATCAACGGATACGATCAAATCTCTCTTTGAGAGACTGTGATTTTCGTCACCCCAACGGATGACTTTGCTAATTTATTAATAGTTTTCAGCAAATCTTCATTACTATTAGAGCTTTGCTCTGTCAATAACAATAATTTGTTGCTCTCTCTTTCCTGCAGCTTTACAATTTGTTGTTAGCGTTGTCAAAACTTTTAGCAAGTTATACTTGCCATTTTCCCACGTGGTTCCGTTTTTCACATATTTGTACAATTTTTTTCTAATTTCCACAACAAAAATAAGAGGAGACATATCTATTCTCTAGTCCACACGCAATGATCGGATGTCCACTGTGAGCTTTGATAAACTCAGGATATATTTTTAGGATTATTAGCAAGATTTGAGCATGGTAAGTTAGCAAGTTAGAGTCTCTTTCACTGCACGAAAGTTTAATTTATTGGTAAAGTTTAGGAGTTACTATTTATCTATCTATACTACTATATAATAAGAAAAATAATCTTTACCGTAAAAGTTTTTGTTTCAAAAATATCATCATCTATATTTACTAATTAAAATTATTCGTTTTTTAATATGGATAGTTATGTAATTATGCATAGAAATCTATCTATACTACAATGTAATAAGAAAAATAAACTTCACGGTAAATATATTTTGTTGGTGTTTTTATCTTTGGATTAGGAAAGATAGTCCCACATCGGCTACACCAAATGGTGAATATCTCAATATAATGCATTGCTTGTGTTGAGGTGTGCACATGAGGTGTGGTGGGGCACAAGTGTGTGCCATGTGGGAGTATTTTCCTAGAAGGAAAAATGATTAATTCCAACAAGGATGCAAGTTAATTTTTGTTGTACGGACTTGGACTCGGACACGGAGTATTTTAGTCCCACATCGGATAGGAGAAGAGGTGAAGTCTAAACTCCACTCTATAAATAGAGCCCCTTGGCCTCCTTTGAAAAATGCACCAATAAGAGAGTTAAGGGAGTCTGCTGGTTCCTGAAAGCAGATCGTGTTGGGGCGAATCTTGCTTTGAGCAGCGGTGATCTTAATCACGCACTACTAAAATATGATCTATTAGCGACGTAATTTAGCGACGGCATAAAATGCCGTCGCTAACTATGAAATATAGCGACTCCTTTATATAAATATCGCAAAACGTCGCTGACTTGCGACGTTCAGCGATAAGAGTTAAATTACGTCATCTATTAAAATTTGCGACGGTTAGCGACGGCCGCTCTTGACGTCGCTAACATTTTTACTTAGGGCACAGCGTTTCATTTTTTTTTCTCACTCAAAAATTCCAATTGACGACTCCTCCCCCCCCCCCTGGCGACCCCTACCCCTCCGGCGACTCCCTCCCCCTCCGGCGACCCTTACCCCCCCGTCGAGCTCCTCCTCCTCGAGCTCAGGTAAACCCTAACTTAATTAACTCCTCTCCCTCCTCCTCCTCCTCCTCCTCATCCTCCTCCTCCACCCCGCACACACCCACTGTCTGTGCAGTTATTTGGACACTGACACGACCCTTGGACACATTTGTATGCCACACAAACACATACGACCCCTCTTGACATGTTTTGGGTTTTATTTAGGTTGTGGGGGTTTGGCAGTTGAAATGCATGAGATTAGTGATATATAGCTGAGATTATATATGCATGAGATTCATATGATATACAGTTGAAATGCATGGATTTTATTTAGTTCATATATGTAGAGTAGTGATATATAGCTGAGATTATATATACATGAGATTCATGTGGGGTAAGGTTATGATATATAGGGGCTTGCTATATTTGGATTTGAGAGGATATATATATATATATATATATATATATATATATATATATATATATATATATATATATATATATATATATATATATTTTGAGAGGATATATGTATTTTTATGAGAGGATATATGTGTATATATATATATATATATATATATATATATATATATATATATATATATATATATATATATATATATATATATATATATATATGTTATTGTATATATATGGTATACATATGTGTTTGACCTAGTGTACCTTAGCATATACCCTGATATATCTATAGGATTACCTAGAAATGAACCTAATATGCTAATTGAACTTGTGGACTAGAGTTTGACCAAAACCCTAGCTAGTAAGTCTACTACTGATATCGTCGATACCAATACTCATAGGAATAGTCCGATACCAATTCCCATACCTATATGTTGTTGCTCAATATAGCTACAAATGCGTAAGTGCAACATGAAAATCTCATCTATTAAATATGTTACCTAAGAGCATCATTAGTAAAGGCAATTCATTAATACAGTGTATAGAGTATCCTAGAAGTGTAGGTATGATTGGTATATCGTATTACAAAGAGTGTATAGAGTATCCTTTCGGTCTATAAGAGTTACTTCACTCATTTTGTCAAGACAAGTAAACTTTTTAAATGTTGACGGTATATATACCGTCAACATTTGGTTTTGCCTTGTAGCTACAGGCAGTTGCCTGCATTTTGCCTTATAATTTGGCCTTTGGCCTGTGCTTGAGCAGTGTGGACTTCCAGGTTAGGGTGTTAGTTCATGATTAGCATTGTTTAGATATTAGTTTCAGTTAAAGGGTTAGTTTAGATTAGGATATTAGTTTATGTTAGAAGGAATATGAGAGTTAGTAGATGTTAAAGTAGGATATTAATTTATTAGTTAGGATAGATAGTTTGAGTTAAGATACTGCTCAAGCACAGGCCAAAGGGTCGATATTGGATATTAATTTAAAAAGTTTTACCTTTCTTGACAAACTGGGTGAAGTAACTCTTGTAGACCCAAAGGGTCGATATTGGACAGTTGGGATGAGTATCAGAATCGGTATCGGATTAGTATCGACCGTATCGGATTAGTATCGGTCTATCGGATACGACACTTTGACACAAGACAGTTGTTTTAGTCCCAACACAGTTGTTTTTTTCTTCCTTCAAATTCTTTGTTTGTAATATGTGGAATGAATGAACAGTTTATGTTGCGCACCCATATCTAAACTGTCTTAACATTCATTTACTGACTGCAATGTGCATATATCTATCTTACAGAATTATTCTCAATTGGATATGGATATGAATTACTACTTACAGAATCGTTCGTGGATGTACAACTGTCATTCTGATGACATGTGCGGTGTGCGAGATGAATTCATAGAGGGTGTACAGCAGTTCCTGCAGTTTGCCAAGGCGTTCCCTCAGTACATGGACGGTACCAAAATTAAGTGTCCGTGTGTGAGATGTCGCAACTTGAAATATCATCCAGAAGTGGAAGTCACGTATCATTTATACTCAAAGAGTTTCACGCCGAATTACTATCAGTGGAGCGCGCACGGAGAACTTGTGTCTTTAGCATCGGAGTATGAATCTTATGTGGATGTCCACAACAACGCTGCTTACGACGATGGGTTGGTGAACATAATTTTTGACGCGGCGGGGCCTAGTTTCGATCCAGACGATCATGATGCACCTGAGGAGACACCGAACGCCGATGCTGCACAGTTCATGGAGTTGCTGGAGAATGCAAGGACTCTATTATATCCTGGTTTTGAGGATCATTCACCGTTGGAGGTGGTTACAAGATTGTTGAGCATCAAGTCCGATTTTAACATGTCGTAAGATTGCTACAACCGTCTTATGGAGTTGCTTACAGAAATATTGCCTGAGGGTGCTAAGTTGCCTAAAGACTTCTACCGGTCTAAGAGGATGGTGAGACCGCTCTGGATGGGATACGAGAAAATCGATTTTTATTGCAATGGGTGCATGCTGTACTACAAAGATGACAAGGACGCAGATGTGTGCAGATTTTATGGTGCTGATCGCTATAAGACAACTAGTACAGGACGGTCTACTGGTGTAAGAAGACCGACCGATTCAATGCACTACTTGCCTTTAACGCCGCGGTTGCAAAGATTATTTATGGTGAAAGAGACGGCCAAAAATATGAGTTGGCACATGCGAGAACAGATTGAAGGAGTATTGGATCACCCATCCGATGGAGAAGCGTGGAAGCACTTTGATCGAGTGTATCCTGATTTTGCTTCAGATCCGCGTAATGTCAGGTTGGGGCTATCTTCTGACGGTTTTACTCCTTTTGGTCTTTCGGGATCCCAGTATTCGTGCTGGCCTGTGATTGTCACTCCGTATAACCTACCACCTTGGATGTGCATGAAGACTCAGTACATGTTTCTAACCGTTATAATTTCTGGTCCGAACAATTCCAAGAGGAACATTGATGTGTACTTACAGCCTTTGATAGATAAGTTGAACCAGTTATGGGAAGTAGGCGCTAACATGTACGATATTTCCAGGAAGCAGAATTTTCAGATGAAGGTAACCCTTATGTGGACCATCAACGACTTTCCGGCCTATGGAATGTTATCTGGATGGAGCACTCATGGCCGTCTCTCATGTCCGTATTGCATGGACCGTAGTAAGGCTTTCCGCTTGAAACATGAAGGAAAACCGTGCTTCTTTAATTTTCATCGGCAATTTCTACCAAAAGATCATCGGTTCTGTCATGACCCGCACCCTGATTAGGGGCACGAGCACGTGGTTACGTCTAGCCTACGCCGTAGAATCGGCGGTAGAACGCTATCTAGGTCATATATAAATACTACAACTAAAGAGATAAAGGTACCTGTACAGTATATACACTCCGAATGGAGGTGACATAGCAATACAGTCTCAATCACAAAAGCAAACTAGGATAGATAGCACGAAAGAAAATATGATAGATGAAAGCAGGAAATAAGTTCGAGATCCACACAAGTCCAGAGCTATACATAACATCACAGAGTCACAGAAAATATATATATCTACTACAGTCTGAAAAGTATTAGCTGGCTCGCAGGCCAGGCAAACCTAACAAAGCTACACTACTCAGGGTGAGCAAAGTCTAGTGGCTCTACTAACAAGCCACAGTCCGGATCTACTCCATCAGACTCGACCCCATAATAGGTCGGAAAATCTGTCTCAGAATTATCTGTAATATATCAACAGTATCTTGTCAGGAAAATGAGCAAGTACAAACACCAACAGCAGTTCCATGTGAATTGACAAATTCTATACGAGACAGTGTAATAAAATACAAGACAAAATCAACAGAAAACATATATCAAGATGTGAGTACTGAATAGGACGACAATATATATATATATATATATATATATATATATATATATATATATATATATATATATATATGATGACTTGGGAACTATTCGGAAATCGAGTTACAACCCTTAAACCAAACAAGGACCGGGGTTGTAACCTTTCTCCCGAACAGAATTTAGCCTCCTAGGATAATAAATATAAAAGGTGCCTTGAATTATTAGTACGTTATGTGATCGGCTTGGGAAAATATGATCAGGCTTTCCATCCGACCGGCTATGAACAATGTGTACAATAGAGCGGTAAGGCTGGTCACCATGGAAAGCTATGAACGATGTAAGGTAAGGCTTTACCCGTCGTGAGGCGAGGGTATAGCTATGAACAATGTGTACAATAGAACAATATAGGAATTTTGATCACACAACCACTAATAACTCCCCCATCCCCGAATAGTATAATGGATTTGGACATGACACGTCATGACACGGGATTCCATAAGAGGGTAGCAAGTCCCCTTTGGAATCGGTGTCTATACCAATACATGGAAATAAGACAGAATATGTACCAATATACTATGAAAATCTAGGAACAACATCCCATGTCATGATCCAACATATACTAGTCCGTGAACTATCGTGACTAGAAATCGAGTAAAACACTACAACTGAATCGGATATAGCAGATATCAAGACAATGAAAACTATCAGTAAATGTACTCGCCTGTTGTCCTAAGCTGATAAGGTGAACAGATGCTCAGAGTAATCACAGACCTATAGATAAGATGCCATGAGTCCAAACAGGGTTTAATAATAAAAGAAAAGCTAATCTAGTCATGATATACAAGTCTAAGTCAAAACTAGGTCAAACTAATTCACACCAAGCTAAACTAGGTCACACTAGGACAACTAAGGTCAAACAAGGTCACAGGAAGTCAATCCAAGACAAACTAGGTCAATCTGGGTCAAGGGTTGACTTACAGTTGACTTTTGGTCAAAAAGTCAACTCTGGTCAACTCTGGTCAACACTGAGTCAACCCTATGTCAAATTAGTCTAATGTTGACCAACTATTGACTTTCAGTCAACTGGTCAACTCTGGTTTGGTTTCGGTCAATTCTAGTCACTTATAGACTAAGTTTGACTCTCGGTTGACTTTTGTTGACTTTTGGTCAAAATGGTCAACCGAAGTCAAAACTAGTCTAGGAGCGCTATTTCTGACCATTACCAACCAAGGAAACCAAGTTCTAACCATATCTAAATCCCTAAACCCACATACCTTGGTTTCTAGGTATTACCTACATTACCCTTACCAAGGTAATCCCGATTACCTTGCCCAATACAAAGGAAACCCCGCTAATACTCAAGATACTAGCTTAGGCTCCCTAGGATAGTTAGATACTATCCTATTAAGGGTTACCTACCAAGAAATATAGGTTTCCTAGATATCTAATCCATCTTAGATTACATGTTGGTCATCTAACCATTACCATACCCTTGTACCATTCTCGCATCTACCTAAACACTCACACACACAACTCACTCACTCACTCACTCACTCACTCATATGGTCACATATAGGCTAACACACATGGTCACACCTATAGGCTATTAGCTATATATATAGGCTCACTTATATACCCATATCTAGACTCACACACACATACACATATAGGCAAAATTTAGGACTAATTTGAGGGTGAACGAGGACTGGTTTTGGGCTGAATTTAAGGCCAAGCGTGGGCTGAATTGGGACAACTATAGGGACTATTTTAGAGTGGTTTGGGACTGCTATATTGGCTGTGTCAAGGACAAGTTTGGGACAGCCTATGGGCTGAACAAAGGGGCTAATATAGGGTGATTTTGGGACAGCTATAGGGCTGAAATGGAGGGCTATTAAGGACATGTTTTGTGCTTGTTTGGGATAGCCTATGGGAAGTACTAAGGGCTGTTAAGGTCCTGGTTTGTAGGGACTGGTTTAAGGACAATTTAGGACAAGTTTTGGGCTGCTATGTGTGGTTTGTAGAGGGCTGATTTGAGGTAGTTTAGGACTGAATTTGGAGGGCTTCTAGTGACAGGTTTTGGACTGATTTAGGGGTACTTATATAGGCTGCTATGGGGACTAAAATAGAGGGTGTTTGGGGCTGGATTGGGACAGCCATGTGCTGGTTAAGGGGGGGCCTGAATAGACTAGTAATGGACTGTCAAGTGGTGGTTTGGGGCTGCCATTTAGGGGACTAGATGGGGGCTGATATGGGACCTGCCATGGGCTGTTTGCCCTGCTACTGTTGCTGTTCTTAAATCAGTCCCCCTTGTGGGGACTGATACCTACAGCTGCTGCTGTTGCAGCAGGTTCCCCTCTCCCTCATTTACCCTCTAATTTCATTCTCTCTAACTCTCTAACTCTCTCTATTCTTAATACAACACACACACACAACCACCAACTCTACCACCACTCACACACACACACACACACACACACATATATATATATATATATATATATATATATATATATATATATATATATATATATATATATATATATATATATATATAATATGATACAATATGATACATTGAAGAACACATCTCTAAACAACATAAAAACTGAGATTAAAACTCTAATAAATCATCTCAACAATATGTATATAAATACAAGTGTCCAAATAGGAATTTTCCCACTAGGACACAATACCACAACACAAGGACAGCTAGAAATCTCCAAATGGACACGAAATGGACACAAATGGAGATACAACCATGGGGGTTATTTCTGTGGGTTCAAAATATTCTTATATACATGTAGGGGTGGTTTAGAGGAGAGATTATACCTTCCGGGAGAGAGATTCAAAGGAAAAGCCTTCCGACACGACACCGAAATAAAATAACCTCCAAAAGGACACGAACCAAAGCCAAATCCTCCCAAACTTGGCTAGCTTCCTCCTTGGCTTGAGTAGAGAAGAAGAGAAGAAGGTTGGGTGGAAGAATGAAGGGATTTGGTGGAAAAATCAATAGAGATTGCTCTCTAAAATTTGGGAAAGAACAAGAGAGAGAAAAATAGATGGATAATGACAAATGGAAGGCTCAACCCTATCCTTATTGTGGCTGGCCATAATGGGCCATGTGTCCCCTATTGAAAGTCCAAAGTAGCCCCCCACTAATCCTATTAATTAATATTAGGAAAGGGTTAAAGGTTGAGGTCAAATTAGTCATGATTTAAGTCTCTAAACTAACCAACCCTATCCATAAATAATTAGTCTAACCACTAACTAAAATAATTATCATGTGGGCCATGGCTAACTAGTGTGTGGGTCCCACTAGAGTCAAAACTACCCCGGGTCCCCGATACAAGTCGGATTGAGTTGAAATTCGAACCCGACTTAAATAACCCCAAAATAATATCATAAATAAATAAATAATTTCAAAATAATTCTAAAGTAGAAAAATGACAAAAATACCCCTGTTTCTGAAAACTTGGGGTGACAAATCTATCCACCTTAAAAAATTTTGTCCTCGAAATTAAAACAAGCAATCACAAGAAACTCATGCAGAAAAACAATCCCACTCATACAAAAAATTTTTTTAGCAAAATAAAAATCTCTTAAGGCACAACAACACTTGTAAATAAAAACTGTTACGTGTCCGACACGGACATGAAACCAACACAAAATCTCATCTATCAAAAGCCAAATCAACAATCACCAATGGCGAAATATCAAAAAATAAATCAGAGAGGTCCAATGACCAAAATATGCTTGGGCCAGAAATGACACTGAAAATATCCTAATCACATGGTTTGGCTCTAGGTCGAACAGTCTCTAAGGTTTCACTAGCAAAACATCAAAATCTCAAGTCATGGCTTAAAAATTTAAAATAATTAAAATCTCCAAAATCAAAGCATGAATTTAAATGACAATAATTAAATGACTAAAATTATAAAATTTAAAATTAATCTTCTGGGTACTACAAGTCTATCCACCTTAAAAGAATTCATCATCAAAAATTAAAATAAAGTAAACACAGAAAAATTATGCAATTTGATAATCGTATACGTCTGTCCAAAATCATGATACTCAGAATCTCCGTCATGCTAGTGAGCAAGGCTGTGATAATCACAGAGTCCTCGACTAAGGTACATACCTCTAGAATTATGGTATTTAAAATTTTCGCATTGCCGCTAGCTTGGCAGCGAAAACCTTAAATTCCTACACCCGAGAAATACGTCCATAATCCGACTATATGTCCTCACTCTGTCTGCTAGCATGACCCTAGAGGATTCTAAAATCTCATAATCGAGACGACCTAGCCCATACGACTTATCTCAGAAGAATATCACATCACAAGGACAAAATTTTATCAAACGATCAAGGAACAGATAGAATCGAATTTCAAGACAGTTTATAACGAGGCAAATACGGAAATGAGATCGAAATATTGGAACCTGCAATCTTCTCTGTTACTGCTTGAATGGGCTCAACTGTCATGGAAAAAACTCGCCCATGCTGGCCTCCTCTAGCCTGCTGCACTCTGTCCTGGCCTGCCTGTCTGGCTGCACGGGCAGCACAGTTCTTTACCTGGTGGTCTGGAGCTCCAAAGAATAAACAAACTCCCAGCTTCATCCTACAAGCCTTCCGGGTGTGCCCCATCTTCTTGTAGAAGGCACACTGGATGGCCTGCCTCTGGCCCTATCCCTGGTGCTGCTGGACACGTGCTGGTGCCTGCTGAAACTGTAACTGAGGCTGCTGCTGGAACTGCCGCTGCTGGAAATAAGGGTGCTTCGCCGATCCCGCACTCGAGCTCGCTCCAAGAATGTCGCTGCCCCTCTTCGGCTTGAGGCCGAAGTCCTCCTCTGTAATCTGTGCCTCCATCAGGATTTGCTCGAAGGTCGTGTCACGTCGTCCAGAGGTACGAGTGCGTACTGCATGGATAAGACCCCTCCGGAACTTGCGGGCCTTGTACCCCTCATCCTGGATCAGACCCGATGCAAACCTATCCAGGCGAAAGAACTCCGCTGCATACTCATCCATCGACGAGTTCCTCTGCTCCAATACGACGAACTGGGCCTCCAGAGCTGTCAAGGCCACATCTGGGTAGAACTTCTCCTTAAAGAGCTTCCTGAAGCTCTCCCAAGTCAAACCCCTCACCGACGTACGAGGATCCGTGCGAAACCAAGTCAGCGCTATATCGAAAAACTGGCTCGCTGCAGACGTCACCCAAAGCCCTCTCGGGACCTCTGCTAACTCCAGGCTCTGCTGGACATCCTCCAACCAGTTATCTGCGTATAGGATACCTTCGGTACCCTTGAACTCCTTCGGTTTCATCTTCTTGAAGTCTAGGTGCGTACCGGACCTCCCCTGACCCTGCTGTTGAACTGGTGCTCCCTGAACTGTACCTGGTGCACCCCTCTCTACTGCTGCCATCGCCAGCTGATGGGAGTTCTCCATGCTCCGTCGTAACAACTCTGCCTGTGCGCTCTGAGTCTGCAACATCTGCTGCAGAAGGGCCATCATCCCCAGAGTATCAGTCTGTAGCGGAGGCAGCGGTGGAAGAATATCAAGAATGACTATGGACGGTCCCGCTGATGGAGGTGGAAGACCTCCTGTAACCGTCGCTGCTACTCCCGCCTGAAGGGCAGGGACTGAGGTGTCAGCTCCCTCAACTGCAGCTCCCTCAGCCGGAGGTGGAAGACCTCCCGGAACTTCCGCTGCTACTCCTACCTGAAGGGCAGGTACTGATGCTGCTGCTCTCTCTACTGCTACTCCCGTAGTCGGAGGCAGAAGTCCCACTAGATCGGACCTCTCTGGAACTGCACTAGGCCCTGCTGCCTGAGAACGAGTCACTGTCATCCTGAAGACGAATTGAACCCAAGAGATCAATATGGCACAAGATAAGATATTATCAAAGGAGGACAATTGAATTCAAATGCAAGAAGAATTGTCATGGTAATCAAAAGATCAAAATTTTCCTTAAATGTAATTGAGTAACTCCTATCATATCCTAGATCCTATGTCCTAGTCGCAGGCTCGTAATTAGTACTCTAAGTCGAGCACCATTACGAGATTGTACTAATTACGACACTGACCTGCATGGGCCACCACAAAAATATGTCACGACCCGCACCCTGATTAGGGGTACGAGCACGTGGTTACGTCCAGCCTATGCCGCAGAATCGGCGATAGAACGCTGTCTAAGTCATCTATAAATACTATAACTAAACAGATAAAGGTACCTGTACAGTATATACACTCCGAATGGAGGTGACATAGCAATACAGTCTCAATCACAAAAGCAAACTAGGATAGATAGCATGAAATGAAATATGATAGATGAAAGCAGAAAATAAGTTCGAGATCCACACAAGTCCAGAGCTATACATAACATCACAGAGTCACAGAAAATATATATATCTACTACAGTCTTAAAAGTATTAGCTGGCTCGCAGGCTAGGCAAACCTAACTAAGCTACACTACTCAGGATGAGCAAAGTCTAGTAGCTCTACTAATAAGCCACAGTCCGGGTCTACTCCATCAGACTCGACCCCATAATAGGTCGGACAATCTGCCTCAGAATCATCTGTAATATATCAACGATATTCTGTCAGGAAAATGAGCAAGTACAAACACCAACAACAGTTCCATGTGAATTGACAAATTCTATAAGAGACAGTATAATGAAATACAAGACAAAATCAACAGGAAATATATATCAAGATGTGAGTACTGAATAGGACGACAATATATATATATATATATATATATATATATATATATATATATATATATATATATCTATAGGACGACTTGGGAACTATTCGGAAATTGAGTTATATATAGGACAACTTGGGAACTATTCGGAAATTGAGTTACAACCCTTAAACCAAACAAGGACCGGGGTTGTAACCCATCTCTCGAACAGAACTTAGCCTCCTACGATAATAAATATAAAAGGTGCCTTGAATTATTAGTACGTTATGTGATCGTCTTGGAAAAATATGATCAGGCTTTCCATCCGACCGGCTATAAATAATGTGTACTATAGAATGGTAAGGCTGGTCACCATGGAAAGCTATAAACGATGTAGGGTAAGGCTTTACCCGTCGTGAGGCAAGGGTATAGCTATGAATAATGTGTACAATATAAAAATATAGAAATTTTGATCACACAACCACTAATAACTCCTTCATCCCTGAATAGTATAATGGATCTGGACATGACACGTCATGACACGGGATTCCATAAGAGGGTAGCAAGTCCCCTTTGAAATCGGTGTCTATACCAATACATGGAAATAAGACAGAATATGTACCAATATACCATAAAAATTTAGGAACAACATCCCATATCATGATCCAACATATACTAGTCCGTGAACTATCGTGACTAGAAATCGAGTAAGACACTACAACTGAATCGGATATAGCAGATATCAAGACAATAAAAACTATCAGTGAATGTACTCGCCTGTGGTCCTGAGCTGATAAGGTGAACAGATGCTCAGAGTAATCACAGACCTATAGATAAGATGCCATGAGTCCAAACAGGGTTTAATAATGAAAGAAAAGCTAATCTAGTCATGATATGCAAGTCTAAGTCAAAACTAGGTCAAACTAAGTCACACCAAGCTAAACTAGGTCACACTAGGACAACCAAGGTCAAAAAAGATCACAGAAAGTCAATTCAAGTCAAACTAGGTCAATCTGGGTCAAGGGTTGACTTTTGGTCAAAAAGTCAACTCTGGTCCATACTGAGTCAACCCTAGGTCAAACTAGTCTAATGTTGACCAACTGTTGACTTTCAGTCAACTGGTCAACTCTAGTTTGGTTTCGGTCAATTCTAGTCACTTATAGGCTAAGTTTGACTCTCGGTTGACTTTTGTTGACTTTTGGTCAAAATGGTCAACCGAAGTCAAAACTAGTCTAGGAGCGCTATTTCTGACCATTACCAACCAAGGGAACCAAGTTCTAACCATATCTAAATCCCTAAACCCACATACCTTAGTTTCTAGGTATTACCTACATTATCCTTACCAAGGTAATCCCGATTACCTTGCCCAATACAAAGAAAACCCTGCTAATACTCAAGATACTAGCCTAGGCTCCCTAGGGTAGTTAGATACTATCTTATCTAAGGGTTACCTACCAAGAAATATAGGTTTTCTAGATATCTAATCCATCTTAGATTACATGTTGGTCATCCAACCATTACCTTACCCTTGTACCATTCTCGCATCTACCTAAACACTCACACACACAACTCACTCACTCACTCACTCACTCATATGGTCACATATAGGCTAACACACATGCTCACACCTATAGGCTATTAGCTATATATATAGGCTCACTTATATACCCATATCTAGACTCACACACACATATACGTAGGCAAATTTTAGGACTGATTTGAGGGTGAACAAGGACTGGTTTTTGGCTGAATTTAAGGCCAAGTGTGGACTGAATTGGGACAACTATAGGGACTATTTTAGAGTGGTTTGGGACTGCTATATTGGCTGTGTTAAGGACAAGTTTGGGACAGCCTATGGGCTGAACAAAGGGGCTAATATAGGGTGATTTTGGGACAGCTATAGGTGTCACGACCCGCACCCTGATTAGGGGCGCGAGAACGTGGGTACGTCCAGCCTACGCCGCAGTGTCGGCGGTAGAACGCTGTATAGGTCATCTATAACAACTAACATCTAACAATAAGACATATAAACCTGTCATCTCCGCACGGAGGTATAACATAACATCTCAACTCTATATCTCAAACACAAGTCTAGGAAAGATAAAGATAGAACATGATATGGAATCAGATGAAAGGAAGAACTGAATATATATAGAGTTATCACACCACACAAGTAGATGTCCAACACAAATAAGTACAAGACCTGAAATATAACTAAGTCACAACTAACAATCGGAACAGTTCGATACAAAATGAAAACTGTAAACACTAGACTAGACTAGGCACCCTCTACTGAGCTAGATGCTCCTCAGGATCCTGAAGGTCACCCTCATGTGTCCCATAGAAGGTAGGACAGTCACCATCATCATCTGTAATATTTTCAACAGGCCCAGTCAGGACAGGAACGAGCACAATACATCTCACGCAGTTCATATCAGGTTGGGAAATGTAAAGCATGCATAGAGTAAGATACATGAACTGTAAAGAATATATGTAAAACGAGAGAGATTTGATAACTGGAAAATATCTATATATATGATAAGTAAGAACTGTAGGTAACCTGTGATTTAGAGCATGATATGGTTATATAAACGGGCTTAGGACATATACAAGATTTCACAAGATTTCACATGAATTTGTACAAGATGGGATTTGATCACATAACCATTTCCTACTCACCCTCCCCAATCAATACACAAGGATCCAGTCAAGTTACGTTACTTTGTACAAGAGGTTTTTATCATGTTTGCTCACGTGATCATGAGAGTACAAGATTGCACAAGAGTATACATGAAAGCGGTGTACATGAAATACAAGATGTTCGTGAAAAGCACATGACAACTGTATCTGATGCACCCCGAGGGAGATAACATCGCATAACAAGATACATATAGTACCAATCCGTGATAATGACGTGACAGCATCATGTAAGGTAATCTAAAGCAAGAATATAAGTCCTAACAAGCATGAAAAGATCAGAGAATGTACTCGCCTGTCACCCTGTATGACTGATATGAATAGATGTCCGAACTGGTGTCACAGAGTCCTATTTAGAGTAAAACAGGTCACAACATATCCACAATGGTAAAAATAGAGTATACAATGCATACTACATGATTCTAGGTCAATCTGGTCAAAAGTCAACTCTTGGTCAACTCTAAAGTCAAACTAGTCAAAGTTAGGTCAACACTAGTCAACTAGTTAGAATTTTAGTCAAACTAGTCAAACTAGTTATTTTAGGTCATTCCTAGTCATTTCTAGGTTAACTAGGTCAACTTTGACCTATGGTTGACTTTGGTCAACCTTTAGTCAACAAGGGTTTCTAGTAGGGTTTTGGCCTTTAGGGTTAACCCCAACCATAGGCCAATAACCTTGGCCATAGGCCATAGCCTAGGTTTCCACATAAACCTATAACTAAAAGTCTCATATATATATATCTATACATATAGTCATACACTATTTAACCTACTACCCACATGCCCATATATGAATATCATATATAATACAACCATATGTATATAATACACTACATATACATATAGAGACCTAATACAATATACATATATATCATGTATATATATATATATATATATATACAATACATATATATATATATAACTATACATATATTACATATATATATATATATATATAGGGAAGGGAAGAGAGAGAGAGAGGCTGTGAGACAGTGAGAGAGAGAGGGACTGGAATAGGGTCAGGACAGGGGGGGGGGGGGGTTTCAGAACCTGGAACCAAAGGCCCCAACTCACACACACAGGATACATATATACATACATATGTATATACATATATAACTACACATACACATAACCTAATCTCCCCAAAATCGACCCACACTCACAAATACGTATATACTACATATATACACACTAAAATACATATATACAATGCATTAATCATATCAAAACAGGTTTTGAATTTCATTTCTGAAAAACTGGATTAATCCCAAAATCAGGAAACTGGACTGTTCATTCGAAAACAGGGTAAACCTAAATTCTCATACAAAACCGAGCTAAGGCTCGATACAAATGGTTGGTAACACTAGCCCCACACATACCCTAGTGTCCTAGGTGCCTGACACGACACCACGACACGACACGGCGTGTCCACGGGTTTAAAAACACAAACGGGTAAGTCACAGTGTCACAGCGTCGTGCACGCGTGCACTTAGCTCTAGGACACGAGACACGTGTCTAGAAGTCTCGTGCACGTGTGGGTAGGTTCGCCTAGGGTTGGTCTAGGGTTTAGGTAGCCTGTCTCGTGTCCACGTGTCCTCAGGACACGGCACGAACTCCGTATCAGTCGAAGGAAATCGACTGATACTCAGTGTTCTGCACCGCGTCGTACAGAGATGCACACGCCTCGTGGACACGACACGGGCCACGTGGGGCCTCGTGGTCATATCCACGTGTAGCCCACATGATGGGCTACACACTCGCGCAAACACGAGGTGTCGAAGTGTCGTGTCCGCGCGATACGAGACGTGCGAAGTGGACTCTGTGCGTGCGTGCACTGTCAGTGCACGACCAGTGCACGTGTCCTCGTGTCCTCGATACGACACGAGCACACCCCAAATTTTGGGTATGACTTGTCAGTCAATGCCCCTACGTGCATGCCAAATGGCAAGTGTCCAAGTGGTGTATGTGTCGAGAAAACGTGTCTAGGTAGCAGGACATATTTTGTGTACTGTGCAG
The DNA here is from genome assembly GCA_029216955.1 of Iris pallida. NCBI lineage: Eukaryota > Viridiplantae > Streptophyta > Magnoliopsida > Asparagales > Iridaceae > Iris > Iris pallida. Next base: position 2,577,687 of record JANAVB010031818.1, read on the forward strand.
TGTCCAGACAGTGGAAAAACTGAGAGCTTTGTGTCCAGTTTTTGGACACGACACAACCCAACTTGTGCTCAGTGTTTTAGGGTTAGGTTTAGGGTTAGCTAGGCTAGGTTTTGGTTCAAAAAGTTTTGGAAAACAGTGTGTATATATCAATGTGACAGTGAGCTAAAAAAACAGTAAAATACAATGAAATAAATTAGGATACGTGTCCGATACGACACCAAACAATTCCTAGATTTCACCAAACTTTACCCACAGCTAGTATACACCTATATGCATGCAATAATGAAGAAAAACCAGTATATTAACTAGGTTTAAATACATTTACCTCTATGTGTGCAAAGTCTTGAATTTCCACTAAATGAGGGTGTACATCCAATAGCCTCAACTTGTCCTTCCTCGGTGAAACTTGAGTAGCTCACTTCCCTAGGCTCCCTTAGATTGTAGGTGACCTAATGGAGAAAACTAGAGGTTCAAAGCTTGAGAAATGAGAAAGTTATGGTCAAAAGAGTGGAAGGGTTCTTGGGTTTTTCTTGGTTTTGATTTTTCATGAAACTATGGGAATGTGAACTAAGTGTTAGCTATATAGGAGAGAGGGGGCAAGGGGCTGTCATGGGGGTGTCTTGGCCGGCCACAAGGCATGGGGGGGGGGTTCAAAACTTCATGGCTAAGTTAAGGACTTTTGTAAAGGGTTTAAGATATTTTGCATAAATCAAGCAAAATATCAATAAGTAAATATCTAGATATTTGTATAGCTTTGACTACCATGAATATCTAATCCTCTTAGTCATTCTAGGTTAGGGTTTAACCTATAGATTAGGGTAACTAGGTTAGGGATTATCAAGTCACTAACCAAAAGTCCATGAATAGTAAAATCTCACTAATCCTACTTAATTCCTAGAAAATTACCAAAATACCCCTTAGGCTAAAAACCACTAAAATGATATTCTAAGCCTATGGTCAAGTTCTCATGGTCATGGCAACTTCTAGGTTAGAGAAACTAGGGTTTACACTAAGTTATACTAACCAAAATCACAAAGTCATAAGTCATGACTTAGCATGACTTTAGAAATGGTTTAACTACACTAATAATCACCAAAAATCATATCATGACTAAAATACTATTAATTAATAATAAAAAAATAATAAATTTTCAAAAATCCCCAATTTCAGAAAACTGGGTGCTACAATAGGGCAGAAATGGAGGGCTATTAAGGACAGGTTTTGTGCTTGTTTGGGATAGCCTATGGGAAGTACTAAGGGCTGTTAAGGTCCTTGTTTGTAGGGACTGGTTTAAGGACAGTTTAGGACAAGTTTTGGGCTGCTATGTGTGGTTTGTAGAGGGTTGATTTGAGGTGGTTTAGGACTGAATTTGGTGGGCTTCTAGTGACAGGTTTTGGACTGATTTAGGGGTACTTATATAGGCTGCTATGGGGACTAAAATGGAGGGTGTTTGGGGCTGGATTGGGACAGCCATGTGCTGGTTAAGGGGGGCCCTGAATAGACTAGTAATGGACTGTCAAGTGGTGGTTTGGGGCTGCCATTTAGGGGACTAGATGGGGGCTGATATGGGACCTGCCATGGACTGTTTGTCCTGCTACTGCTGCTGTTCTTAAATCAGTCCCCCTTGTGGGGACTGATACCTACAGCTGCTGCTGTTGCAGCAGGTTCCCCTCCCCCTCATTCACCCTCTAATTTTATTCTCTCTAACTCTCTAACTCTCTCTATTCTTAATACAACACACACACACAACCACCAAATCTACCACCACTCACACACACATATATATATATATATATATATATATATATATATATATATATATATATATATATATATATATATATATGATACAATATGATACATTGAAGAACACATCTCTAAACAACATAAAAACTGAGATTAAAACTCTAATAAATCATCTCAATAATATGTATATAAATACAAGTGTCCAAATAGGAATTTTTCCACTAGGACACAATACCACAACACAAGGACACCTAGAAATCTCCAAATGAACACGAAATGGACACAAATGAAGATACAACCATGGGGGTTATTCCTATGGGTTCAAAATATTCCTATATGTATGTAGGAGTGGTTTAGAGGAGAGATTATACCTTCCGGGAGAGAGATTCAAAGGAAAAGCCTTCCGACACGACACCGAAACGAAATGGCCTCCAAAAGGACACGAACCAAAGCCAAATCCTCCTAAACTTGGCTAGCTTCCTCCTTGGCTTGAGTAGAGAAGAAGAGAAGAAGGTTGGGTGGAAGAATGAAGGGATTTGGTAGAGAAATCAATGGAGATTGCTCTGTAAAATTTGGGGAAGAACAAGAAAGAGAAAAATAGATGGATAATGACAAATGGGAGGCTCAACCCTATCCTTATTGTGGCTGGCCATAATGGGCCATGTGTCCCCCTATTGAAAGTCCAAAGTAGCCTCCCACTAATCCTATTAATTAATATTAGGAAAGGGTTAAAGGTTGAGGTCAAATTAGTCATGATTTAAGTCTCTAAACTAACCAACCCTATCCATAAATAATTAGTCTAACCACTAACTAAAATAATTATCATGTGGGCCATGGCTAACTAGTGTGTGGGTCCCACTAGAGTCAAAACTACCCCGGATCCCCGATACAAGTCGGATTGAGTTAAAATTCGAACCCGACTTAAATAACCAAAAAATAATATCATAAATAAATAAATAATTTTAAAATAATTCTAAAGTGGAAAAATGACAAAAATACCTTTGTTTCTAAAAACTGGGGGTGACACGTTCAGAAGGAACAGGAATGCATTCCGTGCCGGCGTTGTAGAGAAGGGTGATCCACCGCCAAGGTGGTGCGGAGCTACGATATGGAAGGAGGTTAGAGATTTTCCAAGTGCTATCGAAGATCCTACAACTGGGTACAAGTGTGATAGATTTGGTAGAGATCATAACTGGACAAAGAGGAGCATATTCTTGGATCTGCCATACTGGAGTACCAATCTGATCAGACATAATCTTGATGTCATGCATATTGAGAAGAATGTGTTTGATAACATAATTAATACTGTGATGGACGTAAAAGGAAAAACGAAAGACAATTCCAAGGCCAGGTTGGACTTAGAAGAAATATGCAAACGCCTTGCGTTGCATTTGATAGAGCAGAATGGAAAATAGTTCCTGCCGAAGTCAATTTTTTCGCTGGACAAGGAGGATAAAGTGAGACTTTGTCGGTGGATCCAGGGCCTAAAATTTCCAGACAGATATGTGTAAAATCTGTGAAGATGTTTCGATCCGAAGGAAAATAAATTGACGGGTATGAAGAGCCACGACTGTCACGTATTCATGGAGAGGTTAATTCCGATTGTATTTCGGGAATTCTTACCGCAGGCAGTTTGGGATCCATTGACGGAGCTTAGCATATTCTTCAAGGATCTTTGTTCTAAAAAATTGCTCGTTGATCGTCTAGAAAATCAAGAGAAGAATATTGCGGTAACACTGTGTAAGCTAGAGAGCGTATTTCCTCTTGGATTCTTCAACTCTATGGAGCATTTGCCGATTCATCTATCCTATGAGGCACGTGTTGGTGGACCCGTCGAATATCGATGGATGTACCTGTTCGAGCGACATTTGAATCACCTAAAAAGAAAGGTAAAAAATAAGGCACGGGTCGAGGGTTCTATTTGTGAAGCCTATGTTCTCGAGGAGATTACAAACTTTTGTTTGATGTATTTCAAGCCTCATATTACAACTAATAGAACGAGAGCTTACAGAAACGACGATGGAGATCATGAAAGTAATGATACAATACTGAAGGTATTCAATGCTCCAAAAAAGCCATCGAGTAAAATAAAGAAGAGATATCTGAACGATGATGAGCTAAGGGCTGCTCAGGTGTATGTATTACTCAAATGTGACGAGAAGAAAGTAGAGAAACTGGAGGGGTAAGTAATTAATACGTCTACATTATTTTAATAGTGTTGATTATTATACTATTACATTAATTGAACGATGTTGTTTTCAGCATATTTAATGATGATGTGAGGTCAGGTAGGCCACACATAACAGAAGAAGAACTAGAACAAGAAATGAGGCGTTATTTTCCATTATGGTTGAGTACATATGTAAGACTTGAGAACTCTGTAATTATGTTTCTGTATATGCACTTGATTGAGAATGAGATTAATTTCTTCTTTCGTGGTATTTAGGTCGATCGTCCATACGCAAGACTTGAGAACGAGTCTATTAGAATGCTAGCCAAGGGACCAATTTATGCTGCAAAAATATGGCCAAGCTACTGTGTTAATAGATTTAGGTTCAAGTCAACAACTTGCCCGATCAGAGACAACTTTGTGGATCTCGACTCCACCAAAAACAGCTGTTTGTGTATCAGATCTTCGAACTACAAAGATGTTGATACGGGCAACGATTTCTATGGCGTGCTACGGGAGATCGTGGAGCTGACATATAGTTATGGAATAGAGCCTGCTAAGATTGTGTTATTCAAGTGTGATTGGTTCGATCCGATTGAAGGTCAAGGTTGAAAAGTAGACAAGCACGGTCTTGTTGATATAAACTATCGACGTCGATATCAAGCCTATGAACCATTTGTCCTATCAAGTCAAGCTCAGCTCGTGTACTTCACAAGTTATCCTAAACGGGAAACAACAAGGTCGGACTGGTGGTCAGTATGCAAGACCAAAGCTAGAAATACCTTTGAGGTTGACGATATAGCTTATCAAGAGGATGAACTACCTCTTGTAACAAATATTATAGAAGTGGACACGATAGAAGTTCTTCATTACACATCTAATTGTGTAGAAGAAGTAGAATTATCTGAAGAGGAAGATGCAGATGAAAGTGAAGATGTAGAGGAGGAAGAAGAAGAAGAAGAAGAAGAGCTAAACGAACTAGATAAATTTTCAGAAGAGGATTAAATCTATACGTTTGTTTTATCATCATATTTGACACTTTAGTGACACTTTTATCATATAAATCTGTGATACTTTAGTGACACTTTAGTGACACTTTAGTGACACTTTTATCTGTGACTATGATATTTTTCAAAAATCTGTGATGTCTATCATATAAATATGTATTTTTGTTTTATTGTCATATGTTATTATCAGGTATGACTAGACCATCTGGACGACGTGAAGGATTTTATATTAGGCAGTCTCGTCAGCCTCGGGCTGGGGATGGAGATTCTGTACCCTCATTCTCATCTCCGAGGATGCCATTATACCGTTCTGTTCCCGGTCCATTACCGGGACAGGGCAGTTCCAGCAGGTTGGCGACTCCTCCTTCGTCGTCCAGCGTTCCTGATCCCGCATTCAGCATTCCTGATCCCGTGTCCAGCATTCGTGATCCCGCGTCCAGCATTCCTCCTGCCGACGGCTCCATGGGGGAGCCGACGTCGAGCATATGGAGGATGGCGATCAGACTGATCCTGCCCAGGCAGGAGGTGAGAGCGACCCTCCATGCGCTCCCCCGGGCGAGACGCGTATGGAGATTTGGACGGACGGGCCTAAGAAGTAAGTTAATTAGTTAATATAGATTTCTCAAATGATTATATGTACATATATATTCATAAAAATTATTATTGTATAGATATCGGCCTCCTGCAGTACAGAGACAGCTGGGGTTATTTCTGAGGCAGAACTATGGTGGGCCTTGGATTAACTACTCAGATGCTCCCGCAGATAGGAAGGCCTTTTGGTTGGCCCACTTCAAGGTAAAAAATTTGTTTAATTTTAAATTTTAATAATCATTTGTGTATATTATATAACTTTTCTATTTTACTTCTTGTAGAGGACCTATTTCTATCTACCACACCGGACGGCGAAGATCGAGGTCCAATTTTCTGTCGTCGCAGGCAAGCTCATCCGTGATGCGATCCACGACCAGAAGTCTCGTGATCGCTCCGGAAAGCCGATCCATGGTTGGATCACGCCAGAGCAGTGGACTGCGATGAAGGCTAGATTCGCCGAGGACAGGTACCAGGAGCGGTCTGACAAGGCCAAGGTGGCGTGGTCGAGCGCCAGTAAGTGGTATGGTGGCTCCATTCCGATGACAGAGCATTTTCGTCGTCTGGTACATTTCCTATGACATACATTAATTTATATATAGTTTGATAGAATGTTTAATACTAATAATAGATAATATATTTTAACAGGTAAAAAAGGGTGAGGACCCGAACATGGTGACCGTCTTTCTGGTCACCCATCGGAGGACTGGGGAGTTCATTAAAGAAAGGGCGACGCAGGCATATGTACGTTCTATTCTTTATATTAATTTACTATAATTTAGAAAACAGGAAAATAGATATCAATATAGACTTTAGCAAACACTTACACGTTAGCAAACATTGTTCTAGGCCGAGTTTGTTCGGCTACAGGAGGAGGCGGCTGCTGCTGCTAGTGCGCCAGCAGAGGGAGGGGCTGGTACTTCCTCCCAGCCGCCTACAGCTCCATCGCCGGACGACCTCTGGATGACCACCGTTGGCGATCTTCAGAAGGGTACGTACTACGGTACGGAATCCTATGGCGCGTATTTGGCTTCGTAGTCATCCCGAACCCCCTCTGTCAGTGTGCAGTCTCCGGCTTCGCAGGCGTCGTCATGAGCTCAGGATATTCGTCGTCAGATCGACGAGCTGCATCGTGAGTTACAGCAGCAGATTTCTGATACGGTCAAGCGACGATCCGACCCTCCGATGATCACCGGACGATTTGATGCGGTCTAGCGCAGTATACATGAGCTGATGAGTCTGCAGCAGGCTACAGCTGCCAGCTTGCACACGCTTACCGAGTCTACGCAGCGCACAGAGCGTAGACAGGTCGAGCTGGAGGGATCGCAGAGGACCATGTCTGTCTCACTCACTCAGGTATCGGCTTCGATTGAGGAGAGTACTCAGAGGATGGTGAGTACCCTGGCTGCGCATGGTGAGCGACTGCGAGAGCTGGAGCAGATACGTCCTCCCGGTCCATCGACGGCGCCGACTCCAGAGATTGTACTGCCTCCTACTGCCCCTACGGTGCAGCTCACCCAGGAGCAGTATGAGTACATTCTATCCCAGATGCGCGACAGGGGTCCTCAGTGATCCAGTATATTTTTTTTATCATCTTTGTATGTATTGGCCCTATGGGCCCATTGACCGTTCTGTACACTGATTTTCATTATTTTTTTACTCTGTTGGACATGTATGTTTGTTGGACATGTATGTTTATGATATTTAATTTATTGGTATTTTTATTGAGTACATGTATGATATTTAGTTGTAGACTGTTATTCATCTATTAGTTGTAGACTGTTATGATGGAAGACTTAATTATGATGATATCTGTGACGGGGATGACAAATATACCTACGCTGGGTTATAAGCGATGATCTGATATACAAAGAAGGTGCTGCCCAAATTTTAAAAAATTATAATGTGTATTTTTGTGATGATGTGTGTCTGTGTTTACAGTGTATGTGAAATATAGTATTCGAAACCATCGATAGTTTCGATTATTGTTGTATGTTTTATCTTGGACAGAAAGAGCAATTGTTCAGGGTGTACTTCTGAGAGCTTCATTTTCACATCCTTCACTCTCTCGGGACATCGTACAGGATCCCGAGACAGTGAAGGACGTGAAGAGGAAGCTCTGAGAAGTGCACCCTGAGCTGTTGCTCTTTCTATCCAAGATAAAACATAGAACAGTAAGCGAAACTGTCGATGGTTCGAACACTGCACTTCACACACAGAGTAAACACAGACACACAACATAACAAAAATATATATTATATTTTTTTAATTTTTTTCCAGTAGTCTGCGATGGATGGTGACGTATAGCGACGAAAAGTGGACGTCGCTATACATCGCTAATTAGCGGCGTTACGTCGCTGTACATCGCCACCTTGCTGACGTGGCAGGCATGCCACGTAATCAAGTCAATAGAACTAAACGTCGCTAAGAAGTCGTACTACGTCGCTAAGTTTGCAACGTAATGTTTTCGTCGCGCTACGTCGCTAGCTTTGCGACGACCTAGCGATACGGCTGGGACGTCGCAAACAGCGACGTAGGGCAACAAATTTTCCATCTGCGACTAGCTTAAAAGCGATATTCAGTTTACTTCGCTAAAGTCGTCGCCAATTACGATTAGCGACGTAATTGTCATTATTAGAGACGTATCATGACGTTGCTAATTTGCCTTATTTTAGTAGTGACCCCAGCAAGAACCTTTCCTCTTTTTCTTTCTTCTTTCTTCTCCTTCATCTGAGTTGTAACTCAGTTCTGTCCGTCAGCAACTGCGATTGCGAGGAAGAACGTGAGATTTACTTTCTGATTATTGTAGCTTTTGTAATCAGTTTCATATTATAGTGTTCCTCTTGGATCTCGAGAATAATCAGAAGGTGAACGTTTGTTGAACCTCTGATCTTGACATCGAGTCTGCCATCTTTGATCAAGCCTCGAGACTAACAATCTCAAAGTAAGATCCTTATAGATGGAGAACTCTCGTGCTTCTCTCATCGATACCAGCTTTAACAAGTTGGAAAAATTCGACGGAGAACATTTCCAAATCTGGAAGAGGAAGGTCACCCTTAATCTTCAACTCGTGGACGTAGACCATGTGTTGATTGATGATGAACCGACGATTCCAGAAGAAGGAACTTACCGATGCTATTGTTGTTGCACTCGTCAAGCAGAGCAAATGGAAGAGAGAAAGCAGCATATGTAAACTGCTGATTCTTAATTCTATGGAAAACTCTCTGGCAGAGTCATATTCTAAGAAGGTGAAGGCCAAAGAGATCTAGAATTCTTTAGGAAAGCTATATGAAGATGATAAGAACATATCCAAAATCTTTATCGTTGAGAAGTACCATAAGTGGCTCTTCGAAGACGAGATGGCGATGCTACCTCAAGTAAAGGAATTCCTGAAGTTGCGCCAGAAGTTAGATGACGAGAAGATGCCCCTCGTCGACAAGTTTGTCGTTGGAGGGATAGTCTCGAAACTTTCTGCTGGTTGGAGCAACTTCTATGCTAGAATGCATCGAAAGAAGCTGGACATTAGCTTGGAAGATCTTCTACAAGAGATCCACGTTGAGAACGAAATGCGATCTCAACAGAAGATGGACTCTCTGTCCAAACAACTGGCTAAGGCCAACTTGGTGCAGACAAGAGAGTTCAAGGGAAAGCAGGTGGCTTCTCATCACAAGAAGAAGGACTCCACTAAATCTAAAAGTGAACGGTCTTTCGTTCAAGCAACAGAAGTCCAAGTCCCACATGACTTGCTTCAACTGTGACAAAAATGGCCACTACATGAGTGAATGCAAATCCAAGCCTAAACCAAAATAGTAGGTATAGCTAAACTTGGTTATTTTGATTACTTAACTTAGTTGCTATTGTTGCACAGGTTGAGTTATCTAACGTGGTAGCTGACTAGTGGTCTGACACTAGTGCATCTGACCACGTGTGCTCTCAAAGGAGCTGTTCACCAAGGACGAGCCATGTTATGACGAAGGTCTTGATGGCAAACATATATCTAGCAGAAGTTCTGAAGATCGAGACAGTAGTTATTAACCACCGACAAGGACACTGGAATACGTGTTGCACGTACCAGAGATTTTTCGGCGATCGAATCTTAGAAAGTCTGTTATCTGATACAAACTTGAAAGATAGACATTTGTACTAACCAGATGGTAATTTCTTGGCGAGGAACATGCTTCGAAAAGATGTTCCGTGCTGAAGGAATGTTCGAACTTCTGCTGATGGCGATGAAGTTACTTCATTGAGTAGACTGAGAGTTGTTCTATGACAGAAGCAGACTCAAGCTGTCCTACCGGGACCTTATCTTCGGAATATAGGGGTAAAGAGGTGGAGGAGTTTAAGGTCTATGCAGATACAAGACTGTTGGGAAGCTGCTCAGACGATTGAACTAAAGTACTGATCATCTGGAGTTAGTACACTCAGATATCTGTAACTTTTATCAATTCTCCACAGAGGCCGGTTCGAAGTGTTTCTTGAAGTGTACGTTCGCATAACTTCTCAAGTAGAAGGATGCAGCATTCGAGTAGTTCAGAGACTTTAGTGCTAAAGCTGAACGTTAAACCGATCTACAACTACTCAGAAGTGATCGAGATGTAGAGTATAGGTCTCATGAATTCACATCGTTCTGCAAAGAACATGGAATCATCAATGAGACTACTGCTCCGTATTCTCCTCAATCTAATGGGATAGCGAAGAGGAAGAACAGAACGTTGACAGAAATGATGAACTCAATCTGCTAACTAGGGGTCTTCCTAAATGCTAATGGGGAGAAGCTACATTGACGACCACTTTTATTCTAAATAGAGTACCGTATGCAACTTCTTGGGGTATGCCGAGAAGAGTGACATTCGAGTGTGGGGGTCTCTGGCTTATGTGAAGCTCCCAGATCTGAAGATCAGAAGCTGGAGACTAGGACTACGAAGATGATCTTCTTGGGGTATGCCGAGAAGAGTGATGCTCGGAGATTTCTTGATATTGAGTCAAATCATATCATCGAATCTCGTGAAGACAATTTACAAGGCACAAGAATATTGTTCTTACGGATAAACCGGAGAACAATAAGGGTGCGCAAGAAACTAAAGTTTTCAATAAAGAAGTAGTCCAAGAAGATGTTGTTGTTGAAACAACGGTTGAACCAGAACTCGCTGAGCCGTCGTCGAAGCGAGCGAGGAGGCCGAAGAACTTCGGAGATGACTTCATCACCTATCATGTGGAAGCAGATCCACTTACCTATGATGAGGCGATAAAGACCAGAGATGATATTTTTTGGAAGGAGGCAATTGACAATGAAATTGATTCCATCACCTCAAATAACACTTGGGTGTTGGTTTATGTAACACCCATATTCTGAATACGTATTTTGTCAAGCTTGTATGTATTTCAGACCTGTATTTATTTTTTCAGATTTTGGCATGTACTTGTAATTGGCTTGACTTGCAGATTTTGGTCCTCGTAATTGGGTTTTACCTGGCTTGGTTTATTTTGTGGAGGAGAATTGGTTTGATTTGGTTTGGTTTGGTTTAACATTCATTGGAATACCTTAGCCTATGTTCAACCCTCATTCCACCACAACCCACCCTCTTTATAATCCCCACCTAACACTCTCTCTCTTCATTACTTCCCTCCATTAATTTCTTCTTCTTCTTCTTCCTTCCTTTACACAACACTCCACCCATAGGCAAGTGCACCTTTCCACCACATGAGAACCACATTTTATTTATTCATTAGCTAGATTAGGCCATGATGATCAACATTAGTGCTTGACATTTTGTGATTTGGAGTCTTCATTATTCTAGATCTAGGTTTTAACTATTTTCGGATTTACATGGTTTTGATCTATTTTGGTTGGATTTTTGTGGGTTTTGATGCTTCCATGTGGAAGAGAATTCAATTTTACTCAAGTTAGACCCTTGGAAATCTAGATTTGGTTTTGATTTGACTAAGATATGAAGATTTGAACTTTGGTGTTCTTGAAGAGTTCCTCTCGGCCTGGAGTAGCAGACTGCAGCCTGCGCTCTTTAGCACAGTGCTGGACTGCGCATCCTCCTCTCGGCCTGCGCTCTTTAGCGCAGCGCCGATCGCGCAGCTTGCCCCATGGTGAACTGCGCTCAACCCCAGCGTGCAGGGACTCTTGTGCAGTTTGCTCATACGCAGTCCACTCATGCGCAATCTGACCCATGCTCCATCTCTCCCGCGCACTTCACTCATGCACAATCTGACCCATGCTTTATCCCTTCCGCGCACTTCACTCATGCGCAATCTGACCCCTGCGCCAACCAGCTCAGCGCGAGCCGACTTCTGCGCAGCTCACTCCTGCGCAGTTGGCCCCCTTGCGCACTTGACTCCTGCGCAACCCGACCCCAGGGACCCTTGCGCAATCTGCCCAATCATGGAGATTTGCTTTTATTTTTCCTTAAGCTTGGCTCTTCTATAGCCCTGTATATTAATATTTTATTAGATATTTTATGCCCATTTTATATCCTTACACCTTTTGTCATGAACTTGATTTTACTTAATATGTTTGGAATGACTATTGTACATGGCATGGTATGACAAGAAACTAGCATAACACGACAGTGACCTGTAGTGGTGCACTCCTGACATGACCAACCTGACATGATAGTGGCCCATCGTGGCGCACTCCTGACAAGTACCCTGACTTGATTTATCTTGATGCTGTTGCGACGGCTAACTTGACTCGTATAATCAACTTGACCCCGTAGGTGTTCCTGCTTGCTTGCTTGTGCAATCCACTTGTCTTGTCTTGCATCATGTCTAGGACGTGACTCCCTGGTACCCACGGTCAGGGATTTATACTGAATATAGATTAGGCTAATGACTAGATCAAACTATAGTTCATGGAGAATTTCCAGTCACAGGCAATCTCGTTATCTGGGCGCTCTTAATTGGACTTGTAGCTTGCCGACGAGTAGAGCACATTTCCAGCACACTGTCATGTGTTGCACCCTCTAAGTCACCTAAGGGTATATCGTCTCCGGGGCGATGTACCCAACCATACTCTCAACCCGCGGAAGGATAACTAGATGGTCTGCAGGGCTTGGAACTGGAAATTTCTCACTTGCTTCTTGTTAGTAATTAAGGCTTGTGATAACCCTAGTTAGTTAAGTAGTAAGCCGTAGTAATTGCTTGGCCGCTTGTGAATGGATGGAGTCCAGCCTTGTCTAAGTCTTGTCTAGTCCATGTACCTGGCTACTCTTGTACATGCTTATTTTACTTATCTCTAACAATAAATGGGTAGAGACAGAGTGTTGTTCAGGCGAATGGTTACAACCTCGGTCCTTGTCTAGTTTAAGGGTTGTAACCTGGCTCCCGGAATGGTCCCACGTCACTAGTCGTTTATTGTCCTGTTACACTCTTTATTTACTTGTACCTTCTTCTATTTCTTTTCTTATGTTCTGATATGCAGGATTTTGTTCTTATTTCGTGGCCTCCTTTGTGGCACTTGCTCTTTCTGGGGTTTGACCCAGCTGGTTTTGTGTGGCCAAATTTCGGAGTAGCTCCCGAGGATCTTCCGAACCTCCAGCCCAATAGTGGCGACTAGAAGGAACCCGGGCTACGAGTGGATTTTCTATTTTGTTTCGCTCACTCTATTGTAAAGTTATTCTTTTGAGGCGTTTAGCCGACGAGCACCTGTTAGCTCGATGCACTTTACTTACTGTCTGCCTACGGGCTGTAAACATGATTGACAAATCCTAGGGTTGATCATGTATGACTTAACTCTTGCTAGTCCTAGCATTTTGTACGACTAGCTTCATGATCAGCTGATATATAATATTTGGGACGCCTTATTGTATATTTGGTGGTCAAACATCTTGTGATTATATTACTTGCTTGAGATTGAGACAATAGGCTTGACCATAAGAGACCGTTGGCTTGTAGTAAACCCTCATATCTAGACAGCCGTGACCGTATAGTTGAGATGTATTCTATTTTAATATACGTAGCTGGCTATGTACGCCCCGGCTCTCCAGTATTCTGGTTCTGGGGCGTGACAGTTTATCTTCCTGAAGGAGCGAAACCCATCGGATGCTGTAACATCCAGTTTTCCAGATGAGGGTAATTTTGAAATTTTGTAATTATAATTATTATTTATTGATATTTATTTTATATTATGATTTTTAGTGATTTTTAATTATTTTTAAACTATTTAAAAATTATGACTTGTGATTTGGTGTTTTGCTAGTGTAACCCTAGAGATAGTGATCTAGAGCCTAGTCATGTGATTAGAGTATTACATTTATCATTTTTAGCTTGAGGGTATTTTTGTCATTTTTGGGTTTATTGATTTTAATATTATTTATTTGAATTTATGAGAACTTTTAGGAATTATTTTGGATGATGGTTGACTTGGTTGACTTTGACTAGCATTGACTTTGGTAGACTAGTCTAGAAGCTAACCCTAGTTGTGACTGTCTTGGTTAGGTTAAGTAACCCTAGTCTAACTAGAGTTAACCCATGATTTAGTCTTTTAGACTCGAGTTAGAATAGAGAAGGTTAAGTCATAAGTCATGACTTATGGTTTTGAGACCAATAGATAATCACTTAGCCATAGCTTGTGAAACTTGGCCCAAGGCCCATAGCCCATTACTAAACCCTAACCCTAACCTACTATGGCCAGCCACCTAGGGAATCCTACCCTATTTAATGCCTCCTTCATTTAGGGTAAGCCTCCCTTGGAAATAGATCTCAAGTTTAGAAAGAGGTAAATCCCCAACTTTAGAAATTCATATCAAATCCATTTTAATTCCTTTTTAATCCAAACAAATTGCAATAGGTTCTAATTAGTGTGTTCTTGCTATTTGTGGAAGTTTTTCTCAGTTTGTGAACAATTTGGTAAAGTTTGGGAAGCAATGAGAACACCCCTCTTTAGAGCTTTTTGAGGAGATTGATACCTATAGGTAATTCTTGCTGTTATTTTTGCATATTAGCCTAGATCTAGGTTTTCCCTAGCTAACCCTAAAATTTCGTGGCATATTGTGTCCATTTTGTGTCCTAAATGGACACGTATCAGTAGGTCTCCTAGGTGTTCGACCTAATGCCTCAATAGGTTTTCCTTTACTGTTTTCAGGTTGTGTTTGAATAGGATTTATGGTTTTGATATGGCTTGTTGATTTCTCAGTCACTGAGCATGTTTTTGTGTCATTTCGTGTCACGTTTGGCTCTTGGACATGCTGCACAGTAGCCTGGGTCGGCTGCCCTGCTACTCGAGTCACACACAGGACACGACACGGGGTCTTTGGACACGAGATTTGATGGAGACCTAGGGGCAATGACTGTCATTAGGCACACAAAATTTCAGGCAAAACCATCGAGTATTTTGGAAGATATTTCGACTGCACGGGTTTTACACACACACACACGCGTACGGAAATCCACACTGATACGCCTCTGTATCGTGGACACGCGACTTTGTGGACACGACTCAGGCACTTAGACACCTACCCTGACACCCCACCTAGCTACTAACATGTGTACGAGACCCCAGGTTGTGTGTATCATGTCCTAGCCCGACTTGCACACGTGCACGAGCCCCCTCCTTCACTACACTGTACCTACACTTATACACAGTTCAGACACGTGTTTGGACACGTTGTGTGTCACTGATTGACACTATGGGACACGACTGACCCCCCCTTTGTTGGTGTATATTTTCCCTTGATTTTGAATAGAATTGTTAGGTTTTCAAATGGGTTTGATTCGAAATTGTTTAACTGTCTGATACCATATGGCTGAATGTATTTTCCTGAAATTGATTTTCGTTTTTCCTATTTTTGTGATGTTTGAATGATAAATAGGGTTCACCTACATATTGATGAGTGATGTACATGTTCACTTTGATTTGTGCTAATGCAAGGGAATCATCGATTTGGGTTTTGCATTGGGTTGGGGGATTTTCTGCCATAGGTTTCAGAAATCTGAAACCTGGGATTAATTCCTAATTTATTTCACTCACATTGCCTCCCCACATGTTATACACACACACATATGCTGATTACACCCACACGAACTGAAATTACCTATCATGCCTTCACTATTTGTTTATAGCACATTGCATTCACATTCAATTAGGTCCTGCACTTAATATGAACCATTGCATCATTCTATTGATGCCCAGCCCTTACCCTCTCATTTAGATTGTCCTGCATATATATAAGCCAATGCCTTCCTGGGTAGATGTGATTTGTTTCCTACATATTAAGATTAGGCATTCACATTTATGTGTTAACTGGAACATAGGCCACCTCTTTTATTTCCTGTGATAGTTCATGTACACACACAGCCTTGGGATGTCCCCTATTGTACAATGTCGAATTCATGAGATAACTGCATTTTTTGAGTTAACTTGATATGGCTAAACTGTCAATTTTCTGAGATTAAATGAGGTTGAACCTATGAACTGAGAGTTCAATGTGTATGTTTGAATTTACATTAGTTGAACTGTCATGAAGGATCTGATTCATGATTCAACTGTCAACTGTTATTTCATTTCCCTAAACCTGAGAATATACATGTATACACACATGTTTACCCATATCACATATTACACAAAAGTGAACCTGAGGCCCATAGCAAATGACAACACACACATTCCTATCTAACACACATCATCACACACACATTTCTGAATTCATGATTGTGATACACACACTGACACACACCCACATGTTAAGTCCTATCTACACATTCAGAATTTTCTCACACTCTTAGCACACTCATATCCTCACACTCTCACTTACTCACATTATTACCTAGCCTACGCTAACCTTCACACACACACACCCTATAATATATACACTTGAATTTGCACTTGCCTTGAATGTATAACATATCCAAGTAGTTAATGCATCATGATACCTTATGTCCTAACCATTGATGAACATATGCAAGTTAAATAATAATGAAATGCATGATTATATAAATATAGGTAATGTATAGGAATGCAAGTTGTTATATATAATGTATAAATGTAAGTATACATCTATGTATTTATGCATGTATGTATGTATAGGCATATATGAATGACTTGAATGCATGATGAAATCCTAGAATGCAATATAAACATGAATGTGTATATATAGAGTATATGTGTATGTATGTATCCATGAATGTATGTATATATATGGTATGTGCAATGTGGGTTGCTTGAGGCTTAGTGATGTTGCTTGGTAAACTAGTATGGGCTAGTTTAGCCTTGATTAGACTAATATAGACTAGATAGGCTTGGTTTAGGCTTGTATGGTCTTGTGGGCTTGTTTAGACCTAGAATAACTTGTTTGACCTAATTTAGACTTGTTAAACCTAGTTTGACCATAGTTGACCTAGGTTTAACTTTCAGGATTGACCAAGGTTGACCAAGAGTTGACTTTGGTCTAGATTGACCTAGATTCATTTAGAATGCATAGAATTATATCTTGTTATCATTTTAGACTTGTTGTGACTTATGCTGTTCTGATTAGGAGCCAGACACCTCTTCTCGGACAGTACATTTCATCCGGATACTCAGGATATAGGCGAGTACTTTCTCTGATCATTTCATATCCTGTTAGAATTATTCTCCTGCTTTAAATTACTTTACTTGATACTGTCACGTTGGTCACACGGATTAGTACTATATGGATCCTTTCTTGAGATGTTATTCCCTCAGGGAGCATCGGATACTACATGTTCTGTACGTTTTACTTACATGGTGTATCACTATGCTTCACGGTTCATTGATCACTTGTGACATGTACTCTCATGATCACAGAGTCTTCCTTGAATCACCTATTTATGGGCATTCCTAGAATCACTCATTTTTTGGGCCTACCATGTATCACCCCTTGTGGGCCATTGCATGGAATCATAACATAACCTGGCTGGATCCTTGTGTATTGATTGGGGGTACGGGGGAGTAGAAGTAGACATGTGAATAATACCCAAGTAGTATCTCATCTGATCACCTTCGTAGTGTCTCATCAGAATCTCCTATGCCATTTACATGTTTATATTGTACTCTGACTCACTAGCCACTGTTAGCTCTCTACTTATAGTAGATATTTCTATTACAGTTCTCTCTCTGTTTATATTCTGTACTTTCTTTCAGTTCCTGTATCTTACTTTACTATATGATTATATTTTCTAACCTGCTATGATCTGTTGAGATGTATTGTGCTCGCTCCTGTCCTGACTGGACCTATTGAAAATATTACAGAGGACGAGGAGGAGGCCTGTGTGGATACCTACTACGGGACAGCTCTAGATGACACCAGTGATCCGGATTTCCAGCCGAATCCATTAGCTATAGAGACTGAGGCCCCCTAGTCTAGGTTTTACTATTACTGTCATTTGGGATCTGGATTGCATTTATTCTTTCATATTCAGTAGTTGAGACTTATATTTCTGGATGTTTGCTGAGATGTTATCTTAGACACTTAGACTCTTCTGATCTTCTGTATTTTATTTGAGTTTTATATCATATCGTACTTCTTCTTCCTTAGTTGTGATTGAGTTTACATTCTGCTATGTCACCCCCATCAGGAGAGTATAAACTACTTAGCATTATATTGTTAGATGTTGTGACCTAGGACAGCGTTCTACCGCCGACACTGCGGTGTTGGCTGGACGTATCCACGTCTCGTGCCCTTACTCTAGGGTGCGGGTCGTGACACATTTTTAGTGGTGGCCCATGCAGGTCGAGTTTGTGTAGTGTAGTGGTATTCGAACTAGAGTATCACTACAGCCTGCAGTAGGATTATGATATTTTTGAGGGTACTCAATCACACTAGGAAAACTCTTAATCAGATTCATTTTATCTAAATTTGCTGTTTATTGTCTTCCCTTGAATATAAACTGTCCTCCTTTGAATTTTTGCGTCATTCCCAGTAATTGCTTCTTGTTTTGATCTGTCTTCATGATGGTTATGAAGACACGATCTCATCGCTCCGGTCCGGGGAATACTATCGAGAGGTTGGCCACCTCTTGTCCTGTTCATCAGGGCCTCGAGATCGCAGCTCCTGTTGTGCCGACTTAGGTTGGCGTTTCTGCTATATTGGAGGTACACCTTCGTCTGTAGAGAGACTTTTTCCCATTATTCTCGATTTCTCTCAGCAGCAACGGTTCATGCAGCATCAGCAGCAGACCAGGAGAAACCAGCAGGACGAGCTATCGTCAGGACAGTTGAGGATGCACAGACCATTACTGCAAGTTTCGTTCTTCTCTATTCCATTTCTGCAATTGTCTTTTATAACTACCTTGAAATCCGATTCCATCTGTTCCTTGCTGATTGATTAATTTTGTCATATTGCTCTTTTGTTATGTTTGTTTTTTTTTAAGAAAATTATATGGGCTAGGTCACCTCAGTTATGGGATCTAGAATCTTCGATAGTCGTGTTAGTTGGCATAGTGAGGACATGTAGTCAGATTTTGGATGTATTTCTCAGGTATGGAAATTTAAGATTTTTGTCGTCGCATGCGGCAATGCAAAATTTTTAAATACCATGAACCTAGAGGTATGTGCCTTAGTTAAGGACTCTGTGATTATCGTAACCTTTCTTACTAGCATGACGAGAATTTAGAGTACCATGATTTTGGATAGACACATATGATTATCAGATTGTACCTTGAAAACTTTTGAACATGTTTTCTCTACTTTTGTTCAGTCTTTCAGGAAAAAAATTATTGGTTGTTTTTGTTTTGCTTCTCATTATTTAACTTAGGAGTAGGAGTAGGAGTAGCTTTAGCTGTTATTATAAACCTATGTGTAACTTTGCTATGAATTTCTTCATAATACAATGAATCGATAATTTTTGCTAAGACCTTATTTTGGATTTGATATTATAGTTCTGGTTTCAAATGGTTCCCTCTTTTAAACAGAAAGGCAGAATAGATTCTATTATCATTCTCTTCCTGCCAATATTTTATTACCATCATTCCTTGTCTTATATAACTGTCCTGATTACATCAATTCTCTGTCTCGTATCTAATTCTGTCAGCTATACCTTGGAACCCTTGAATCTTCATATCATTTTGCCTGAGACATGTTGAGAAAATAACGTAAATTATCTAGTTCGAAAATGACGTAATTGGTTATCATATGATGATTTGTAGGAATCAGAATGTTGGATGTCAAATATGAAAAATTTGAGATGGAGATGTGGTAAAGGTTTAGAATGGAATCGAGAGATAAATGTTATCAATTTAGAAACAATCGCAAAAAATTTTGGTTATGAGTAATTCATGGATGTATTTCAAAAAAAAAACTAATAAGGATATCAGAGGTCAACCTAGTTTTGAGAACTTAGAAAATCTTGGTTATTGATTCTTGGGAACTTTTACTCTAAGGCTATGTAGAAATTTAGAAACGGAAAGGAGAATTCAATTGTACTCAATGATTATGCAAAATTGAACTAGATATTGTAAGAGGGTGACTAGAGACAGAGAGAACACAAGGATTTTAAGTTATAGGAATTATTTTAGATGATTGAGAAAAAATTGTAGAATTCAAAAGGATAATATTTGAAGGTGAATATTGAAGAAAATATGAAGGTTGATTTATAAATAAGAATAAATTTTGTATGACATAGTGGTATTAGGGTTGAATAAATACGAGACTTGAATTAAACAAGTTCAAGGATTTCATAAACTGGATTTAGAGGTTTCAGATCTAAATTAGGACAAGGTGAAGGAATTTGAAAATTTGATTAAATGAATAAGTGTTGATACCTAAATAAGAGGGGTATGCTTCGTGGGAAATATTTTAGAAGTTTGGAATTTTGTCTATGGTGATCATGGTAAAGGTTTAGATGACTGAAGGTTATAAATTTTTGATGATAGTCATATAAATGTTGATTTTTATATTGGGACTTGTGAGATAAAAATATGATTGGCAAATGATAAACTTGATGGTATTAGAGAGAGATGATTAACTTGACTTCTTATGAAATCTTTTCTTGTTTTCCCTAAAAGGTTTTCAATATCATTGAATCCTAGCTCCCTTAATCACGACCAATCAACCTTGATCATCCTTTCTTATCACATTAATGTCTTGGGTTCATACTCAATTGAATCAAATTTAAATATGACCTGAATCTCCATCCTTGTATGCTCGTGCTCAGACTTCGATGACCTTGTCCTCCATATTGCGCAAATCTTGATTTCCCAAAATTGATCAACTTAGATCGTATCGAGACTAAATATTCTTAATATATATTGTGATTGGATTTCAATACTATTGACAACTGTCCCTTGAACTTTTGATTTTGATTTTTCTTTGAATAGTACTCCTTTATAGATAATTAATAGTTATCTTATTTTATTTTTTGATAAGTACCAGTTTTTATATAGGATGGTAGACTGCCTTACAGTTTTGATGATTTGTTATTTCTGTATCTTTTCTAGTTTAACACCCCTGATTGCTTGTATGTTTTGATACCCTATGACCGTTTTGTTTTAGCATGACTTGTATACCTAGATGAGACTTTCACTACCACCGTATGCCATGACCATGTATGTCGTCCTTTTAAATCGTATGATTTGTTTAAGTTCTGAGACTTTGATTGTGGGGGTTTGACCTAGAAGGAGTATGAATATTTTAATTTCGAGGACGAAATTTTTCTAAGGGGGGTAGGATTGTAACACCCAATTTTTTAGATGAGGGTAATTTTGAAATTTTGTAATTATAATTATTATTTATTGATATTTATTTCATATTATAATTTTTAGTGATTTTTAATCATTTTTAAACTATTTAAAAATCATGACTTGTGATTTGGTATTTTGCTAGTGTAACCCTAGAGATAGTGATCTAGAGCCTAGTCATGTGATTAGAGTATTACATTTATCATTTTTAGCTTGAGGATATTTTTGTCATTTTTGGGTTTATTGATTTTAATATTATTTATTTGAATTTATGAGAATTTTTAGGAATTATTTTGGATGATGGTTGACTAGGTTGACTTTGACTAGCATTGACTTTGGTAGACTAGTCTAGAAGCTAACCATAGTTGTGACTGCCTTGGTTAGGTTAAGTAACCCTAGTCTAACTAGAGTTAACCCATGATTTAGTCTTTTAGACTCGAGTTAGAATAGAGAAGGTTAAGTCATAAGTCATGACTTATGGTTTTGAGACCAATAGATAATCACTTAGCCATAGGTTGTGAAACTTGGCCCAAGGCCCATAGCCCATCACTAAACCCTAACCCTAACCCACTATGGCCAGCCACCTTGGGAATCCCACCCTATTTAATGCCTCCTTCATTTAGGGTTAGCCTCCCTTGGAAATAGATCTCAAGTTTAGAAAGAGGTAAATCTCCAACTTTAGAAATTCATATCAAATCCATTTTAATTCCTTTTTAATCCAAACAAATTGCAATAGGTTCTAATTAGTGTGTTCTTGCTTTTTGTGGAAGTTTTTCTCAGTTTGTGAATAATTTGGTAAAGTTTGGGAAGCAAGGAGAACACCCCTCTTTAGAGCTTTTTGAGGAGATTGATACCTATAGGTAATTCCCTAAAACTCTATTATAGTTGCTGTTATTTTTGCATATTAGCCTAGATCTAGGTGTCCCCTAGCTAACCCAAGAATTTTGTGGCATATTGTGTCCATTTCGTGTCCTAAATGGACACGTATCAGTAGGTCTCCTAGGTGTTCGACCTAATGCCTCAATAGGTTTTCCTTTACTGTTTTCATGTTGTGTTTGAATAGGATTTATGGTTTTGATATGGCTTGTTGATTTCTCAGTCATTGAACATGTTTTTGTGTCATTTCGTGTCACGTTTGGCTCTTGGACACGCTCCACAGTAGCCTGGGTCGGCTGCCCTGCTACTCGAGTCACACACAGGACACGACACGGGGTCTTTGGACACGAGATTTGATGGATACCTAGGGCAATGACTGTCATTAGGCACACAAAATTTTAGGCAAAACCATCGAGTATTTTGGAAGATATCTCGACTGTACGGGTTTTACACACACACACGCGCGCGGAAATCTACACTGATACGCCTCTGTATCGTGGACATGCGACTTCGTGGACACGACTCAGGCACTTAGACACCTACCCTGACACCCCACCTAGCTACTGACACATGCACGAGACCCCAGGTTGTGTGTATCATGTCCTAGCCCGACTTGCACACGTGCACGAGCCCCCTCCTTCACTACACTGTACCTACACTTACACACAGTTCAGACACGTGTTTGGACACGTTTTGTGTCACTGATTGACACTATGGGACACGACTGACCCCCCCTATGTTGGTGTATATTTTCTCTTGATTTTGAATGGAATTGTTAGGTTTTCAAATGGGTTTGATTCGAAATTATTTAACTGTCTGATACCATATGGCTGAATGTATTTTCCTGAAATTGATTTTCGTTTTTCCTGTTTTTGTGATGTTTGAATGATAAATAGGGTTCACCTACATATTGATGAGTGATGTACATGTTCACTTTGATTTGTGCTAATGCAAGGGAATCATCGATTTGGGTTTTGCATTGGGTTGGGGGATTTCCTGCCATAGGTTTCAGAAATTTGAAACCTGGGATTAATTCCTAATTTATTTCACTCACATTGCCTCCCCACATGTTATACACACACACATATGCTGATTACACCCACACGAACTGAAATTACCTGTCATGCCTTCACTATTTGTTTACTGCACATTGCATTCACATTCAATTAGGTCCTGCACTTAATATGAACCATTGCATCATTCTATTGATGCCCAGCCCTTACCCTTTCATTTAGATTGTCCTGCACATAGATAAGCCAATGCATTCCTGGGTAGATGTGATTTGTGTCCTACATATTAAGATTAGGCATTCACATTTATGTGTTAACTGGAACATAGGCCACCTCTTTTATTTCCTGTGATAGTTCATGTACACACACAGCCTTGGGATGTCCCCTATTGTACAATGTCGAATTCATGAGATAACTGCATTTTTTGAGTTAACTTGATATGGCTAAACTGTCAATTTTCTGAGATTAAATGAGGTTGAACCTATGAACTGAGAGTTCAATGTGTATGTTTGAATTTACATTAGTTGAACTGTAATGAAGGATCTGATTCATGATTCAACTGTCAACTGTTATTTCATTTCCCTAAACCAGAGAATATACATGTATACACACATGTTTACCCATATCACATATTACACAAAAGTGAACCTGAGGCCCATAGCAAATGACAACACACACATTCCTATCTAACACACATCATCACACACATTTCTGAATTCATGATTGTGATACACACACTGACACACACCCACATGTTAAGTCCTATCTACACATTCAGAATTTTCTCACACTCTTAGCACACTCATATCCTCACACTCTCACTTACTCACATTATTACCTAGCCTACGCTAACCTTCACACACACACACCCTATAATATATACACTTGAATTTGTACTTGCCTTGAATGTATAACATATCCAAGTAGTTAATGCATTATGATACCTTATGTCCTAACCATTGATGAACATATGCAAGTTAAATAATAATGAAATGCATGATTATATAAATATAGGTAATGTATAGGAATGCAAGTTGTTATATATAATGTATAAATGTAAGTATGTATCTATGTATTTATGCATGTATGTATGTATAGGCATATATGAATGACTTGAATGCATGATGAAATCCTAGAATGCAATATAAACATGAATGTGTATATATAGAGTATATGTGTATGTATGTATCCATGAGTGTATGTATATATATGGTATGTGCAATGAGGGTTGCTTGAGGCTTAGTGATGTTGCTTGGTAGACTAGTATGGGCTAGTTTAGCCTTGATTAGACTAATATAGACTAGATAGGCTTGGTTTAGGCTTGTATGGTCTTGTGGGCTTGTTTAGACCTAGAATAACTTGTTTGACCTAATTTAGACTTGTTAAACCTAGTTTGACCATAGTTGACCTAGCTTTGACTTTCAGGGTTGACCAAGGTTGACCAAGAGTTGACTATGGTCTAGATTGACCTAGATTCATTTAGAATGCATAGAATTGTATCTTTTTATCATTTTAGACTTGTTGTGACTTGTTTTGTTCTGATAAGGAGCCAAACACCTCTCCTCGGACAGTACATTTCATCCGGATACTCAGGATACAGGCGAGTACATTCTCTGATCATTTCATATCCTGTTAGAATTATTCTCTTGCTTTTAATTACTTTACTTGATACTGTCACGTTGGTCACACGGATTAGTACTATATGGATCCTTTCTTGAAATGTTATCCCCTCAGGGAGCATCGGATACTATATGTTCTGTGCGTTTCACTTACATGGTGTATCACTATGCTTTACGGTTTATTAATTACTTGTGACATGTACTCTTATGATCACAGAGTCTTCCTTGAATCACCCATTTATGGGCATTCCTAGAATCACCCATTTTTGGGCCTACCATGTATCACCCCTTGTGGGCCATTGCATGGAATCATAACATAACCTGGCTGGATCCTTGTGTATTGATTGGGGGTACGGGGGAGTAGAAGTAGACATGTGAATAATACCCAAGTAGTATCTCATCTGATCACCTCCGTAGTGTCTCATCAGAATCTCCTATGCCATTCACATGTTTATATTGTACTCTGACTCACTAGCCACTGTTAGCTCTCTACTTATAGTAGATATTTCTATTACAGTTCTCTCTCTGTTTACATTCTGTACTTTCTTTCAATTCCTGTATCTTATTTACTGTATGATTATATTTTCTAACCTGCTATGATCTGTTGAGATGTATTGTGCTCGATCCTGTCCTGACTGGACCTGTTGAAAATATTACAGAGGATGAGGAGGAGGCCTGTGTGGATACCTACTACGGGACAGCTCTAGTTGACACCAGTGATCCAGATTTCTAGACGGATCCATTAGCTATAGAGACTGAGGCTCCCTAGTCTAGGTTTTGCTATTACTGTCATTTTGGATCTGGATTGTATATATTCTTTTATATTCAGTAGTTGAGACTTGTATTTCTGGATGTTTGTTGAGATGTTATCATAGACACTTAGACTTTTCTGATCTTCTGTATTTTATTTGAGTTTTATATCATATCGTACTTCTTCTTCCTTAGTTGTGATTGAGTTTACATTCTGCTATGTCACCCCCATCCGGGTAGTATAAACTGCTTAGCATTATATTGTTAGATGTTGTGACCTAGGACAGCGTTCTACCGTCGACACTGCGGCGTAGGCTGGACGTATCCACGTCTCGTGCCCTTACTCTAGGGTGCGGGTCGTGACAGATGCAAATAGATCTTCAAGAAGAAGATGAAAGCAGATGGAACTATTGACAAGTTCAAGGCCAGGTTAGTGGCCAAGGGGTTTTCTCAGAAGCAGGGGATCGACTACTTTGACACGTATGCTCCAGTAGCCCGGATGACCACCATCAGAATGTTGATTGCTCTCGCAGCGATACATAAGATGATGATACATCAGATGGATGTAAAAACGGCATTCCTGAATGGCGAACTGACCGAAGAGATCTACATGCAACAAACAGAAGGGTTTGTCGTCAAAGGTCTTGAAGACAAAGTCTGCAAGTTGGTAAAATCTCTGTACGGTTTAAAGCAAGCTCCCAAAATGTGGCATGAGAAGTTTGACAAAGTCATAAGGTCAAATGGCTACAGGGTCAGTAAAACTGACAAGTGTGTCTATACGAAGTTTGCTGACGGAAGAGGAGTCATCGTTTGTCTATACGTGGACGACATGCTAATCCTAGGTACTGATATAAGCTGTGTCACGTAGACAAAGAAGTTTCTCTCGACGAAGTTCAGTATGAAGGACTTGGAGGATGCTGATGTTACCTTGGGACTCAAGATCATCCGGACAGACACTGGACTAGCGCTGTCACAGTCTCATTATGTTGAGAAGATGATCACTCGTTACGGGTATCAGGATCTTCCAGGGATCGATACGCCGTACAAGTGTGATCTGAAACTGAAGCCTAATTCAAGGAAAAGCGTCAGGCAGCTGGAGTATGCAAGCGTAATCGGAAGTTTGATGTATGCTACTACTTCCACAAGGCCTGACATAGCTTTCATTGTGAGAATGCTGAGTTATTTTACGAGCAACCCAGTCATTGAGCACTAAAAAGCTGTGAAACGGGTTATAAGATATCTCAAGAAGACTCAGACATATTCACTGCACTACAGCGGAGATCTGCCGGTAGTGGAAGGCTTTAGTGATGCCAGCTGGTGCTCAGAAGTGGAGAACGAGAGGTCCACAGGTGGATACATTTTTACAATGGGTGGAGCTGCTATATCGTAAAAATCGAAGAAGCAGACTATGCTCTCGCGGTCATCCATGAAATCTGAGTTTTTTGTACTTGATACCGCAGAAGAGAAAGCAGAATGGCTTTCGGGAGCTCATGTATGATCTTCCAGTGGTTGGATGCAAATACCGGGGATACCGATATACTGTGACAACCAGGCGACTGCGGCGGTGGCATCAAATGACCTCTTCAACGGAAAGAAGAGGACTGTGCGGTTGAAGCACAGGACAATACACGATCTCATCAAGAGGGGTGTTATTGCAGTGATTGATGTTCAGATTCAGGAGAACCTGGCGGATCCGTTCACCAAGGGCCTCAAGCGCCAGCTGGTCGATGACATAGCTTGTAAAATGGGCTTGAAGGCATTCTGATATTGTGTTATTACAATCCTACCATAAAGTTTTATGCTATTAGTTCAAAGAGAAATCTACTAGGCATCTAGCTTTTGGTTCAAGGGAGGACTATTAACCAGAAGAATATCAGGAACGGTGGGTACTTGTCCTTCGTGACATGGAGAGGTTACGGACCTGCAACCACTGTTGTCTACTGTTGTTTTCTGCGGAAAACGGATCCTGTGAAAAGGTTGGCTTAAATGCCTTAATGAGTTCTCAGGCAGAGTGAATGCCTGGAGTGCTTTACAGGAAGCACGGTAGTGCAGCAGTACAAGGAGTGTAACTCCATGCTACAGTGAGGTGACTTCACCATGTGGTTCCCAGGTAGGGGTAATGCCTCGGCTTTATAAGCCAAGTCACAGCGGAGTAGCACCGCAAATAGGCAGGTAGCCTAATGCTGTATGATAATCGTAATAAAGAGAGGTAGGCAGCACTACAAAGAGGATGATGTCCTCATGTTACAGTGGCATGACACCACGAAGAGGTACCAGATAGGGTAAATCTTCGGCTTCGCGAGCCATATCATAGCGGCATAACACCGCACGGAAGCGCAAGGCTTCATGCTGGGTAGTTTGGCACTACAAAGAGGCTTGTGACCTCATGCTACAGTAGTATGACACTACGATAAGGTACCCAGTTGGGGTAAAGCCTCAATTTTAAGCCATGTCATAGTAGCGTAGCACCGCAAAGAAGCACAATGCTTCATGCCATGACTCTTTATAATGAACTCACCTATAGTGTATGGACAGAGATATCAGGCCGTCTCTTGAGGATAAACTTGTAGACGTCCAAAATTATATACTGAAACCAGGCTGGCACAAGGCCTTTAATGTGCAGCCAGAAGCACAGTTGATGTCATTATGTGAGTAGAAAGAATTGCGATTATGGTGCAGAATTCAAGGCTTAGTCCATTCTTGTATCATGTTGTTATTTAACCTATGCGGGAAGATTCAAGTCGTAGCGACATCTCTCCTAATGCATAATGGACAGTCACTATGGGGAACGCTCAACCTATATATTGAGATATGTGGGGGATTGTTGGTGTTTTTGCCTTTGGACTAGGAAAGATAGTCCCACATCGGCTACACCAAATGGTGAGTATCTCAATATAATGCATTGCTTGTGTTGAGGTGTGCACATGAGGTGTGGTGGGGCAAAAGTGTGTGCCATGTGGGAGTATTTTCCTAGAAGAAAAAAGGATTAATTCCAACAAGGATGCAAGTTGATTTTTGTTGTGCGAACTCGAACTAGGACACGGACTCCAGGATATCTCGTGCAAGCACGGGAGTGTTCGGGGGGTAGGCGTGGACTGGCACACTTCTATGATGATTGTGGATGATCTAAAATATCAAACTCTATTTTTGAGTATTGGTATTTTAGTCCCACATCGAATAGGAGAAGAGGTGAAGTCTCAACTCCACTCTATAAATAGAGCCCCTTGGCCTCCTTTGAAAGATGCACCAAGAAGAGAGTTAAGGAAATCTGTAAAGTCCAGGAATCCCGTTCAAGTATCAAATATTGACTTACGAGCGTTCCAGAAGTTCTTCGTGAACTTGCTGGTTCCTGGAAGCAGATCGTGTTGGAGAGAATCTTGCTTTGAGCAACGGTGATCTTAATCACCCTAGCAATAACCTTTCCTCTTCTTCTTTCTTCTCCTTCATCTGAGTTGTAACTCAGTTCTGTCCGTCAGCAACTACGATTGCGAGGAAGAACGTGAGATTTACTTTCTGATTATTGTAGCTTTTGTAATCAGATCATATTATAGTGTTCCTCTTGGATCTCGAGAATAATCAGAAGGTGAACGTTTGTTGAACCTCTGATCTCGACATCGAGTCTGCCATCTTTGATCAATCCCCGGGACTAACATATTTTTTCCAAAAATATCCTCATTTATATTTACTAATTAAAATTGTTCATTAATTTTATTTAATAATTATGTCATAACACTACAAGAAAATATGGTTTTTTCGACGTTTTTTTCGTTCGACGTTTATGGAAACGTCGTCTTAGGCATGCTACGCCGACGTTCTATAATAAACGTTGGAAAATACCAACGTTTACTTATAAAAGTCGAGGATTATCGACCTTTTTTCTCGACGTTTATGTTTAAGTCGTCTTAGATAGGAAAATACCGACCTTCTACATTAAACGTTAGAAATATTGACTTCTCCACGTTTATCTTAAACATCAAGATATTTACTGACATTTTGTTAAAAATGTGGAATATTACAAAAAATATATTGTAGCATTATTTTTCTTTCCCTCTAATATTTTTTCCTTTCCTCTAATATTTTGTCCTTTCCCTCCTAAAAACCCTCCAATTCCTACACTCAGTGAAAAACCTAACCCTACATTCATAAAAACCCACATCTTCTCTCATAGCTGATCAATAAAAGCCGTACACAAAACATAGTCACGTTACGATGTTGGCGGATCCCCAATCCCAAATCAAAGAAAAAAGAAGATTGAAATAAACACTATTTTAGTATCAGTGGTTTATAAAAAACTGCAGCGGGGTCATCGAATCGGACGGTAAAGCCCCCATCTCCCCAAATTTTCAACGGACTCCAACCCACCCAAACCCCAAATATATAATAATTCCACTCCCAATCAAGTCCCTCTTCTTCTCCCTGACCTGTATTGAAGTCTGTACAAACACACACAGTCTCTCTCTCTCTCTCCGTGACATCGGATCTGAGCATGGATCCGGCCCTCTCTGCCGGAGGAGGTGGCATCTCGTCGACGTACCCAGACTCCGTCGATTCCTCCCCCCGCTCCCGCGGCGGGGACTCCTGGGACGATCCCCCTTACTTTCCAACTCCTCGGCCCCCTCCCCGAAGCTCTGCCTCATGTACAGCTACGGCGGACGCATCGTCCCCCGCCCTACCGATAAGTCCCTCTGCTACCTCGGCGGCGATGGTCACGGACACGTCTACCCTTGGCGTCGGTCATGGACATGGTGGTACGGATTCCTACTCCTTCGCTCGCGATGAGTCCTATCTTTTTTCGTCGATGAAGCCATGCCAACACCACAAATGTCGTCGATCGAGGAAACCAGGGGCCGAGTGGTCCACAGAGAGGACAATCACGAACTGGAGCTACCTATGGTTAGCGACCAAATGGTGGAGTTTCAACTAGGAAGGGGGAATTTGAAGTCGTGTCCATGCCAGGTACATAACATAGTGCTTGTCTATTATCTATGTAGTGCATATCAACTGCTTGTGGAAATTCCTAAGTAATAAAATCAAAAGAGGTAGCATATGGAAATTTTATTGACAACTCTAAAATGTTCAAACATGTCATCGAAAAGGGTTAATTAGTTGTACCCCCCTATGGTTTGTATGTATTTTGGTAACTGTCCCCGTTCTTTCAAAAATAAAGAACACCCCCTGGCAGCTTAATTTTTCACTCATTTTCTTCTATGCACCAGGGGGTACAACTAATTAACTTTATAAATCAGGGGGGGTTCTTTATTTTTAAAACAACAGGGACAGTTACCAAAATACGTGCAAACCATAGGGGGGTACAACTAATTAACCCCATCGAAAAATGTGTAGGCTATTGAGGACCGCTTAGACCACAACAAGTTTTTCAAGTATACATGCTATTAAAGTTGTTATACAGGGAACTGATTTTCTATTTGTGTGCATCTTTCTTATTTTTCTTAATATGAGCTTGGATGGTGTAGAAGAGAGTCTGCTGATACTATGTTAAGATTGAGAATTACTGAACACATTGGATTGATTCTATTAATGGAATAAGGGGTTATATACAAGAGGTGCAGAGCTCTTCTTGGTGGCTATCAGATATGCAAACACGAAACTACAGACTAATAAGATGAAACTAAAAGAGAGACTATTCTATCATGTAAAGTTGACTTGAGAGGGCCCAAGTTTATTTGGTCCTTATGTTGTGCTTGAGGAAATGGACCTTTCAAAGGGGGGTCCAGGTTTATTTCTTGTAGCTTAGAAACTGTCGCATATATTCTTTCTAAATCCTAATGTGTTACAATATATCATTAGAGTCAGAAGAGAAATGAACCTTTCTCTTTTAAGGGAGAAATATGCTTCGACTGAAAAAAATAACTTATTGGATTCTTTCCTCAAAAAATGCTTAGTTTCCCATGTTCAATGGGGCAAAGTCCTGTAGCCTATTGTTGGCCACGAATAACTAAGCCAACCATTGGCTAATTTCTACTATAGTTTAGTATGACACTTATTAGATATCTTTTTGGGTGCAATGTGGTTTTATCTAGCTTCCAAATGAAATATCACCATTTTTTGAAGTTAGTGTAAATATAGTAATGTTGTATGCTTCATGGAGCTATCCTGTTGTTTGCAGCATGAGGTTTCATATCTCGATTGCAACTAAGTTTGTCTTCATTTATTTATTTCTTTCACTGGTAGGACCTGAATCTTGAAACACAAATTGATAAGTCAATTTGCTTATCTGGTCCTTACCTTGTCATGTTGATTATTCACAAACTACTTTTTCCATGGAATCCATATTGACTTGGGCATCAAAGTGGATTGCAGTGGCCTATGTTGGGTGTCCTTGCATGCCCTGTATTAGCTTAATAGACCCCCATCTTTGGCTGCAGAGCACTGGTTGGAGTTGGGGACATGAGCAGTAAGGTGACCAGAGGTAACTTGCTCAGTACATACCATCAGTCCACCAGAGGAAGAGCCTATGACTTTCCACTCCCCTTGTTCATGTTCCTACCGACAATCAAAGCAATGACCGTTGTCTTATCCGACATAACTGTAACTTGAACCTCTATGAGAAGCCAAAGCGACAAAGGCAACTCCTCTAGTTTGAGGGTGCCTGTGAAATCCACCTACAGGTTGGCCCAGCAGCGACCTGCTTTCCATACCTAGCCAGATTCTCTCCTTTGAGAGGGTCATCTAGTTTAAGTATTATTTCTTAATTAATTGTTAGTCATTAACATACTATTAACTGAAATAATGGTTTTGTATATATTAGGTGCTCATTTGATATGTTATTTGAGTGCATTTAAGATAACTAGTCCACTAGTTTGGGAGTTACTGCAAAGGGCAAGGTAATACTACATTATGATTCTAGTATTTTTTTTCATTAAAAGTGTCATTTACCTAGATATATAGTTCTTTTGTAAGCCTGCCTAACATCCCCTTATAACATATTCTTGGATGGCTTTTTGAAGAATTGTTTTTAACTTCTCTAATACTGCCCAAGTTAGAATTTGTAATTGCCGGAAAGAAAGCCACGACGAAGAGTCTTTTGTAGGGGTCGTAGTATCCTGCATGCATGGGAATGCATAGACATATGTGTTCAAATTATGTGGTTTGAAATACAACTACAGAAATTTATGTCAATGCACAAGTGTGTGTGTACAAAAGGTAAGAAATCTGTACAGTTCAGGGGCTGTATATTACAACAACTTGGTGTTAGCAGTAAGCAGAGTTGGGTACCAGTGTAGGGGTTACAAACTGTAGCAGGCTGTAGTATCTTGGGTGCAGGATTTAATGAACTGCTTCCTGCAGCAGTGAACTGCATGCATATGGGCATAAATGCAGGTAATTGCCGGATTCTTATGTGTGTCAAGAGTTAAGTTGTGTGTCCTGATGGCTACTATGCAGGAAACGGTATGCAAGTAGTAACTTGCAATAGCACATGTGTAGACTGCAGTGCAGTTCTGTGTTCCTGCATAAAGTCCAAGTATAAATCAATAATTATTTGTATCATGTCTTTGAGTAAAGCTAGTAGAAGCTAGCTCTGTCACCTATTTATTATGCCTGTTTGTTTATATTTTGTCTTAAATATTATATTTGTGCATTTTACTCTCTAATTAATTCTTCCAAATGATAAAACTTCTTCACATGTTATCATATTTTGTTCTTTAGTTTGGTTCGAGGCATGAGCCAGTAGCGGATACATCGAAGTATATTGTTGCTGATGTACGCATTGTAAGTGTCCTCGATGCTTTTCATTGTAATATCTCCTTTCACTAATAGAGTAGTATCCTTCTTAATTCTAATTATATATATTTTCCAGTTTACTACTGCTTGCAACAAATAATTTACATTATAAATAGGTTTTTTAGTATTGCGTTATTTTGTATCTTTATATGAGTTATTGGTTATTGAGTTGTATAATGAGACAAAACTTTCTCAATTACACGATATGCGCCTCCTTGAAGCATATTGAAACGCACCTTGAACCTCGTTTGCAAACATGTAAGAACTTTGTCTTTGATTTCATTGCTACTTTATTTTCTGGACTAACTCATCGACCTTTATGTAGAAAACACATTACTTTATCCCGATATCATAGAAAGCTTAAATATTGTTTTCGCATATTTCCTCATAAAGTTGTGGGGGGAAAATATGTTTCCTCTAAATAGTTGAGTTGGCTTTTTTGGTTTTATATTTTTCCTATTAACTGCATAAAGGATTCAAATGAATTTGCACCCTAGAAAGCCAAAAAATCACATTTCTTGCATTGATGATAAGAAAAAACTGCAATTTATGGATGGAAGTAATTAATCATTGTTATTTTGGCTTTATACTAGATGGGAGAGAAATCTTAGAAGAGTCATTTTTTGACTCTCAAAGAATCCATGAATTTGTGCAGGTCATAAAGTACGGTAAACATTTTATAGTCGTTTTTGATGACACATATAGTAGGCCTTTAACACTTTACCTGCATGAAAACAAACAAGGTCAAGTAGATCAGCGTACTAGCAAGGAGATGGAGAGACATGTGGGCCTTTGCGCACCCATTACACTTCAGCAACATAGCCTTCAGTATTGGCATTGACGACACATATAGTGACCCTCGTTACAAACAGTACTAGTTTCAAGAAGTTTGTTCACACAATCATTTTTATGTTGGCTACTATGATAATTCGGTTTTATGATAATTTTATCGGTTTTATGGAAATTTTGGTTCACGTTTGGTTCTGTTTTGCTGCAATATGATGATTTTTCTCGATATTAAAGGGATGATATTTCCTTGAACATAATTATAATAATTAATAGGTCAGAAGTTTCATGATTTCCTTCCGATAGCATAAAGCGAAGTCTTTAACCAATACTCTTTTACTTTAATTTTTGTCTTTGTGTTTGCCTTTAACACTTTATCTAAGTGGAAAATTTGGAGGCAATTCCATCTAGAGGTACACACAAGGGTAGTATAGGGGTTGGACTCAATTACTGTTATACTTGCGACATGACAAGAGGAGTCTCAGAAAATTTGACGTATTAATAGATGCACCTGATTAACAATTTGCTTACTTTTATAGTGTTTCTTGTATGACAGTTTTTTCTTGGTGATTATAGACCCCTTATCCTAGATAAAAATGGCAATATTTTGGATCAGGTATGTTGGTAATATCCATCTTTTCTTATACAAGGCTCGCACTTTATAATTGAATATTGTTTTTACCTTGTGCATTCTCAGATTATGTTTATAATTCTTTGTGGATATTAGTTATTTGGAAAGTGACAGTTTGTGTCCAGCATCATGCTTAATGATGACATTTTGTATCCATAATTTTT
This sequence comes from Iris pallida, assembly GCA_029216955.1. Lineage (NCBI taxonomy): Eukaryota > Viridiplantae > Streptophyta > Magnoliopsida > Asparagales > Iridaceae > Iris > Iris pallida. The sequence continues at coordinate 2,612,416 of JANAVB010031818.1, forward strand.
GCCCCTCTGTGGAATTCCTAGTGATGCCAATTAAGGTTCTGGTTTGAGGTTCTAAAGATGTGATATTTGTGGCACATTTAGCTGCCTCTAATGAAGTTTCAGATCATCAAGAGGAAGGATCCACAGGTAAACAATTATACTTTGGTAATCAATCATGTCTCAATTAATAATATTCCATGTTGTTTCATAGCAAACTTGCAATATATGGTTCCTATTTAACATGGTAGTGTTTAGTTCTTTTGTTAATTCTTTGCCATTGTTATCGTTTAGTAAGTCCAGATGGTGATGAAACTGCAGGTGGGTCAATGTTGGACTCAATTGGCCAGGGATCTCAACCTCGTGTACCTTTTGGAGAAGAAAGTAAGGAAGAAAAATGGATGGATCCCAACGGAAATATAATAGCATCGCTACTGCAGGCTTCCCCTTCAGATTCTAATGCTAATTTTGAGATATTGTCGGGAACTAATTTTTTGGAAAGACATTCGATTCATGTGTTTTAGTTTATACGTTAGTTGTCTAGCTGGAATACAGTACGTTTGTGGAATATATTACGTTTCTTTTTGAATTGACTATTTGAAGTTGTAAAATATTACATTATTGGATTTTTTTTAAAGAGATGTTTGAAGACATTGTATTGGATATCATGTTGTATTCTTGGTAATTTGTTGCTTTTTGTTCTCAAGTTCTTCGAATATAAATTTCAATGTTTGTATGTTATTTTTGAAATAAATTTTTTACATTTATGCGACAGCCAAATATGTGAGCGACAGCCAAATATGTCGCAAAAACGCTTTGGCGACACCAATCTAACTTTTCGCTACATATTGCTTATGTCGCTGAAAATGTATTTTCTTGTAGTGAAATTACCATTTCCAACGTATTTGGAAAAAGTTAGGAAAATAAAATCCAACGATTTTTTAAAAAGGTTGGTAATACAAAACCTAACGTTTGTTGGAAATGGTTACGAAATCAAAATCCTACGTATTTTTGGAAGGTTGGAAAAAACCCAATGTTTCATAAAATGTTGAAAATAAGGTATGTTTTGCCACATTTTTGTATGAAAACGTTGGAAATATGATAACCATTATAGGACAATTAACGACGTTTATAAACGTTGCTGCAAACGTCGTCTAAATCCTATGCCAACGTTTAACGCAAACGTTGTAAATTGCCAACTAGAACAACGACGACATTTGTAGAAACCGTTGAACAAACGTCGTTAACACCTATGCCAACATTTTACACAGTTTTGCCGACGTTAATAAAACGTTGGGAAAAAATATTTTTCTTGTAGTGTAAAAAGTTTAATTGCAACTTGATAGCCTCAACTATTCCATTTTTTAAACTTGATACCATAATTTTTTTTTTGTACAACTTCATACCCTAAAATATTTTTTTGACAAAAATATTCTTATTTCAAACTTAAAACTACCCTCCTTCACCACATCCCCCCCCCCCCCCCCCCTCCCTCCTCACGGCCCCCCCCCCCCCCCCCCCCCTCTGGCCATCCCGCCCCAACCCCATCCCACATCCCGCTCCCCCTAGCCCTGCTGCACCATCGCTCCCCTCTCTCTGTGCCACCGTCGTCGGCTGTGAGTGTGCCCGGAGAGGGGGTGGGCGGTGGCTGGAGAGGGCGAGGGAGGGAGGGGACGAGGATGGCCGGAGCGGACGGGATTGGGTTGGGATTGGAAGGGAGGGGTAGTTTTATTGTTTTTAAAAAAATTGGGTATCAAATTAAAAATACTAAATAGTTGGTGGTATCAAGTTGTCGAGTAAAAAAGTTTATGATATCAAATTAGAAAATTAAAATAGTTGAGGGTATCAAGTTACAATTAAGCCTTAAAAAATGTTTGCTTTTTTCATATATTATAAAATAAATGCAAGTCATATGCATATATACTAGTAGTCTTCTAATAAGAGATTGTTGAGTGAACTCCAAAGAATGTGGTGATGGACCCATTCCAAGTCTCAATGGTGTTGCCATCTTTATTTAAGGGTTGTTTGATTTTTTAAGTTTGCCAAAAATTTAGAGATCTGATAAAACTTTATCCAAAATTTGATGTTCGACATGGAAAAAATTAGGAGTTCTGGATTTCTTTCTTTGTCATGTTTGCCTCAAGTTTTCCAAATTTTTTTTTGATTGACTTTTTCTGTGAAATATAAAAGACACTCGGAGAACTTTATTGTAGAAAGACACAAAAAAAAAAAAAAAATGGTGGTACGAAAATTAACTTGATTGAGGTAGATGAAAATATCATTTAGTCATCAACTAACCCAACTTTACATGCTAATTTAAAACCGTCACAACCCTCTCTTTAAACTTTTGTTTGGTTTACTTAAAACTTTGTTAAATAGTTGAATAAAAAAAGTTTCATAACTAAAATTAGCAACAAAAGATAATTCTTACGTGTGTCCCGACAACTATTTTCAATATAACAGTCAGAGCATCCACAGTGAAATTAATTTTAAGTGCTATATTTAGTCTTTAGCCAAATTTTGTAGCACTTGATGGCTCCAATGGACTCTTGTCCACACTTAAAAAATGGTAGAAAGCTAAGGGTGTGTTTGGTAGGAGGAAAAAGTGGGAGGAAGAAAAATAGAGGAGGAAAAAGTGAAAGAAAAGATTCATCATTTTGTATTAATTAACAATTATACCTCCATATGAATGTATTATTTAAAAATTATATATGAAGTCAAATGGTAAATAAGTGTTTTTAGTTGAGGGTAGAATTGGTAAACCATATATTTTTTACTTTCTTTTCTTCCATTTTTCTTTCATACCAAACAAAGGAAAATACATCTCTTCTCTTTTCCATCCTTGCTACCAAACATAAAGGAAGGAAATGATCTTTCCTTTCCACATGGAAAGAAAATGAATCATTATCTTTTTCCTTCCTTCCACTTTTCCATCCTTCCTACCAAACACAGCCTAAGAGACTCTCCAAATTTGGAGAGTCCACTAGTTGAACTATATTACTTGCCCACCATATTTATTTTTCTCCTTCATTCTTTTTTTGGAGTGTTGCCACTTGCCAATTATGAAAGAAAAATAAGGAGGAAAACAAATGGAGTGTTGTCACTTGTCAATTTGGAGTGTTTATTTAGACTATACCATTGTGTACCAACATGAAAAAAATACTCCAAAATTAATTATTGGAGTATGGTTTGAAGTAATTTGGAGTATGGTTTGGAGTGTTGCCACTGTGGATGCTCTAAGAATGCAACTTCATTTGCGCTCTTGCAAGATAAGATATGATACAAATAGTTAGATAATAATATTTGGCCACATTTTAAACAAACATTTAGTGACAACTCAAAAGAGGAGATATGTAGTCTTAAATAAACCCGCCATGTCGACATAATAGCACTAGTTAGAGCATCATTAGTAAGGTCCATCCCATTTTCTAAATTCTAGATTTAGAATGTAGGAGCACATTTTGTAGAATAATAAGTCTCATCCCTAATCCCAATTTCTACAATTTTGGTCCCAACCCATCCATGGGTGCTAAGGGTTGGGCCTCCCAATTTCTAGATTCTAGACTGTAGAAACTCGTTTTGTAGAATAGTAAGTTCCAATTTGGAGCCCAACTTTCTAGATTATAAACTTTATATTATTTTTTCCTACATTAAATTTTGACCACACAATTTTTGGGACCGGAACTCACTTTATCATTTCTTATTATTCTCATACAAATCCAACATATTCTACATTTACCTTTTTTTAAAATTTTGGGATCCAAATTGCATTGGAGAGTCCCAACTACTAATGATGCTCTTATAATTAGGATTCTCATGGAGTGTGAACCACTCATAGGAACATATATCCCACAATAACTTGTTTATAAGGAAATCGTCACTAAAACATTTAATTTCGGATTAGGACCTTTCTTTTTTGTCCCTTTCAATCTTGTATTGTATATTAACTTTGTTTAGAATAAGAAATGGGCGGCGGAGTAGGCACCGGCGTAGAGGAATGACGCGAAGGGCTTCCTGTCGACGACCGTTGGGGGGTCGGTGCCTACCCATTTGAACTCTTTAAGCGGCAACGGTCAACTTTTTTGAACTTTGAAACACAAGTAGCTTCTTCTTTTGGAGAGATCAGATCTTCTGTCTGCAAATTTTGGATACCAAAAAAAAATTCTCTTTTATATAAAAATAGGGATCACACTAATTATTTTAAGAAAAAAATTAAATTACATCCCACTTTATTTACTATAATTCAAGGTGTACCCAACTGCTTTACCATAATGTACAAACACTCTCACTTTTGTCAAAAACCAACGGTCAACTTAGTTGATCGTTAAGTTTTGACCTAACTACCCGTTCTCTCTTCCCAATCTGAGGAGGGAGGACTAGTAATAATGGTAATTTGCTAGGGGTATTTCGATCAAAATTTTTTGTTGACAGTTAGTTTTTGACGAAGGGGGAGAGGAGGGGGGGAGGGGGTTGTACATTATGGTAAAGCAGTGGGGTACACTTTGAATTATGGTAAATAAAATGGGATGCAACTCAAATTTTCTCCTATTTTAAAAAACACTAGTTCTTTACATATCGAGGGGGGACCAACGCGTGAACCGACGTCACGTGTCGGTCCTCCATTGGTCGGGGGTATTTAACCTCACGATTGCATGAGACTGATTTTGTTGATCCCACGTTCCGACTAATGGGGGTCTGACACGTGGCATCGGTTTCACGACTGCAGTCGCCCCCGGTTCCTTTAGACTTTTTCTTTAAAAGATAACATCCACAATTAGTGATATCCACATTTTTATCCAATGGGGACACAATTGGTACACAAGATTTGGGAACAACTGAGCTAATATCTCTTTTGAAAAGATTATTCAGTTAGACGGATTCACCACGTGGCAGCAGTGAATGGTGAGTTCGTCCATTTGTATAATGACACACGTTAACATCAAAAGCTAAAAAAATGTAATCAAACTATTGAATTACCAAAAATAGTAAAATATTAACATGTATCGTTATATTATTGGATGGACTTACCATTCACGTGACATTCTTTTGCCACTACTCACTCTTCTCATTAACATGGATTTTATGTATAAAAGAGGAATACTTGATTCGGCTAAATATTTATGAAAACTTTATGTGATGGAGTGTTATTTCTCAACATGGTCGTTCTTGAATTTTTTTTAGCTCCTGGCGGTAACAAAATTTTGGTGCTTATAATAACTTTGTCTCGAGCATTTCTTCTCCAGATCAACTTCTTGCCAAACACTTATTCCCAACGTATAACCATTGTGTATTACCTTGATATATAAATCTAAAAATCAGTAAAGATAAATTATTGTTGAAAATATGTTCTTGTATTTCTAGAAGCAAAATTCACACTCAAAATTTTCAAACCAAAATTTCTTACATTTTTTTTTCGATATATAAAATTGCCAACTTATTTAATCTTTCTTATGACATGATTGATCGTTCACAAGATTTAATAATTTTAACTTTTAAAAATAAAATTACTAAAATATTCACATGAATAGTTAATAGTATTCTACAAATGATAAATGAAAACATTCATACTTTCTTAGTAACTAAAGAATTTCCATAGCCGTCGTTGTCTTTGTGACAAAGTCACTCTTAAAATTTTTAACTCAAAAATTTAATCTCTTATTAATACCAAATATTTTGTCATATTTCAAAACATTCTCAAGATTAAGACAACAAACATTCAATCCATCATCATTCGATGAGATTAAATTTTTTGAGTTAAACAAAACAAAACTTCAAAAACACTTTCATACTATTGCAAGTGTTCAACCTACTTTCAATGAAGATATAGCAATATCTACATGACAACAGGACAATGAAATAATTTATTCTAAAGGTGTGTTTGATAGGAGAGAAAAGTGGGATGAAGAAAAATAGAGGAGAGAAAAGTGAAAGAAAAGATTCATCTTCTCTTGTTTGGTGTGGAAGGAAAATAGGAAGGAATAAAAGTGGAGGGATTATTTTTTTTCTCGTAACCTAATAAATCCAATCCTCCCAAAAGTGGGAGAAAAAAGTGGAGACTTATATTAGTTAACAATTATACCCCATATGAATGTGTTATTTAAAAATTATTTATGAAGTAAAATGGTAAATAAGTGTTTTTAGTTGAGGGTAGAATTGGTAAACCCTATATTTTTTTACTTTCTTTCATTCCACTTTTTCTTTCATACCAAACAAAGGAAAATGCATCTCTTATCTTTTCCATCCTTCCTACCAAACACAAAGGGTGTGTTTGGTAGGAGGAAAAAGTGGGAGAAAGGAAAATAGAGGAGGAAAAAGTGAAGGAAAAGATTCATTTTCTCTTGTTTGGTATGGAAGGAAAATAGGAAGGAAGGAAAAGTGGAGGGATTATTTTTCCCTCATAACCTAAGAAATCCAATCCCCCAAAAGTGGGAGAAAAAGTGGAAGGAAAAGTGGAGGCTTGTTTTAATTAACAATTATACCCCCATATGAATGTATTATTTAAAAATTATTTATGAATTCAAATGGTAAATAAGTGTTTTTAGTCAAGGGTAGAATTGGTAAACCCTATATTTTTTTATTTTCTTTCCTTCCACTTTTTCTTTCATACAAAACAAAGAAAAATGCTCTCTTATCTTTTCCATTCTTGCTACCAAACACAAAGGAAGGAAATGATCTTTCCTTTCCATATGAAAGAAAAATGTATCATTATCTTTTTCCTTCCTTCCACTTTTCCATCATTCCTATCAAACACAACCAAAGGAAGCAAATGATCTTTCCTTTCCATATGAAAGGAAAATGTATCATTATCTTTTTCCTTCCTTCTACTTTTCCATCATTCCTATCAAACACAGTCTAAATGACTTTTCACCTGAACATGTTGTCTTATCATTTAAATCTTCATCAAAATTATATTTTTACTGCAAATTTGTTTTTTTTAGAAAATACAACATTAATTCTCATATCAACTGCTATATCTTAAGCATAAATCATGTCAGATACATAACCATTTTCTCATATCTTAAGCATAAATCATGTCAGATACATAACCATTTTCTCTATATGTTTGAAACATAGAATGAGTCTTTTACAAAAAAAATTTATCACAACATCAATGCACACGTCTTTAGTTTGCAAAATTTTACTAACCATATTGATCTTATCTAAAATATCATCCCAAATAATCATGTCTGATAAAAACCAAAATTTTTGAAGTTCTTGTCTTGTTAAACATGCAGCTTCGCCTGTTGATTTAGTTTCTTCACTAGATTATGCTACTTTAAGTAAAGCTTCTCGTTGCAAAAAATAAAATAAAATAAAGCTTCCCTAATTTGTGGAACTGGAAATGTTATTGCTTTAACGCTATTCACGCAACCTTGTGATAATGTTTTAAGAGTCAAGCCAGGCACATTCGTTAGCCCAATGATAAGTTTTTTTTTATTACAATAAATTAATAAATAGATTAAGTTTTTTCTTATGAAATCACTAATGACCATGCAATTCCTATATTGCGGATAGTTAAATTGTGCATTAACCTTATCATCCTTGTATGTATATTATTTTGTTCGTCTAACATTTATTTTGCAGAAAAGCAATGAGCAATAATAAATATGGACTTATGCAAATAAAGAAATTATGATGGGCCAAAGACATTATAAGTCCATAAAAAATTTCTAAACCGTCCACGATATCTCCGGGTCCACACATTTGGGGGTTTTGTTGCCTACTTAGCAAACGAGGGTAGAAGGGTTAGCCTTCCATGTGGGAGTTACAGAGGCTTTTGTACCGAAAGCTAGTAAGATTTAATATCTGGGTTGTTTCGGATAATTGTCATCGGAAGAAATGTCATCATTCAAACAAATAAATAAGGAAATCTACCAAGACCTTCATCTCGGTGTAATCATCCTTTATTTTTGTGTCTTCTGAGAATGATTGTAATTCAATATGTAAGATAAATGAAAGCCAAACTAAAACTGAGCTAAAATACACAAATCTTGAATTTTATATATCATAATGGTATAATGACGGTACAATATATGAACAACTTTAATTTGCATCCTTCAAGAAATTTATGCAGCGATATACCATCTGTGTGCTTTTTGTTCAACAGTTAATGTTGCAACGGAAATAAAATTATATAGCCATCTATAACTGTTACCAAGTAGAGTGGTATATCGCATGCACAGTAACGACTCTATTTTCCACACATCAGTCAAGCTTCTCCTACTAGTTCACCCTGCATTCGCACCGGTAGAGGTTCAATACTCTTCTTCTCTCTTCCTCTCAGGATTCAATATGAATTAAAATCGATGAAGTCAAGCCATGCAAATCATCCATCGAAAATATCAACAAAAACACGTCTATAAAACCAACATCGAAACACATTCAACGAAAATGAACAGTAAAAATGTTTGAGGAAGATGCTTTTATGTAGACTTCATTTTTTCAAGACACAAGTCACTGCATTTAGAATTCAATTCTAGAAAGACCATTCCATATATGAGCAAGGTCTTAATTCCCGTTGTACCGATAAATCAATACCGACATGATTTCTCCACATGATTTGATTCCCATTGACTATCCAAGCCACTAGGCCACACAACGCCTTTGTTAGAAGGGAGGCACTAAATAAACAATTTTTTGTGAATGCATCCTAAAGGATTAAGCATAAGCATATATGATAAGCAATCCTAAACCCCAAATTATATTATATTGTTATGTTAAGTATTAAATTAGTAAAATAAAAAAAAGAAGGAAAAGATGAGACAGAATGAACTACTAAATAATTTTTAGAAAACCTAAAATTTCAATGTATGATTATATGTGTGGGAGAGTGGAAACTAAGAATGAAGAAAAAAAATTATATAGACTTTTTATTTTATTTTTATTTGCGATGCTCCAAAAAAAGGAGTAAATAATTTTTAGCAAACCTAAACCTCAGCTCGTTGACTATAAGAGCTAGATGAATTCGGTATATAGACTTTGTTGTTGCTAGTAAGGCCTTACTTGGGAATAAATTGAGACTACTATGCTTGGCAAGCCTTAAATTTGAAGTGGTGGTTTGCAGTTAGTTGCAATATGTAAGCATTTCTCCAACCCTATTGTCTTGTTTTGTGTTGTGAATCCTATGTGACATGAGACACAAGACAATGTCTTGTATAGATGGCAAGATTATATTCACAAATGACAATGAGTTTAAAATGTCATCTCCAATGCAAAAGTATTGAGAAGACAATACAAAGTAATTTTTTACAACTTTCAAGACAACTTTTACTCTTCTACTTTTTTTATAAATATTTTTATTCACAAATGGTGATGTGGACATAAAAATATTGTGAAGTGCATTGTCTAGATCTAGACAACCAACTTCACATTGTCTTTGCCATGTCATTGCCATGTCAACTCCACACTTTATTTCACATTTGCATTGGAGAAGTAATTTTGAAAAAAATAATTGTCATTCCTATGTGGCAACCATTTTTTTTAGGGTGCGGCTATCCGCACCCCATGGATTACTAAGAACACCCCAACAAAAAAAAAAAAAATGAAATTCCTATTCTACCCCCCTCTCCCCCATTCTCCCCATGCTGCTGCCCCCACCACCACCACCACCCGACGCCGACAGACCTCCGCCCCCCTCCCCCTCCCCCTCCCTCCTCCCCCGACCCCCCTCCTCCCTCCTCCTCCTCCACCCCTCCCCTGCTCCCCCGACCCCCTCTCCTCCGACCCCCCTCCCCGCCTCCTCCTCCGACCCCCCCTCCCCTTCTCCTCCTCCCTCCTCCTCCTCCGAACCCCCCCCCCCCCCCCCCCCCCTCTCAACCCGAGGGGGATCGAAGGAGCGAGGGGGAGGGGAGGGGGTTCGTCGGAGGAGGAGGGGAGGGGGTCGGAGGACGACGCGGGGAGGGGGGTCGGAGGAGGAGGAGAGGGGGTCGGGGGAACAGGGGAGGAGGAGGGGAGGGGGGTCGGGGGAGCAGGGGAGGGGGGCGGAGGTCGGACCGTCGGGGTCGCCGGTCGGGGTCGCCCGCGGGGGGGGGGGGGGGGGGGGGGGAGGGGGGGTGGTGGGAGACAGAGCATGGGAGAGGGGGGTAGAATAGGAATTTTTTTTTTTTGTGGTGTCCTTAGTAATCCATGGGGTGCGGATAGCCGCACCCTTTTTTTTAAACTCACAGTAGGGTTGGAGATGCTCTAAGGGGGTTCTCTTTTGGATTTATACACCATCTTATGGGCCAGGCTGAAATCCAATAATTATTTGACATTTGCTTTAGGTGAGCCCACGATTGGTCGTGGGCTGTTACGGGCTTGCTGATTGGTTTTGTGGATGTTCAAATCCATCAACAAGAAGCCGTGGCCCGTGAAGGGGTTCGTCACTCTCCTTCTCTGGGACACTGGTAGGGGTGAGCATTATTCGGTTTTGGACCGAAAATCGATCCGAACCGAACCGAATAAGAGATTCGGTTCGGTTTCAAAAATATTCGGTTCGGTTTCGGTTTTCAAAATATAATAATTTCTTATTCGGTTTCGGTTTCGGTTTCGGTTTTAGGTTTCGATTTCGGTCCAAACCGAAAACCGAATAAGAATTATACAAATATGTAAATATTCTCAATTTAAGAAAATGTATATTTTGAAAATAATAATTCTATGTTTGTGTTTTCAATTCTAACATTAATAATTTAACAACTAGTCCAACTTTGTGCATAATTTCGAAATTCAACAAATATGTGTATCAAAATTATAATTTTTAGTATAATTTAACCACGATTTCAACATTGGGTCCGACCCATTAATTCGAGCCGAACAAACCGAATAAATCGAATTTATTATTCGGTTCGGTTCGGTTTCGGTTTTAGCTAATTCGGTTCGGTTTCGGTTTTACATTTTTAGAATTTTAATTTATTCGGTTTTGGCTAATTCGGTTCGGTTTAAACCGAATAAACCGAATGCTCACCCCTCACTGGTGGAACTGGAACATTCATCTCGAAAGGACCATATGAGAGTTTTCTTTTTCTATGGCGAGGAAGTAATTTATTTCGTGTTCGGTTGCATGCAAAAATTATTGCCACGTGTAGGTCTTTCTCCTCCCCATCAAACTCCGTACAAGCTCCAATTTCCAAAACACTAATTAAATAGAGGAGGAGTACTCTTCCTCTTCTCGGAACCCTAAACTGAACAGAAATGGTGAGCTCTTTCTCTTCTTCTCTTGAATCCGAGTGAGAATTTCTCTCAAAATTCTCCTATAATTTTGTTAGGATTGGAACAGCGACGACGACGACGAGAACACCAGCTGGGATACTGAAGAAGAAGAAGAAGAGAGGCGAAGAGTCGATGGCCCGGCTTCCATTGGCGGTCCTTCGAGATCGGTACTCTCTGTGTTTTTTTTTTCTCGATTCCAAATTTCTACGTCGGTACTCTCTGTGTTTTTTTTTTGAGAGATATTTCAACCGACCCATTAAACAGTAGAAATATTTCAACCGAACAAAATGAATTGATTATTCGGTTCGGTTTTGATTTTGACTAATTTTGGTTTTAGATTTTTTGAATTTCAGTTTATTCGGTTTTGACTATTTCGGTTCAGTTGAAATCGAACAAACCAAATGCTCACCCCTAGATCGATGCATTTGTACCCCTTTTGATACCTATTATAGACAACAAAGACACTTAATCATCCAAACATCCAACTAAGATCTCTGGTTCTTAGGTATATGGACAAAAACGACACAATCAAAGGCATGGACATGAAGATTATGGAATAATGGTATAGAAACACGAGACATAATGATCTCAAAATGAATTTTACCTTGGAGAACACTAGATGGAAGACGATTGATAAGATGGGAGGAGACTTGTACAACACCCTCCTAGAGATACTTAGGCATATGAGCACTAAAAAAAGGAACATGCCATATCCAGAAGATGACCAATTTTCTTTCAGATATCCTATTTTGTTCTGATGTTTGTGGACAAGTGGTTTGGTGGACAATTCCATGTGTTTGAAAAAATCATATGAAAAAGTGATTCATATATACCCCCATTATCGAAATGAAGAACTTTAATGATGCTATTGTATTGTGTTTGTACAAGTGTACAAAAAGCCTGAAAGGTTGAAAATATTTCATCTTTGGTTTTAAAAAGGACTACCCATGTTAATCTTGTACAATCATCAATAAACAATACAAAATATGTCATACCCGACAGAGTAGTCTCCTTAGAAGGTCCCCAAACATTATAATGTATTAACTCAAAATGAATGAAACTGTTATTGGAAGTACTTGGAGAATAAGTAGCACGACGACTTTTTGCCAAAAACACGTCTCACAATGAAAGACAGACTCATCAATATCGATGTATGTGAAAGCTGTAGTCAAAGCTAGAAGGATCCGTCATTCTGACCAGCACTTTAAGAACATGTACATGAACCTGCTCGAGTTCCTTCTCCTTCTGGTACCACGTAATATCGTCATGGTTCTTGATCTTGCAATGATGCTTCTGACCGACCTCAACCCAGACATTCTTCAGTTTTGTATAAAACACGGACACTAGTAGCCTACTATATGTCATACTAGTAGCCTTGCATATCAGCTCATAAACCTGTATAAAATCAGATTCATTAGTATACATGTCCTCCGACATCTTCTATATCGTCTCAGTAGTCTCACACCCTTCCACCATCGGCATCGCATTATCAGTCATAGCTCTAAACATGACTGCCATCATATACCCATCAACATCTTCCCACTTTGCATATGCTTCCTCATTAGCTTCTTTCGGAGCCTTGATTGCTCTAGTCACATGTTCTATCTTGTGCATACTACGGAGATAGATAAACATGATCTTCTTCCATATCCAAAAATTAGTACCATTTAGCTTGGTACCTCCAAACGATCGAGAACCTGAATTCGAGGTGTTGACAGAGACCTCAATCTTCTGGACTTCATTGATCTTAGAAGGGTCTTCTTTTGCATTACAATTGAAATATTGTAGCGAAATCAACTAAACAGATAGATTTCGACGGGTAATAGGAAACAGTCGACGGGTCGAATTAGTGTTCTGATCTAGGAAAGAAGTTTACCAGAAACTGATCTAATAAACAATCAAATTGAAAAAAAATGTCCCACGGATATTTATTCTGATACAAAGTCAAATATAGAGCATGGAGATGTATTTGAGAGAATGAATTATTTGATGTTTATTCGTCTTACAATGGAGGCTATATATAGTAATTACATCATGTAGTACTTACCATATATGATTGTATTCATATACGGTAAGTACTAAACATAATATAGTATTACCATATACAAATATTACAAACAATTGTACTACCATATATGATTGTATTCATATATGGTAAATACTAAACACAGTATATTCACATCATATACAAATAGTATCATGACTTACGCAAATAGTATCATGACTGTATGGACACGACACAATTTGGATATGGAGAGACGTATTCAACACCTAATTTGACGTGTCCTGGTGTATTTTGGAGTGTCAAATATATTTCCAATATTATGTGACACGTCACACGAACACTGCATAGTAATTGGACTGGATTATCTGACATTACTTTTAAATTACCAAAAGCGGAGTTTTGTGTAGTGGTAGGTTCAATTTATAGTTGTTCAGTAGTATTCTATGTTGCACACTAATTCGACACGACACTATGCAACATGATAAGGATTTAGGACATGGCGACATGAACATGACACCTACCTATTTTGGTGTGTTCTATGTATTTTTGGAGTGTTCATGGTGTGTCCGATACGCTTCCAACACGACACAACCCTGACCATGCTTCCTAGACTAATTTTTATCATCTCTATTGTAATGCGTAGAGTTCATCATTTTATTGTTTATGTTATCATTTTGTTGTCGGTTAGGTTTAGTTTTGATGTTATTGTGAATTTAAGGGGTTATATCTGAGGAGTTGATCTTGACAGTATTTGAATATTTATTTTATTTCTATTTTTTTTCCTAGTGAGCAGTGTTCAAATCCTCCAATAAACATTTGTTTTTTGTCACCAATTCTTGGACATGGGGCCTAACACAGACTTAGGCGTGGAAGAAGGTGCAAAGTGTCAATTTGATGGTGCACTTTGCACTTCACATGTATGCATAAGACGCAAAAATGACGCACACGATTGCCTGTGGTTATGTCGCGGTAGCTCTACGTGCTTCCATGGCGTTTTGCGTGCTTCTGCGTCGTTTCGTGGATCTTTGGTTCCACAGGTACCGTCGTGTCGCGGTTCCGAAAGACTGATGCCTCTACGGATCTTCTACTCTGATGCCTTGGTTTTGTTGCTGCTGGGACTTTCAGTTTTGTAACTGTTGAGAGTCAATAAGGGACTTTTAGTCCCACATCGGAATATGTAGTATGTAGAGGAGCTAGACTCCCTATAAGTAGTGAAGTAGTCCATCAATAAAATAACTATTATTTTCTACATGATATCAGAGCCATAACTCTCTCTCTCTCTCTCTCTCTCCACAAAACAAAATTTTTTTTTCTTTCCCCGCCCCCACCCGCCGACCCTACACCGGCTCCCCCCCTCCCACCGGCTCCCCACCCTCCCGACCCCTGCCAGCCCCTCCCTGCAGCTTCTTCCGCCCCCGAAACCCCCCCCCCCCCATCAGAACCCCCCCCGACCAAAACCCCAACAGACCCCCCCCCCCCCCCGTCCCCCCCCCCGACCCACCCCGACCAGACCCCCCCCCGATCAGAGCCCCCCCTCCCCCGACCAGAACCCTCCCGACCACCCCCCCCCCCCCCCCCGACGCCCCCCGACCCACCCCGACCAGACCCCCGCCGACCCCCCTCTCCAGCAGCACCCCGCCCACCCCCTTTCCCGCAGACGCCCCCCCCACCAGCATCACATCAAACCCTAACCCTAACCCTAGCTTTTTGCCATGGCAACCCTAACCCTAGACCTAGCAGCCCCTTCAAACCCTAACCCTAGCTTTTAACAAAAAAAAAAAATAAAAAACAAAAAACGGCGTATTTCGAATAGAGACGGCTGTCAAATCTTTATTTGCACCAACTCTGTTCCGTGCTTACGCCGTTTGGAACTAACAAATGTTTTATTTGTTATTCCTTATTCACATCGGGATCTATGCAGAGACTGATCATGTCTTCTCTGGTGTCCTGACGTGTTCACTTTACATGCGCGCGCCGGTGCTGGCCAAGTTAGTAGCGCATTAGTAAAGTCTCTGGCGTTGAAGAAGACGACATCGACGACGAAGACGACGACGTTGGGTCAGTTGCAGACTCCGACGACGAAGAAGACGACGATTTGAGTTCACAGTTGAAGAACGAATTGAGTTCACAGTTGAAGACGCCATGGATTCGATCAGTGGCAAACTGACGGCCGAAGAGATGAAGGCCTTGGTTGATGATATCTTATCCAAGAGATTAACCGAGGTAACCCCACGTGTGATCCATACTGATGTGGATCCGTCGCCTTACAAAATGGGAAAGCTGGAGACGAAGTTGGAAGGCACTTCCAACTACTTGAAGTGGTCGCGGCAGGCGATGCGGACACTGAAGGGACGTGGCTTGGTTGGCTATGTCACTGGCCAAGCCAAGGCGCCAGCCGATCACTCCACCAAGGAGTTTGCTGTGTGGGAGATTGTCAACAACGTCGTGGCTGGGTGGTTGACTGCCTCTTTAACCGACCAGGTGTCAGGCAATGTCGAGACTATGGAGGCTGCTGCTGATATATGGCAAACTCTCAAAGATATGTACTCCGGCTCCGGCAACCCTATGCGAGTCTTTCAACTGCAAGATGAACTCGATAGGGTGGCCCAAGACGACCGTACCATCTCTGAGTACGCGGCCCTGTTGAAGAAGTATTGGTCTGATCTGGATCATTATGATCCTCTTGGGATGGAAGATGCACAAGTCGAACCAGCCTTCGCAAAGTACTTTCAGACGTTCCTGGCTTATATTTCCCGGCAACGTATGATAAAATTCCTCAAGGGACTACACCCTGTATTTGAGCAGCGACGGAATATCCTCCTATCCCAACCCACGCTTCCGACCTTGGAAGAAGCTATAGCTGTTATGACACAGGAAGAAGCTCGACTGAAGTTGATGTCCAACAAGGGCTCCTCCCAGGGGGAGCCAGCCGCGGTTGAAAAGTCTGCCCTTGCTGCCTTCAATCAACCTCCATCTATGGGTGGTGTTTGTCACAATTATGGTGACTCCGGACATTACATCCGATTTTGTCCAAAACCCTTGCGCAATCAGTCTACTGATCGAGGACGGGGTCGTGGAGGCCGGCGTGGTGGTAGAGGAGGATATGCCGGTAGAAAGGGCGGACACAAAGCAAATCTGGCGGAGGAAGGGGGCGAAATTCAACTGGCTGAAATAACCCCGCTTGAGCGGGAGTTCCTTGAGAAGTTGCGAGGCACAAAGCTGGGTTCGGTCGACTGTCCTGGGGCGTCTTCAACCTCGGGAGATCACCTCACTTGCTTTGTCCAAACCAGCACCGATGATTCTGCACGTGCTCTTGCCTCTATCCATCAGTCAGGATGGATTATGGACTCTGGGGCATCTCGCCATGTCACGGGATCCCGTGATGCGTTTCAGGGATATACTCACCTACCATTGCCGGAGAGTATTCAGACCGCTGATGGTACATCCCGCCCTGTCATGGGTAAAGGTACTGTCGCATACACCCCCTCCATCACTCTAACCAATGTCCTACATGCTCCGTCTTTTCCTGTCAATCTTCTATCCATTAGTGCCATTATACTTGATCTTAACTGTACTGTTTCCTTTGATATTCCTCAGGTGACTTTTCAGGAGAAAGGGACAGGACGACGACTTGGGACTGACACATGGCATAAGGGGCTGTGGTATTTAGACAGGACTGGACTGGACACCGCATTGGCATCCTTGGTTGCGGACGCACCACCAGCAGCTTCTTGTCGCAGTGTTGAAGCCGACTTGCTACTCCACCACCAGCGTGTCGGTCGTTCTTCTTTTAAAGTTATGAGTCGAATGTATTCGTCCTTATATCAAAGGGCTAATAAAGAGAAGTTATTCTGTAATGCTTGTGAGTTGGGCAAACATACCAGAAGTACGTATGTGAGCACGGGGAATAGGAGTTCAGCTGCTTTTGACATGATACATTCAGATGTATGGGGCCCTTGTCCTACGACTGGTATTAACGGCTTTCGATGGTTCGTCACCTTTATTGACTGTTATACCCGCGTGACATGGGTCTATCTTTTGAAGAATAAGAGTGACGTCCTTGAGGCCTTTCAAGACTTTCATCGACGGGTGAAAACTCAATATGGCGCTAAAATTAAGTGTTTCCGGTCAGACAATGGAACGGAGTATACTAATAAGCGGGTTGCTGAGTACTTTTTCACTCATGGAATACTTCATCAAACTTCATGTGCTTATACTCCGGCCCAAAATGGTGTGGCGGAACGAAAAAACAGACACCTGCTGGAAGTCGCACGGACGATGATGCTGGCTATGAATGTCCCGAAACACTTTTGGGGGCAGACTATATTGACGGCCTCTTATCTTATCAACAGAATGCCATCTCAAGTATTGGACTGGAAGACACCGTTGGAAATGCTTACTGGGGCAACGACATACACTGTTCCACCAAAAGTCTTTGGATGTGTGTGCTTTGTCCAAGATAATAGGTCAGGCGTTGGCAAATTGGATCCTAGGGCAATTAAATGTGTCTTCGTCGGTTATACGGCGACTCAGAAGGGTTATGCCTGTTGGAGTCCAGCCGAGCGGAAGATGTTTATCAGCATGGATGTTACTTTCAGAGAACTCGAACCATACTATGGTTCGGATGAAGGTTCAGCATTTGGTAACACACCTACCACAGATGGCGTTAGATGTGAGGGGGAGATAATAAGCCCAAATGTGGTCGTCGGATCGGTTCCGTGTCCAGTTGTAGAAAACTGGACGAAAGGGGGAGAGCACAGTGACTCAGATACAGATGATGAAGAAGAATATCCATATGTTACGCAGGGGGAGCAGCAGACAAGGAAAAAGGAGCTCCAAGTCTACAGAAGGAGACAACAGAAGTCCAGTACTGTGCCTATGCCGTGCCCTGTGCCTACTGTGCCAAGTCCCTCGTCTACTCCTGCTCCAACTCCTGAAGATGTTGCCCCCGCACTGAATCACTCGGATTCGGATGCGGATCTCTCCGACTCGGATGGTATAATCTCTCCACCACCTATTGCTCCCTTAAGGAGATCTTCTCGCATCAATGCGGGTAAGGCTCCTGCTCGTTTTGATGATTACGAACATGACATTGCCAACTTTTTGTCTTATTCTAACATTTCTTCGAATTATCGAGCCTTCATTGCATCGCTAGACTCTACTTCGTTGCCCAAGTGTTGGCAGGAAGCAAAGAAAGATCCAAGGTGGAAAGCTGCAATGATGGAAGAACTTGGGACACTAGAGAAAAATAAGACATGGGAGCTAGTTCCATTACCCAAAGGGAAGAAAGCTGTGGGATGCAAATGGGTGTACACAGTGAAAGAGACGCCAGAAGGAAAAGTAGAGCGGTACAAGGCGAGGTTGGTTGCAAAAGGATTCACACAATCATATGGAATAGACTATGATGAGACGTTTGCCCCAGTAGCAAAAATGAGCACCGTGAGAACTCTGGTCTCCATTGCAGCGAACTATGGGTGGAAGTTGTACCAGTTGGATGTGAAGAATACATTTCTTCATGGGGACCTGCAAGAAGAAGTATACATGGAACTCCCGCCAGGGTGCTACGCGACGGAATCAAACGGAGGGACGTCGCAAGGAAAGGTGTGTAAACTGAAGAAGTCGCTATACGGGCTCAAGCAATCTCCTCGAGCCTGGTTTGACAGATTCAGAAAGGCTGTTACAGGCATGGGATACCGTCAAACAAATGCAGATCATACGGTCTTCCTCCAGCATGCAAGAGGCCACATCACTATACTTGCTGTATATGTGGATGATATAGTGATCACAGGTGATGATGAAGTCGAGATCACTAAGCTGAAGTCAAAACTCGCGGAGGAGTTTGAAGTGAAGGATTTAGGAGCGATGAGGTACTTTCTAGGTATCGAGGTGTGTGAAGGCGAACAAGGAATTGTTCTCTCACAGAGAAAATACACACTAGATCTGCTGAAGGAGACGGGGATGCTGGGATGCAAAGCAGCGGTCACTCCAATTGACCAGAAGTGCAAGTTAGGAGCAGAAGCAGGAGAACCCGTTGATCGTGAAAGATATCAAAGACTTGTAGGGAGATTGATTTATCTGGGACACACTCGCCTGATATCTCATTCGCGGTGAGTGTAGTGAGTCGCTACATGCATGATCCAAGAAAGGGTCATATGGAAGCAGTATTTCAGATCTTGAGGTATCTGAAAGGAACGCCGGGAAAGGGGCTATGGTTCAAGAAGAATGAACGCATAGAAGTTGAGGGATACTGTGATGCAGACTGGGCAAGCTGCATAGACGACAGAAGGTCTACCACGGGATACTGTATTTTTGTAGGAGGAAATCTGGTCTCATGGAGAAGCAAGAAACAGTCTGTGGTAGCACGGTCGACAGCTGAAGCAGAATACAGAGCAATGGCTCTGGGAGTGTCAGAGTTGCTGTGGGTGAAAGCGTTGCTGACAGAGTTGAAGCTAGACAAGGGAGCACCATTGCGTCTTCTGAACGATAGTCAAGCTGCAATAAGTATAGCTAACAATCCCGTTCAGCACGACAGAACGAAGCACATCGAGATTGATCGATTCTTCATCAAGGAGAAGCTGGAACAAGGGATACTGAAGATTGACCATGTCCACTCAGAAGAACAAGTTGCAGACTGTCTGACTAAGGGTCTTAGTTCATTATGTCTGTCGAAGCTATGTAACAAGATGGGGATGATCAATATCTATCGCCCATCTTGAGGGGGAGTGTTGAGAGTCAATAAGGGACTTTTAGTCCCACATCGGAATATGTAGTATGTAGAGGAGCTAGACTCCCTATAAGTAGTGAAGTAGTCCATCAATAAAATAACTAACTATTATTTTCTACAGTAACTGTTCTATTTATAGGGAGTTAATGATGATAACCGACCACTTAATTAGGATTTACTCTATGGTTTTCCACTACACTGTTAATGGACGGTTGCTGCTGCTAGGGGGTTGACTCCCCTATATAAAGTCTGTGTTTTACACTTGTGCATACACAAGACAAAAAAGAGATAAGAAGCAACTTCGGGAATCGAGGGCCTTGTCTGACGTTTAGCCGGGTGACGTTATTGAGCGTTCAGAAAGTTATTATGAACTTGTTGGTTCTTGGGAGCGGATCAGCAGAAAGGGTTGAATCTCTCTTTGAGCAATGACGATCTTCATCACCCCATCAATGGCGATAAAGACTTATTATCAGTTGTCGAGAGCTTTGCTCTATTTACTAACGATTATGTTGCTTTCTTTTTACAATTTCACAAGTTGCTCTCAAAGTTTCAAGTGGTTTTCACCAATGTCATCACTTCTGTGGTTATTAACTAGTTCTCTTGCTGTTTCACTACTTATGTGGTCTCAACCTATCCAAGACTCGTGCAGAATTTTCGTGAAACATTAATATCAAAGCGACATTTTGTGATTATTTACAAAATTACAAGAATATCTTCAAATCTAAAATGGACTCTCGTACAAATCTTATGGATTCTAGCTTTCACAAACTCGAGAAGTTTGATAGAGAGCACTACAATAATTGGAAGAGCAAGCTCTCTCTTAATCTTCAACTTGTGAACGTAGAGTATGTTCTAATTGAACCAGAATCTGTGATTTCAGAAACGGATAACGTGGGGGTTATTGCAAACGTGATTACTGTTATGCAACAATGGAAGAGGGAACATATGCAAAGTGGTTAATACTCAACTCCTTGGAGGATTCATTGGCCGAGTCCTACAACAAAAAGGAGAAAGCGATAGGCATTTAAGATTCTCTTGAAAAACAATACAAGGATGATGAAAATATATCCAAAGTGTATCTCATCAACAAATTCATAAAAAGGGAGTTTGAAGACGAAAATATAGTACTGTCGCAAGTCAAGGAGCTTATAAAGCCGCAACAAAAGCTGAAGGAAGAGGCCATGCCTCTAGTTGACAAATTTATGGTATGATTCATTCTATCCCAACTCCCTACCACATTTGGTCAATTTTCTACTCGTATGTACCACAAGAAGGCGGAAAACTTGATCTTATGTGTTTCATCAGCGTCGAGGACAAAGTCAGGAACAAGATCAAGGTAGGCTCCCTGTCCAAGTAGCTTGCTAGAGCAAACATGGTCCAATCTGGAGATCGGAAGGGCAAGCAAAAGGCGACCTTCAACCTGAAAAGGAAGGACTCCAACCATCTGAGGGTGAATTCTACTCCCATCAAGTCAAGGCCCAAGGAGGACGGGGCTTGCTTTAATTGTGGCAAGAAGGGACTGTAGGTCCAAGCCAAGGCCAAAGCCAAAAGAACACAAGAAAAATATAAATACTAAATATACTTCTTATAATTTAAAAATAATTAGTATTTCAACATCTTTGAACCGAACGGCTTAACTGATCCGACCAGCAGGGACTGAATTGACCGCGACAATGGTTGAAATGGTTTTTAAAACATTGTTTCTAACAGTGACAAAATCATATCCTTCTTTAAGTTATATAGTAAATTCATAGATCAAATATTGTGTATTCTGTGTGAAATGAATCCTCACAGTATAAACTGCTTGATGAATCTTCTATGCGTTTTCTATATAACTTAGGACACAATGCTCAATTAGTAATTTATGTGTTCTCTTCTTGGGTATTGTGAAGAAGCGGGACGCATTTGTATATACAGGGGAGCGGAGGTTTGCTTTTAGAAGCAAGGTTCACAATATCGGTATCGGAATCGGTATCGGACTATTCCTATGAGTATTGGTATCGGCGATATTGGTAGTATCGGCAGTTTCAGATCGGAGTATCGGATTTTTTGGTATCGGAAAACAAATAATTATTAATAAATTATTTACATTTAAAAATATATATTTTATACATTTGGGCATAATTTTAAGTATTTTCAGTGTTATTTCTTAGTAGTTTTGAAATTAAATAAAATATTAGTCACCCTTACCGATTGGTTTACATACAATAGATTGATTTTATTCTTTTACATGCTTTTACAACCTTATTATACTTTAAACCCTTGCTGATTTGTCTTTTTCTTTTAATTTTTTTTGCCGAATTGGCCGGAAAAGAGACCCTGAATGTCGGTATCGGTCAGTATCGGGTATCGGTCGGTATCGGAACGGGACATGCCAAACCGTATCAGTATCGGCTGTATCGGATCGGTATCGGCCGATACTTTAAACCATGTTTAGAAGTCGTGGAGATTCTTCTGTTTTTATTTGCTTAATGTAGTTTGCTTTAATTTATTATGATGAAACATGTGGAATGTATCCACATCTCCTGGAAACAGCATATATATATATATATATATATATATATATATATATATATATATATATTCTTGATTGGACTGCTTTTGTCTTGTTTTAAGGTTTATGAAGCAGGCACTTCTCGTCCTGGTCTGGTATGCCATTTTCTTGGGATGGGGTTTCCTGAAGAAATTGTACTACGAGCAGTAAGGAAGCATGGTCAGTTTTTTCCCTAAATGATACTAAGGCGCTTAAACTTCTTTTTTGGTTGCAATTTAAATCTATTTTTGGTTTGCAGGAGAAGATACAGATGCCATACTTGACACACTGATTAAGTATGCAGTAAGTGTCGTCTTTCGTAAGCTGTGAATTTAGATAATTTTGTTCATTCAAAGTGTACTTGTCAATTATTGTGCATCACTGGTCTTTTTAATGTCTTGAAGAAGTATATTTGCTGCAATTTGATTTTGTTATCTTCTTTGTTGTTAAGTGGACATAAGAAACAGCATTGCTCCTGACACTTTTTGGGACTTTTTTGAGACACTCAGTAATTCATTGATATTTAAATGGGTCTTTAGTATGTGAATTTCCTTAAAATAAGTGATATGTTTTTTGTTTTCATTATCTACTATTGTCTTGTATTATGAATCTTGTATCCTTTGCATTCTATAGAAGCTCTTGTTAGTCCTTACTAAAAGACGTGTCACGTCCCGCATCTCAGATTCAACGGTGACGTCATAACACATTTCCAGGCTACGCACCGAATTCGCGATTGTCGTCCGTAAAACATCAGAATAGAAAATACAAGGAATTACTAAATACATTACTTTCTTTAATTAAACATCCAACTATTTCAAAGAGTACAACCCCTTAAGTTATTACAACAAACTATTCTTTTACAACATTATGAAAACTACAAATACTAGTTGAGATTCTCCAAATAGTCTACTCCTCGATATTGTCCTCGTCACCCAGAGGTATCATTTCTGCAGGTACGTCATCTTTCCCTAGTGAACAAATACTAGGTCGTTTAGAACGACAAGCAAGTCCTCGGCCAAAAACGGTTAAGAAAAATATAATAAGAAATGAAACATAAAGATTTTAAGAGAATAGAAATATGCAATTTCACATTGTTATAGTTTCATTGATTTAAGTAGTATAAACATCCTTTTGGCTTTATTTAAAATGGGATAATTTCCTCCTAGAATGAGATGCAAACTGAAGGACTAATCCTAAAATGCAATACAATTTGGAGAACAATTCCTGAATATTCATAAAATAGTTTTTCCGTCAACAATCCCGTATACCTGGGATCAGACTGTGATTTAGGTGGCACGGTGCTTAGATTCCGGCCCTGCGCCTCCCTTGGGCTTACAAAATTCATCTACCCGATGTTACTGTCGATGTAGATGTAAAAATTTTCGAGCTTCCCTTGAGCTTACCATAAATTTTGCCTCCCTTGGACAAAATTGAAATTTGCCTCCCTTGGGCATAAGTGAGCTAAGCCTCACATACTCGATTCGTATGGCCCTACGAATGAGTAAATAAAAATACTGATCAGCTTTTTGGATATGTTATGTTGCGGGACTTTTAGGGATGTTCAGGTTGTTCTCCCCCTCCCAATGCTTGAAATAAATTCTCCGAGGATTTCCCTGAGAACTTCTAGGTTTATGAAAATAAACCGATTTCTCTATAATTCTAAGAATTTGGCTCTCTTGAAATTTTCGAGAATTTCGGCAGAGTCTCCTTTGTATTTAGAGACTCCGAAAATTTACAAGAGACAATATATATATAAAAATTAAAATCCCGGGTTCGCCGACCCCTTCGGTGGAGCAACTCTCAACACCGGATACTCACAAGATAAAAATGAAAGTGCAGTTTTTAAAGTTTTCTTACCTTGGTAAGCGATTTAAGCAAGCAAGCAAGTTCCGGTTTATTGCCGCTTGCAAAAAAATACACAAATTTATAATGGTATCATTAGTAGCACAAGTGATATCAAATAATGTTAAACTCCGGATAATATTGGCTTGGAATGCAAAAAGGAGTTTAGAAAATGGAATGTAAGGTCACTTTGTTATATAAGAACTTGTAATTACTCAATGTTAATCATTCATGTCGTTATAGGTCATTTTGGGGATGCAAAAGAAAATTAATAAGTGTGGGGTTACCAATATATGTATATGTACCTATAAACACCCATTTAAACTAGATAACTATGTCAAAACATGTTAATCTTGGTATATTTTAAATGTGGACAGAATTGATATTTATGTTAAATTTGTCAACTCTTCAAGTTTTCACATTTAACACTAACCCAAGCATATACATATCAAACTAGTAATATAAAATCCATATAGATTTGCCTTACAATGTACCAGTTGAGTTTCCTAAATTGATCCCGGACTTATAAGAGTCCAAAGTGATATAAATTCGTAAGTTCATGTTCGTACAATATCTCAAGGTATAAGTGTATGTATTTATACATGTAGGTGTAAATATACATATACATTTCTCTTGGGTTATAGTCTTACATTATTCACTACAAAATCTGAATTCAAGTGTCCATTCATGTTGTGTCCTACACATTTTATCCAAATCATACATACACACATCAATTATGTCTATAAGTAAAATATTTCCAAATTTTATGCCTATATTAATATTACACCTTCACAAAGTTGGCATAGACATGAATTTTCCTAAATTCAAAATGCCTAGAGAAAATGAAGTTAATCCATATTAATTCAAAACAAGTAGAATGCCCAAAATAAGAAAATTTTCAAGAGAAAAAGGGGAGGACTTGCCTTGGGTTGATGATGTTCTAGATTTTGGCCTTCCTAACTTTTCCTAATCATAATACCCAATTAATGGATTTGTGTTAAATGTACATGCATTCACACATATATATAAACCTAAATTTCTTCTTAACCTAATCTGAAATTGGAAGGGAAAGGAAAGGGAATAAAGGAATTTACCTAGGTTTATTGAAAATGGAGGAGGAAGAGGAGAAGAAAGAGGTGCTGGAGGTAGCGGTGGTGGCCGACGGTCGGCGGTTGGCGGCAGCGGGTGGCCGGCGGCGGACTCGGGCAGCGGGCGGCGGTGGCTCGGCAGTCGGTGGTGGCAACTGCAGCAGCAGCAACGCGCAGTAGTAGCAGCAGTAGTAGAGAGAGTGTGTCGGGTGTGTGTGTGGGTGGTGTGTGTATATATAAATAAGGAAGAGAAGAAAATGGGGATGAGGTGTCACGAGAAGGACTTTTCTTCTTCATGAGTTGCCATGTGGCTATCAATTGTCACATGGTTTCCAAGCTTGCCACCTAGCCCCCCCTAATGACACATACCCTCATGTGGACACCTCACTTGTTAAGTTGGTGAGTAATATTTGCAATTTGCATGAATTGTCTTAGGACCAAAGTGCAAGGTTATATATTGTATATTTACATAAGAAAATTTGTATATTTAAATTAACATGACTATAATTATTATTATCATTATTATTTATTCAAAAGGAAAAATTATAATTAGAGCATAACATGTCTACCCTCCTTAGAAAAATTTCGTCCTCGGAATTTGAATTAACTAATATAGCAGTTATGATCACTGACCTGGCTCAGAAAATACATATGGATATTGCCTCCGCATATCTTCTTCTTTTTTCCAAGTTGAATCTCCAGGAGAGTCCTTACTCCACGCCACTCTGACTAATGGAATGACCCGATTTCGAAGGATCTTGTCTCTTCGATCCAAAATCCCAACAGGTTTCTGTTCTATCCGCAGGGTTGGACCGACAGTGATCTCTGAATGATTTAATATATGACTCGGATCCGATACATATTTTTGGAGCTGTGACACATGGAATACGTCATGTACTCCTTCAAGAGCTGGTGGAAGAGCTAGTTTGTAGGATACTCTTCCAATTCTTTCTAGCACATCAAATGGCCCAATATATCTCGGTCTCAGTTTTCCTCGAGTTCCGAATCTGATTGTTCCTTTGGTTGGTGAGATTTTAAGGAATACATGATCACCTGGTTGGAACTCCAACATCCTTCGATGTTTGTCAGTCCACATCCTTTGTCTATCTTGAGCGGCTTGCAGGTGACTTCTTATTGCCTTGACCTTGTCTACTGTCTGTGTTACCAGTTCTGGACCTAGCAGTTGTCCCTCTCCCACATCCGTCCAACATATTGGTGATCTACACTTTCTTCCGTACAAGGCTTCAAAAGGTGTTATTTTGATACTATCATGATAACTATTATTATAAGAAAATTCCACCAAATGTAGATGGTCATCCCATGATCCTCCAAAATCTAATGCACATGCCCTCAGCATGTCTTCCAAGGTTTGTATCGTCCTTTCGGACTGACCATCTGTTTGAGGATGGTAGGCGGAGCTGAACTTCAATCGGGTACCGAGATTTTCCTGCAAACTCTTCCAGAAATGTGAAGTAAACCTGGTGTCTCTATCTGATATTATACTTACTGGTACTCCGTGTTGACTGACAATTTGTTTCATATATATTTCTGCTAATGTTATGCTCTAATTATAGTATTTGTAGTTTTCATAATGTTGTAAAAGAATAGTTTGTTGTAATAACTTAAGCAGTTGTACTCTTTGAAATAGTTGGATGTTTAATTAAAGAAAGTAATGTATTTAGTAATTCCTTGTATTTTCCATTCTGATGTTTTACGGGCGACAATCGTTAATTCGGCGCGTAGCCTGGGGATGTGTTATGACGTCACCGTTGAATCTGAGATGCGGGACGTGACACGTCTTTTAGTGGTGGCCCATGCAGGTCAGCAAAGAATGGAAAATCTAGGACATGTATAGATATAGGATTATAAAAATAAAAGTATGAAATAGGGTATATAGGTAGAAAACCCTATCACACCCTAGAAGTTCTTAGGATTATTCTAAGGAAGGTAGTACCGATAATTAGCAACATTTCCCAAATGAATATTTCTACTATCTAACCATTTATTTAGAAGAATACTAACCTAAAAGTTTCTTGATGTAGATCATGTCCCGATTTGTGCCATTCGCTCGATTGGGAAACGATAGCCACATCTTGGATGAATATTATGAATTCATAAGAAAGATGTGGAGAGTAGCACCAAAGCAGATGATAGAAGTTTATGGCGTACACTATGAAATAAAATATCCGGTAGTCACGGATATTGTTGGTGAAAGAAAGGAGTACTACAATACGGTGAATTACTATATACTCATCAAGGCACAACCATCCGAAGATCCAACATCCAAACACAATGGCACACTAGAAGAATAGATACAAACATATCCAGAAGCAAAAATCCTTAATATAAGGAAAATGTGGATATGAGTCACTAGTATGTAAAAATGTATGAATGTAAATAGTAAGAACTGACTAGTGGCGTCTGAATGTTTGTACCACATTGTGAATCAAATTGTTCTTGAGAATTGTATCTCTCAATTTTCAGGACATGGACAACCAAGAACAACCATACATTCCGCCATCTCAAGTATTAGCGGAACCATCTGTGGCCGACATGTTCCGCTTATTCCAACAAATACTGGAAACTAATAGCCAGCACGCCAACACCGCTCATGTTACCAATACTACAATATTGGAACAAATGCGGAATTCTGACAACACGAAGGAAGAAAACCTAAAAGATTTTAGGGACCTCAGGCCACCTAAGTTCAAGGGAACTGAAAATGCTATGGAAGCAAGCCAATGGCTGAAAACCATTGAAGGCCTGATGCGAGCTGCAAATCTGTCACCAGAAGACATGGTGCCAGCGATCCGTATTCTGCTAGAAGACATTGCTGGTATTGGTGGAGTGCCGAATATCCAGAAGATTCCGACAATGACATGTCATGGGCTGAATTCAAGAAAATGTTCGAAGAAAGATTCTATCCTAAGTCGGCAAGGATAGAATTAGAACCACAGTTCAACTACCTTAAACAAGGGAGACGTACAGTGGATGAATACGTCACGGAATTCTCCAGGCTCAGTCGGTTTGCTCCTAGTATGGTAGCCAATGAAGAAACAAAGATATCCAGATTCCTAGAAGGGCTGGGGACCCAATTGAAAAAGCAGGGTTGCATCTTACCGGTGCCAGACCTTTTCTGAAGTGACAGAAGCCGCTCGAGACCAGGAGAGGATACTAAAGGAAGAGCAACCTTTCCGACCGCAACAAACAAAAAGAACCTTTGAGGAAGGGGCACCCTCCAACAAGAATCACTGGCAGGGACCTTCCAAGCGTCCTCAGACTAATAGCTCAGATAGGCCCATTATCTGCAATTATTGCCAGAAGCCAGGACGCAAACGGAATGTCTGTAGAAAGTTGTTGGGGCTCTGCCTAAAGTGTGGAGCAGAAAATCATTCAACCAATCAGTGCCCTCAGCTGCCTGCAATCAAAGCAACGACGCAAAGCTCCCATCAGGGATATCGACCTCCAATTCAAGGGAATCAACCTCGACCTATGATTCAGGCACCAACATCACAAGCTGTCATGGCTTATGGGAATCAACAAAGGCCGTCCTATGCACCGCAGGCGTATCAATTTCAACAAGCACAAAGGGCGGGTCAAGCTCAAAACCTTAATAAGAAAAGAAAGAAACAAGGGCAAGCATTTGTAATGAGTACTGAAGATGCAAATATCCCTGGAGAAGTAGTCTCATGTACTATTTTAGTTTCTGCATATCCAGTATCTGTATTATTTGATTTCGGGGCTACTCATTCATTTATAGCATCTTTTTTTATATCACAACGTGACATAGAATTCCTACCTCTGCCTAAACCACTAAAAATCCTTACGGGTAATGGAGTAGTTGAAGATCGAATATGTAAAAAGTGCCCCATAAAGTTTGGTGGAGGAGCCTTTCGAACCCGGTTACTTGTTTTCCCCAACAAGCAACTATGATGTAATATTGGGAATGGATTGGCTGACCGCAACGTTAGCCAATATAGATTGTGGTCAGGGGAAAGTTTCATTTCAACTTCCTGAAGGAAAATCTCTTGAATTTGTCCGAGACCAAAAGGAGTTTAATATGGAGGAACTCGAGAAATTTGAATTACCAATTCAAGTATTATTGCAAGGATTGGAAGCGCAATCATTCATAAGGTGTCACGACCCGCACCCGGATATACGGGTACGAATACGTGGGCCACGTCCAGCCTACGTCCTAGTATCGGCGGTAGAGCGCTGTCAAGTACCCGATACTAACTACAACATCTAAAGATCCATAACTAGAAATGTTCTCATGTCACATCACGAAAACTAAGGAAGATAAGACAAGAAATAATAACAATATCACTAGAACAACTAGAATCTACAAGGATCATATGAGACAAGAATAAAACAGAAGGAAACAATAACAAACTAAATAACTACCAGACCTAGAACTCCTGAGAGACAACTCACGGTGAAGAATACCGAGAAACACCCCAGCTAGCAACATCCTATAGTCCAAAACTGAGGGCACAACTACTCCTAAAATATTTTCAACATATCCAGTCAGGATGGAACGAGCACAAATCTCAAATAACAGTTCTAGTTAGACGATATTGAAAATGTAGCAGTAAATAGAGATAATATACAAGAAATCACGAAATGTACATGTGAGTATCATGGCAAGGTAAGCTGTAAATCTAGAGCTAGAACAAGGCAAGTAAAACTGATCATGACATGTACAAGAATCAAGAATCACCTATCTATGCGTGTGAGTACTAGCTACAATATGTGGCCGGCTTGGGACATTGCACAATAGTAACAGGCCTGGCTAACCATACGTGGGGTGTATGATCAACACTCACAATCAATCAATGCACAATGGGTGCACAATAGGCTTTGACCACATATCTACACTAATACTCTCCGTCCCCCGACTAGTATAGTGGATCCAACCATGACACATCATGACGCACGATTCTCTGAGAGGGTAGCTAGCCTTCGCAGGAATCGTGTCTATACAATGCACAAGGAACAAGAAAGACTTGCACAATATATACCAAATAATACCAGGAATAACATCTCATGACGGGATCCAGTCAAATACCAATCCGTGTGAACTATGTGTCAAGAGAACAAAAATATCTACACTATATACAAGAAACATAAACGATATCATAAAACAGAAATATTATCAGAGAATGTACTCGCCTGCGATCTGGTGGAATATGTCAACTGAGTCCTAGAAGAGTGCCTCGAGGACCTATAGATGGAATACTGTATCAATATAAGGGTTTGGAAGTAAAATCAAGTCATACTAAGTCAAATTAGGTCAAGGCACGTCAAAGCAAGTCAAACTAGGTCAATCTAAGTCAATGGTTGACTCACAGTTGACCAAAGGTCAACTGGTCAACTCTAGTCAACTTTGGTCAACTCTAGGTCAAACTCTAGGTCAAACTTGACTAACGTTGACTAACAGTTGACTTTGGGTCAACTGGTGTAGTGTCCCGTCCCGCTCAGTCAATCGGAAGAATCGAAACGCCAACGGCGTTCGAAACTTAGCCTTGCAACGGCTGCTCAAAGACACCGCTCGGTCGAGGCGACCGCTTGCTCAGGTGGGGTAGTTTCGGTGAACTTGTCTCATCTTTGCCTTCACATAATAAATCGCATGTTTTCAACTTGCACAAGTAGGCTTGATAATAAAAGAGACGAATCCACATAGCTAAAGGGAGTAATCCCGAAGGGTCAAATTGAGTTAGAATATGGAAAGGTCCAACGGTTGGCTTAGAGTTGGTGCACGACGTGCTTTGAAAATGACACTCGATCCTTCGTCCCGTGACTTGGGAGAAGGAAAGTTGGTTGAGTAGGCGGAGTTATGAACGTGGCCTAAGTCATAGACGTCGCCCGCGTAAATGCTCGATAAAGCATGCACGCTTCCATGATGCAAGGCTTGGCATAGCCTTTGCTCGTCCCTTGAGTTAAGTTGTAGGCTTGGTGAAGTTAGGCAAAAGTGATGGCGGTCGACCTAAGTCATTCCAAGCACGGTCCTATGAGTTCTACGGCTGAGTATAGCCACGAAGTCCTACGGTTTCAAAGCTAGTCGTATGGAGTATGAGTTGGGCGATAGTGTCGCGTAGAGCACGATGGGCCTAAGGCACGATGCACGAACTTAGTGTTTAAGGCATGAACCACGGTTGATTTAATGAGTTTTGGAGAAAGGACTATCAAATAGGCATTGAGTTGAATGAAATTATATGTTAACATGGAAAGAATGCTCGCGACCGTGGGTCGTCGAGGGGTACTTGAGGGGTCTCAAGGATAGAAGACTTGAACTTGATTTTGGAAAGAGATGATAACACTGAAAGTAGAATGACTGTGTGAGACGTCAGTTTGCGTGAAGGGTCTTGCATGGTCATTAGACAACTTGTCGACAAGGTAGAGTTTCTCCGTAACGGCAACCCAGGGCCATGGGACCTTCGGCCTAAGGAAACACGGTGATAGCTGTGCTGACTCGATAGCACCGAGTTAGTCGGGGACTTCCAGGGGGCTAGCTACCTTGCGCTGGAAGGGTCCCGGCCAACCGCAAGCTATGTGTCCAGGTATAGCATATTATGCTAGTGACCTCATATAGATGAGTCGACATGGGCGGCGATCCGCGTATATTAGGGATGACAATATCTCCCCGAACCCGACGGGGACCCGATTTTTTTACCCGATGGGGACGGGTTTGGGGATTTAAAAACGAGGATGGGGACGGAGATGGGGATTAAAAAAATCCCCGATCGGGTTCGGGGACGGGTATGGGTATAGTACTCCCCGCCCCGATAAATCCTCGACCCCGATTACTTATATCCATATCCATATGTGCAACCCTTTGGAAATGGTATGTTCTCTTGATCTAACTAGTAATATATATATTTATTTTATGAAAACCATTATTAATATGCCATGTAGTTTTTTTGAATGAAAATAATTTTTTAAACTTATATAATGTACATGAAAATTTGTTAATCGAACGAGAGACGGAGATGAGAAAATTCGGCCCCGAAAGTGCTAACGGGGCGGGGACGGGGAGGGGAATGCATTGTTTAACGGGGATGGGGATGGGGTAAAAAATAAAACCCGACGGGAAATGGGGACGGGGATGGGGATTTAAACACTACTCGGGGATGGGGATGGAGGATATGGTCCCCGACCTCTACCCGCCCCATTGCCAACCCTAGCGTATATGCCTTTGGACCGAGTCGAGTATTAGGTGAAGTAAATCAAGAGTCGAGTCGAATGCGTGCTCGGTCAGAAGACAATGTTTGGGCCTAAGATTTGGCTGCAACGAAGACACCGTGCTTCGGCACTAGATGTGGCGTCGAGTCCTATGTTGTCGGCATATAAGTTGCATAGTTATGGTTTGAGTTGTCATGAGTTTAAGTCAGGAGATGCCGCAAGGCAAAGTTGGTCGAGTGACACTTAGTTCACAAGTTGGATGGGTCAGTTGATGATTTAGTAGAAAAGGGCCGCAAGGCGGCAAGGGCCGCGAGGCGGCGATATGATCGAGTCTCATTGAGTTGCGAGGCACGGCCTCAGCAAGGGTTTGTAGCACGGTCACACGGAAATGGAGGCTCATCGCGTAGTTGCGTATCTGATTTTAAGCCGTAAGGCAAACACGACTCGATAGGTTAACGTTGTTGGCACGAAAAGGGTCTTGAGGCAAGGTATGAGTTAACGTTGTCGTTGCAAGCACGAGATGGTCTAGAGACACAGAATAGGCCAAGGCGTCGGTCCTAAAACTGATCCTAAGGCAAGAGTAGAAAGACAATCATTAGGGGACTATGTTACACACAAAATAAATTAACGTGTTGGTTTTTTATGGGTGGGCGAGGAGCTCATTCCACCAGTACAGTTGAGTACTGACACCCACATAGTCTTCATGTGCAGGCACAGGTAGAAGCTCGTGGCGTAGAGCTCGCTTGGATGCGTCGAGGCACGGAGTTTCTTGGCGATTCGAAGCGTGCGACCACATGGAGTCAAGACTTATACGGGACATAATGTATGAACGTCGCCTCCCAAAGCATCCGCTGGCTCAAGACTTGTATTGAGAGATGAGAGAGAGCTGAGTGACTTGTAATGTGAGATGAGTGAGCTCGAGAGATTTGTAATCTTGGCCTTGCGCCCCATTGTAACATTTGTTTCAATATCAATAAAGAGCTTCTTTTGCATAACTTGTGTTTTGTTCTAATTTCCGCTGCTATTATTCAATGTCACTGCATGGAACTTCTGTGCGACGACCCCGTCGCAGCCGCTGAAATCGGCCGTTATGGAACCCGCCTTGCACGAGCGCAATCTAGGCTCGTGCGGCATCACGCCTTAGCGAGGACGATCGCTCCTACGGGAGCGGGGCGTAACAACTGGTCAACTTCGGTCAAGTTCTAGTCAATTTTAGGCTACGGTTGACTTTCGGTTGACTTTTAGTCAAAATAGTCAACTGTGGTCAACTAAGGTCAAAACTAGTCTAACCTAGGTCAAATGTTGACTCTACTTTGACGTACAGTCAAAGTAGTCAACCATGGTCAAACGGGGTCAAAGCTAGTCTCTACAAACATTTACAGGGTCAACACATTCAATTTCAGTGATTGGAAAATTACTGAAAACGATGGATCTCAAAATACAAACAAATTAGAAAGATTATAATAATAATAGGGTGATAGATAGGGGAAAAACCTATAGATGTTGTCGGATGGTGAAACAACCATCACCAACGTGTCCAGAATGGTCGAAATAGCTAGAATAGCCTGCCCATAAGTCCAATTTGGATACAGGGGCAAAAAGGTAATTTTGAGTCAAAACAGTGTCCGTGTCGGATCCGCTTTGCACCGAAAAACGTGCAAGAATACTAGTCCACTAAATCTAAAAAATTATATGTCCACGAATCCAGAATGACGATACGAACCCAACGGTATATCCAGAATTGGATTCCGTTGACCCGATCTCAAATTGGTCCGTTGACCAGGACATTAAAACTCCAATTTGCACAGAAAAGCGTATCGGAGCCAATATCCTCAAAACTCAGCAAATTATATGTCAACGAGTCCAGAATGACGATACAAACTCAACGGTATGTCCAGAATTGGATTCCGATGAACCGATCTCAAAATGACCTGTTGATCCGGATATTGGTATCCGACTTGCACCGAAATATGTGTCGGAACTAACGTCCACTAAAACCTAGCAAATTATATGTCAACGAGTCCAGAATGACGATACGAACTCAACGGTATATCCGGAATTGGATTCCGATAAGCCAGCGTCAAAAAGTCCCGTTGACTCAGACTGTGGGGCCCGCATTGCACCGAAATGCGTGCCAGAGCCCACGTCCTCCAAACCAAGCAAATTTTATATGAAAACATGCCAGAACGACGCCACGAGTCTATTGGTGGTGTCAGAAATTGAATTCGGAGTCCCGGGTTCAAAAATAGAATTTTACAACTTGGAAATTACGAATTCGGACGGCCAACTTTGGCGTCGAATTCAACCAATCAAACGTGCTCACAATTAAACGAAACTTAAGGGGTAGGAAGAGGGTTATACCAGCTTCGCATAGGAACCAGTAGCACGCCAGACGGAGCTGCGATGGAAGAGATACGAACCGACGAAGTTGGCTCCACAAAACTGTTCAAAAATAACACAATTTAAAGCGTTAACTTGGTGGCCGGTTTTGATGTATCAAACAATAAAATTAACGGACGAAAATTGAGGAAAGTGAAGATGGATATACCGATATTGAGACGGAGCAAAGAAATCGCCGATCCAACGGTCGGATTTCCCAAAAAATGTGCGCGAAGTCGCTACGACGAGGCACCATTTCTGGATCTCGTTTGCGCGCGCGTCGACGGGATTTCGAGAAAAACGCTGAAATCGCCTATGCGGCGCGTCGGGGAAGAGGGCGGTGGCCACGGGGGCCTGCCCGGGGGTTCGTCGGAGGGGGTGCAGCCGGCCACGCGGCGCACGGCGGCGCGCGGCCGCCCGTGCGCGCGCGGCTGCTGCTGTTGCGCGCTGTTGCGGCGCTACTGCGACGCTGTTGTATGCCGCTGTTGCAGCTGCGGTGGGGGCTGCGCTGGCCTGGCGCGGCGGCGGAGGCCAGGCGGAGGTGAGGTGGTGCACGGTGGTGGTTGATGGTGATGGTGATGGAGAGATGGTGGCGGAGTGGTGTTGATGGTGGTGGTGGGTTGGTGTTGATGGAGAAGAAGAGTAGGAGGAGAGGGGATCGGCCATGGAGGAGAAAGAGGAGGGAATCGGCCATGGGGCTTGCTGTGATGGTGATGGGGATGTAGGTGATGGTGTTGGTTGAGAAAATGAGAGTGGGAGAGAAAGTATATGTGTGTTATATAAATTAAAAGAGTGAGAAAGTTAATATGTGTGGGTGTGTGTGCTGTTACTAAAGGGAGGAAAGAGAATTATTCCTAAATGTTAGGGCCGGCTAGGGAGTTGTGTGTGTATGTTTGTGTTGTGGGAAAAAAGTTGTGGTTGGGATTTATGGAGGGGAAATCCATGGCTAGGATTAAATAGGGTTAAGTTAATAACTAATGAATTAAATCAAGGGAGTTCTCCCTTAATTATTTGGAGTAGGAACACTAGGTGTTTAATATTTAGTAGGGAAAATTAGTGTCTGGATATTAATGAAGGGGTAACATGGAGCTTGGACTGGGTTTGGTTGAGCCGGGTCGGGTCAAAATCGGACATGGTGCAATAATTGAATTAATATCGGTATTTATGTTCATGGGTAAATAAGTAACATGTGGGAATTCAAACAAATGTGACACAAGTGTCATGTGGGTAGTAGGCTTCGTGTGGGCCATGTCCATATTTTGGGTCGACTAGGTTGGATCGATGTCGGGTTCCGAAATTAAATTGGAAGTCAGGTCACATTCTACGGTAGATAATTAATTGGCCTAAATTAACCCAAAAGTTGTGCGAAGCAAATGAAGCACAAGATGGTGTGTCTGAGTGGGACATGAAGGTCATGGGTGTAGGGCGTCTCGAGTAGATCATGCATGAGAAGTTGGTTTCAAGAAAATGACTAGCCTTGTGCTCCTAAATTAAAAGTCACGGTAACATGCATATGATGATCAAGGATAAAAGTGGGAAAATCAATTAATAATTAATTAATGATCAAATGGTCTAAATTGACCTGAAGTTGTGCGAAGCAGAAAGAGTACAAGGGAACAAGTTTGGATGGGACATGATATATCAACATGAAGATAATCTTGTCTACTACACACTGATGAAGGGAGTTTCCAGAGATTGGCATCCCTGACGCTCCAGAAGTCAAAGTCACGGTAAAGGGTATTTAATCAAATAATAATCAAATAATAATATATATTGCAAATAATTGATTTATAAAATTGAAAAAAATAAGCCCTAAATTCAGGGGGCTTACACAAGGGTAGTGGAAGAATTCATGGATGTATTTCCGGAAGAATTGCCAGGGTTACCCCCAGATAGAGCTGTAGAATTCTCTATAGATATAATACCAGGAGCAGCTCCCATAGCCAAGAAAATATACCCAATGAACAAAGAGGAATTAGCTGAGTTGAATAAACAAATAAAGGAATTATTAGCAAAAGGGTTTATTCAACCCAGCGCTTCACCATGGGACGCACCGGTATTGTTTGTAAAGAAGAAGGATGGTACCTTACGACTAGTAATTGATTATAGGGCTCGGAATGAGGTTACCATAAAAAATAAGTATCCCTTACCTAGAATTGATCAATTATTTGATCAGTTAGGAGAGGCAAGGGTATTCTCAAAAATCGATTTAAGGTCCGGATATCATCAAGTAAAAGTAAAAACGGAAGATATTCCAAAGACTGCATTTAGGATTCGATATGGGCATTGTGAATTCTTAGTTATGTCATTCGGGTTGACAAATGCACCCGCCATATTTATGGACCTAATGAACCGAGTATTTATCAATATCTGAATAAATTTGTAATTGTATTCATCGATGATATCCTTATATACTCAAAGAGTATAGAAGAACATAAGCAACACTTGAGGATAGTACTGCAAATTTTGCGGAAGGAACAATTATATGCCAAACTTGGACCAGATACCTTTTCTAGGGCATATTATTAGCGGAGAAGGCATTTCGGTAGATCCGAAGAAGGTGGAGGCAGTCAAGTCTTGGCCAACGCCTAAATCCGTAGCAGAAATCAGAAGCTTTCTAGGACTGGCTGGATATTACCGAAGATTTTTAGAAAAAATTTCAAGAATTGTAGAACCTTTATCCCGTCTTACCCGGAAGGAAGAAAAATTTAATTGGACGAAAGATTGTCAAACAGCCTTCGATGAATTGAAGGAAAGATTAATTACAGCCCATGTACTTGCTTTACCATCAGGTTCCGGTGGATATGAAATATATAGTGATGCATCAGGTAAGGGTCTGGGATGTGTATTGATGCAGCACGGGAGAGTCATAGCCTATGCATCCCGACAGTTAAAGCCATATGAAAGAAATTATCCAACTCATGATCTCGAACTTGCGGCTGTGGTATTCGCGCTCAAGTTATGAAGGCATTATTTATACGGAGAAAGAATTAAAATATATACGGACCACAAAAGTTTAAAATATGTTTTCACCCAAAAGGAGATCAATATGAGACAAAGAAGATGGCTGGAACTACTAAAAGACTTCGATATGGAGCTGGAATATCACCCAGGCAAAGCTAATAAGGTGGTTGATGCTCTAAGTAGGAGACCCGAAGCCTTCTTTATGAATACACCTAAAGAGATTCTGAAGGATTTAAGAAAAATGGAAATTGAAGTGATATGCCCGACAGCCGAAGGGGTTTGGAAAAACTTACAAGTGCAATCCTCCTTAATAGATAGAATAAAGGAAGCTCAACAAGGAGACTCAAAATTTCAGAAAATTTGGAGGCAGACGGAAGAAGGGCTTCAAACAGGAATAAGAAAACATTCAGATGGATCATTGAGATT
The DNA here is from genome assembly GCA_029216955.1 of Iris pallida. Taxonomy (NCBI): domain Eukaryota; kingdom Viridiplantae; phylum Streptophyta; class Magnoliopsida; order Asparagales; family Iridaceae; genus Iris; species Iris pallida. The sequence continues at coordinate 2,650,722 of JANAVB010031818.1, forward strand.
TGGGAATCGATTGTGCGTGCCCAGTGGAGATTTAAGAACAGAGGTTATGTCAGAAGTCATAACTCACAATATTCCGTTCACCCGGGCAGCACTAAGATGTATAAAGATTTGAAACAAACATTTTTGGTGGAATGGAATGAAAAGAGAAATTGTCAGGTTTGTGTCCAAATGCCTCGTCTGCCAACAAGTAAAAGCAGAACACCAGAGAACAGCGGGACGTGACACGTCTTTTAGTGGTGGCCCAATTACAGTTTTCAAGTGCCTCTCTAAGAATCTGGCATGCCACAATTAAATTCACGCATCTTTTCTGGTTTGAATTAATTGTCCTAGACTCTTTGCGCAATCTAGTGAAGTTGAAAGGTGCTCCTTGGTTGCATGAGCTTAACTTGCATTTTAACTCTATCTGCTCCCCAACTAGCATAGGCTCTTAGCTATCTGGGCTAGGCATTTGGCATTGATGCAGAGAATGAGCTTAGGTTGACAACCATTCATGAAATGAACTCCGTCCCTTTGTGGAGCTTCTCGTGTTTCGTAGCCAATTCCATTTTAATAGGACAAGGTTTAGATGATAATGGTGATGAAGGCAGATGCTCTTATCCGCAGATGTGGAGCTTTTCATAATTCATTAAAATGGTAATGAGATTACAATTTTAAAGCTCTCTTAGCTATTTAGATCCACAACATGATGGTACTTCAAAGAAAAATTTAGAGGACTGCTAAAAGAATTGATGTACTTATCCTAGCCATGATTAGCTGTTTTATTTCAGTCTCAACTATGTGGAAATTCATTCCTCTAGTTTCTTTTGGCTTTTGTAATAGAGATGAATGAGATTCCCAATAACAAATTTCATCGTCTTACCTTCTTATATATACTCTTTCGAAGTCGAGAGTAACTTGGAGAGTGATTCCTTGGCTTTGTAGTGCCCTGACCCGCAAGATGCCTTATGATGGATGGTTGGTTCGATAAAGTCTTGTTGGACTTGGGAATATGCGAAGGATCGCTTGGAAGGCTATGCGATCGTGGCGGGAATCGTCCTATGAATGTGAGTAGTGTTGAACCCTTCAAAGATCCTTTAGCTTCACGCTTAAAATACGGATGAGTATGCTATGTTTCTTATTGAATTGCTCAATAATACCTTGTATGGAAATTTGGAAAGATAATGAAAGATAATAATCACCTGAACGTAAACTGTTGTTACTAGATGAATTGTATGCTTGTACGATGTTGCGATGAAATATATGACAGGTGAAGCAAAGTCCCAAATACTTGGGCGGTGAGTATATCGAGCTTTGGCTCGATGAGTAGATGGTAAAACATATGTTAAGACCCAAGAACTGGGCAGTGAGTATGCTTGAATTGCATTTGAATGAATGTATTCTAAACAGATGCTAAGTCCCAGGAATTGGGCGGTGGGTACATTGAGTTTGGTTGGAAAGATGTAAGGTATCAAAGATATGAGAAATGGCTTAAGTAATCACATTCTATTATTCTGTGCCGATGTAGAATGTAGATTTTCCTAAGACTCTGGATCGGGCAGATGATAATGTGAGCGTTGGCTCAAGACAAGATGGCAAGATGGCAATACGAATGAGAAAGATGGGTTATTACTTAGTTTTTCTTATCATGCATTATATGTTTCTTCATAGATAAGTGCATATAGTTGCATGGTCATGGACAACTTGTCGACAAGGTGGTTCCTCGAACGGTATTCCTGGGCCATGGAACCCGGTTCGTCCTAGGGGAAACAAGGATTTATGCCGACGTACTGGCATGGGTAAACTGGACTTGCAGTTGGACTAGCTACCTGCACTGCAAGGACGCCGTTGTACCAGTAAGACGGTCCAAGATGGCGTGTCGCCAGTGACCTTCATATAGATAGGTCTGGTGCTAATGATGTCTTATGCAGGCAGAGTAAGTTATTACTCAAATATAGGGAATGATGTCGGCTGTTGGTAAGAATCACCTGAACGGTGATATTTATATTGAATCATGATATTGTTCTAACAATGTCTTGTACAGGCAGAGTAAGTATTATAAATGTACAGGAATGGCTACACGACCGTGGGTAAGAATCACCAAAGGGTGATAACCGTATGCTTTAAATTATGTTGGTTATGATATTTGCATGCTTTACTTCTTGTCGGCTATAACATGGAATTGACCCTAAGGCAACAAGAAAGACCACTGTTAATAATGTTCTATAACATGATTACTTAGTGTTGTCTTCTTAGGTGAGTTGGGCCAGCACCTCTCGCCAGTACATTGATGATGTACTGACCCACGTTGTGGGCAATATTACAGGTGTATGCTTGGGGGAAATCGTTTGATCAGTGCTTGGCATCGATGAATCGGATGGGTGTGCAGAAGCTCTTCTTTCAAGACGATGTCTTCTGCTATACGGGACATAATGTATGGAACAGTGTAACTCAGTTGTACCAGTGAGATTGTAGCCAATTTGGCAGGTTCAATGTAAAGAAGTCGGTATATTCAGTTGTAGCCTAAAGGGCAAGTGTATACATTCAGTTGGCTATTCAAGAGTCTTGTAATCAGTTGTAAACTCTGTATTCCGCTGCAAGTCTTGTAATCCATTATGATTATCAATAAAGAGATACATTTCTTCATATCTTGTGTGACTTCAATTTATCTGCTTGGTTTTGCTACGTTGTCGATGTTTTCTGAGAAATGCCAGGAACTATAATGGTTTTGCCTTGTACAATTGCAATCTAGACTTGTACGACATCACGTCCAGTGGCTAGTTTTCGATCCTCCGGGATCGGGGCGTGACAGGCTTCACGAGCTTAAACTGCACGATCGAAGAGGTAGTTCTACATAAACGCCAATTGATCTTCTAGGTTCTATATCAAGGACCCTCTCTTGCCCATTGGCACACTGGCTAGGAATTTGGTACAGTAATAAAGGGTTGCTATCAATTTGACAGCCAGTAGTAGAAGCTTAGTTCTTTTGTGGAGCCTCTCGTGCTTCACACCAGACCCACCATTCCTATGCGAGAATTCTTGGATGATGATGCGTCTTGACTTTTATGTCTAGATATTTGGTTTTGTCAATATATCTCACTCTGGCTTGCACATCACTAAGATGTAGAAGTATTGTATAATACGAACGTAGTTTTAGGCCAATTTTAATTACTTTCAGTTTGATTTCTTTTGATACTCTTTAGCAGTTGACATGCAGTGGTTTTTTTCTTCCTTCCATTCTGCTTTAGAAGTGTTGAGTTTATTTTGGGAGATCAAAAGCTGTATCTTGCATCTTTATTTTGCATTGGTGCTTGCAGGATAATGAAAAATCTCCTTCCGCGCATGAAAATTCCCCGAATCGTTGTTCTTTAGCAAGTGAGACAGAAAGTCTAGATGAAAATTTCTCTGATATGGATGACTTTGTATATGAGGTAATTTACTCCACTGCACCTGTATATATCTGATATTTGTAAACTGAAGACCGACTATCCTACAACATTAAATTTTATTTGATAACATTTCATATCTTATTGTAAGTCATCATATTGTTAGTAGCATAAATTTGCATTTATGCATGTTTGCAGAGCTGGAAGAGACATAGGTCGGGTTGGGATTGCTTATCATTGCTTTTTATGCCTATTTGAGTATTTTCTTGAAAAACAATCCCAAAAGCTGTTTGATAATGGCATCTTGTAAAAAATATCGAAAATCCAGTTCGATTTTGTCGCAGCTTTTGAAAGCAGGTGGGGGTGCTATCAAAAGCTTATTTTTTAAAGAGTAGCAGCAATCCAAACCAGGGGTAGTAGGTATATTGAATCCCCTCAGGATCTTTCGTTCCTGTTTGACGAAAATTAAGGTCTTGTTACCTAGATATTGATTGTCAAATTTGGTTATATCCTATCCAAATGGATAGTTACATTTGGGTATTAAAATAGAATTATCATTTGGTTTTAACTGTTGCCTATGATAGATTATAGGCTAAATTATTCTAATGGTACTCCAACTATAGCACTCGGACGTTTTTGGTATCTTAACTTTCTATTGCTCGATTTTGGCACTATAACTTTACAAATTGTTCTTTTGAAGCAACTTTGGTCAATTTTAAAGCACATCGGGATCACTTCAAAAGAATATATGTCAATACAAGTATTTAAGTTGCATTTTTGTACTACAAGATATGTTTTTGAAGTAGTCTCGATATGCTTCAAAATTGACGAAATGTGCTTCAAAAGAGCAAGTTACGAAGTTGTGATGCCAAAATCAAGCAGTGAAAAGTTAAAGTGCCAAAAATGCACGAACGCTATAGTTATAGGATAAAACATATATGAATTATATTATTAAACAATACGGAGTACATTATTCTAGGCCGTGGACAAGTGTCTATTTTGATAGATGATAAAATGAAGGAAAAACATATATGAATTATTCTGTGCAATGGCATGATTGCATAGTAAAGTAGTTTTCTTTCTACGATACGGTTTATTTGCTTCTTGTCATCCTGTATCAATTCTTTTCTTTTGGTTTTCTTTTGTTCTTTCTTGGTTACATTCTGTCTTTTGTTGTGTCTACAAGATCATCTGCCTGTATACTGTCGTGCCCCGGTTCCGCAAAACCGACCTTTCTCGCTAGGACGTGATGTCGCGCGAGCCTAGGTTGTGTTCGCACAAGACGAATACCTGAAACGGCCAATTAGAAGCTAGACGACAGAGTCGCACAGAAGTCACAAAACGAAAAATTTAAAGCAACAAAATAAACGTGTACAAAATGATACTCTTTATTGATATTGAAAATAAGATTATAAGGGCACGAGGCCAAGTTTACAAGTCACTCAAGCTCACACTCTCTGAATACAATCACTCAGCTCTCTCTCATCTCCCAATACAAACATGCCCCTTAGGCTTACAACTGATGAAGGCGATGTCCATACATTATGTCTTGTATAGGTAAAGTCCTCAACGCAGCCGCACACCTCGAAACGTCAAGGAATTTTATGCCTCAGCGCGTTCAAGCAAGCTAAGGCTCGAACGAGCAAGTACATGTAACCTGCATGCAAATTGGTGGGGTGTCAGTACACAACCGTATTGGTGGAAGCATCTCGCTCACCCATACAAAACTAACACGTTATTTTAGTGAGTACAACTTATTCTTTTGTGGTCTTTTTAATCTCGTCTTAGGATCAGTTTCAAGACATAGACTTATGGTTTATTTAGTGACTCAACGACATAGTTGCGCCATAAAACACATTCAATCAACATTGAGGCCGTGCCTCGCAACGTAGTGTAATTTACTCAATACTTGCCTTATGGCCTTCTTTTGTTTCATCGTGCAATTGGCTCAATCATAGATTTGTGAACTTAGTGTCAACGACTCAAAACACGACAACACATCTCGTGCCGAAGCACGTGTTTCTGCTATAGCCGAATTTTAGGCTCCATACTCGTGTTGCATACCGTATACCCATTTCTTGACTTCCTTCGTGCCGTGCATACACTTCTTGACACAATCTAAGGCATGCAGCGGATTGTCGCTCTTATGCCTACTCAATCTATATGAAAAGCCACTGGCACCACAAGCTTGTAGAAGCATAAAAAAAGCGCAGACATATCAAAAGCGCAGGTGGCGTTCTCACTACACATGGCTTCACAAAAGCGCAAGTACCCCAAAAGTGCAGACAGACAACTAAAGTCACACAGAAGAACAAAAGTGGTGCATAAACAGTTCTTTATTAAAATCATGTCTACAAAAGATCTATTACAGATTCTTCATGATTACATATAAAGGACTAAAACACCTAAGAGAAGTCTAAAGGGGGTTAATCTTCAGCACGCGTGCAGCCCCCCAGACGCGCAGCACTTCCTCGTCAGAGCGAGCCACTTCCTGAAGCAGCTATTAGCCCGAGCAAGAACTCAGTCCACAGCACAAGGTGTGCCACCGCCATTGGGCAGGACAGAGCACAACCTGTGATTCTTCGGATTGGCAATCAATCCAAACCCGAAAGCTTGGATCTCGAAGACCTCCAAGATGTTGTTCAGGTTCGAACTCCTTACGCCAAACGCTCAAGTGCATTTCGAAACTCAGTAGCAGTTCTTCGGCAAGAACACAGCTTCCTTGAACGAAGGGATCCACAACCAACAGTCGACTTGTGCAAGGCCAACGGCCATTCGAAGCTAACTCGGGATCGAGCATGACGGTGGGAATGTTAAGAGACAGAAGACACAACCCTTCAGAAAAGCTTCCCTTTATATAGGGTGAGTGTGATCCAACCCATATGCCACGTGGCCGTCAGTCAAAGACTTCCAAATTAATAGGATGAACCTAAGACTCAACATGATGAATCTCATTTAATAGGTTCATTCGACTGAAACCTAGGCTACAGGCTTCTTGAATTCCCAAATGACGGCGATAATTAAAGAAGTAGACGACCGACTCGTCCATCAAAAGAGCAGTCATTAATTGTTCTTATGACTTCGACAGAAACTAGCTCATTCGACTCAGAAGCACAACCAGTTCATCCCTTCCACTGTGCCCTCGTCTCAACCCAAAAGCGCAGCGCCCTCCATCCCTATCCAAAAGCGCAGCCCGTTCAAAGGCTTCTTCATTTGATACTTTGTTGTCCAAAGCACAAGTCCACTCGTCGTCCTCAAGCACAGTGACTTCGTCGCCTCAAGCACAAGTCTATTCGTCGCCTTCAAGCACAGTGGCTTTGTCGTCCCAAGCACAAGTCCACTCGTCACTCTAAAAGTGCATTGACTCTGTTGCCCAAAGCACAAGTCCACTCGATGTCCCAAAAGTGCAGTGACTCCATTGCCTGAAGCACTTGTCCACTCGTCGTTCTAAAAGCGCAGTGACTCCGTTGTCCAAAGCATAAGTCCACTCGTCGTCCTAAAAGCGCAGTGACTCCGTTGCCTGAAGCACTTGTCTACTTGTCGCTCTAAAAGCGCAGTGACTGTCGCCTAAAGCACAGTCTCCTCGTCGCCTAAAAGCGCAGTGACTTCGTCGCCTGAAGCACGGTCTACTTATCGCCCAGAAGCGCAGTGACCTCAAAGCCTCGCCAGAAGCGCAGTCTTACGGGGTGACGTGGTTCCACGTGGCCAGACGGGTGTTTGTCTTTTACAGATTAGTTTGTTTAAAAACCACCGCTCTTAAGATAGAACAGAGTTTGATTCTGTTGATAAGAGCAATATCCTATCGGTTTGTTTAAACCACATATAAGGACAAAATTTGTTCTTATAGACGAGGGCCATATCCAATCGGTTTATTTAAACCAATAGCCCCCTAAGATAAGACAAAATCCAACTTCAGGAATAGGAACAGAATCTGCTCGGGTTCATCCGATCAACAATAAACACACATCACATGTCGTTTATTTAGTTATGTTGATAACTCTCCCAAGATCTTGATAAAGGAGAATTCTAGCGTCCGTCACGTGTCAGCTCAGCAGCAGCCCTCACCGTGCAACTTCGAGATTCTCTCATATCTCTACGTGCAGCGTTCCTACACAATCCTTATGCACATCGTATATGTCCTTCCTTATAAATAGTAGTAGTTTTCCTTCGATAAAAAGGCTTCGAAATATTTACAACTTCAGCGTCCTCTTGATTGGCAACCCCAGAATTTCAATCACAAGTACCAGAAAGCCAGAGCAAGTTCAACTCGTCGTCAGATCGTCAACGGAATAAAGGAGCCACTGCAGTACTCGATCTCCACCGTCACACTTTTCTAGAAAACTTTGTACTTAGATCTCATGTTTAGAAATTGATTGTACTCTTTTTTACGTTTAATATACAAAAAGTTCGTATAACCTTTTGTCATGGCAAACAAAGCTATCTTGGACTAATGTAAGACGAAAAGGCTTCGTGTGAGAGGCACGGTTTCCTCCGAAGGTTTCGAAATACTCGTATTATCGGCACGTTCTTTAGTGGTCAGCCGCACGTCCACTGAAGGCCTGCAATACCTGCAATTCTTTCTAAGCCGACACGAACCATGCAGCGGATTGCCGCTCTTATGCCGACTCAATCTATATGAGAAACTACTGATACCACAAGTTATCTTGGACTAATGTAAGACGGAAAGGTTTCTTGTGAGGCGCGGTTTTTTCCGAAGGTCCTGAAATACTCGTATCAGCGGCACGCTCTTCAGTGGTCAGCCGTACGTCCACTGAAGGTCCGCAATACCTGCAATTCTTTCTAGGCCGACATGAACCCTGTATTCCGGAGATCATTCGAGGAACCAATACCTTGTGCACAAGTTGTCCAATGATAATGCAAGACTTGACTCAACTCACCATGCTTAGTACCAGTTCTCTTCTTTACTTTCATTCTTTCGTGCAGCTTCCAAACCAGGAACTGCCTCAACGACCTACAGTCCCGAGCACTTTTAGTGGTTCCATCTTCTTTTTGACTCAAACCTAGGAATGACTATTTGATATTCTTTCTGCCTAATTTGAACCAACTGTGTTCGGTGCAGTGCCATCAAACGAGTCATACTCTATATGACAAGCCTTGACATCGGTGGACCGTGTGGCTATAACAAGCCATGGAACCGTGGAACCGTGCCTGCTATGACATCAAGTCGATGGCCAGTGGCATGACTTGTTTCTCTCAATATATGAGGTCGAAAGACCAAGTGTCAACTTATGAAAACCATCGTGGAGAATATCTACGCAAAATGTTGACACTTTTTCATGTTCTACACATATACTTGATTCAATGTAATTATTCTCTTAGCTATGTGGGTTCATCTCTTTTATTAACGAACATACTCAGTGCATGTGAAAACTTCATTTATTTAGTGTGAAGGCAAGCTGAGACAAGTTCATCGAGGCTACCCACCTGAGCAAGGAGTTGCCTCGGCCGAGTGGGACTTCAAGTAAGCTGTTGCATAACCAAGTCTAAACGCTATTGCGTTTCGATCCATCCGGTTGATCTGAGCGGGACGGAACAATACATAAAAGACCCGAGCATATAATCTTTTGTGTTTCAGTTAGATGATCTGGTGAGCTGCTAGGGCATTATTTGCTTTATTTTGCTACTCTTAATTTAGAATTTAGCTACACCTTTTGTTATAGGATGAGTATCTTAGATGATTATGATGAGATGATTATGATGAGTAGAGTAACCTTTACAATATCGATATCGGACCCTTCCTATGAGTATAAGGATCCGTGGTATCGGTTGTTTTGGATCGGAGTATCGGATTTTTTTTTTTTTTTTGGGGAATCGGAAAGCATAATTAGTAAACAATTATTAAAGAATTAGAAAATATATTTTATATATTTAGGCGTAACTTAAAGTATTTTATGTGTTATTTTTTATATGTTTAGTAGTTTGCCTTCAATAAGTAAGTTTCTTCATTTACATGTTTTTACAGTCTTACTATTCTTTTACACCTTTGTTGATTGGTCTTTTTCGTTCAATTTTTTCAGCCGAGTTGAGTGGGAAAGAGATACCCAACGTCGGTATCAGTCAATATGGATATCGTATCGGGGCATACCAAACTGTATCGATATTGACCGTATCGTATTGGTATAGGACGATACTGCAAACTATGGAGTAGACAGGTGATGCTTCTAATTTTAGGATGGCTTATGTGTTCCTCTATTTCCTGGTGAATACAAGAGCTTTACATGATTTCCGTGAATTTGAAGAAAACATAAAACTTGTACCATCGTGAAGATGCATCAAAATGATCATTATCATAATGATCAGGCTATATATAGTAACAGGGACAGATTGTGAAGATCACAATTATCATTGTCACATTGTCAGCACCGACATTACACTGATTTTGTGCCGTTCTTGTTTCCTAATGTGGTATATATATATATATATATATATATATATATATATATATATATATATATATTTCTTGTTTACTAATGTGGTATATATATATATATTTTATTTTCTTTCTGATTCCAATTTGTGGCAAGGTACTACTACTAAACCTCTCTGGCTAGATGGGTAGTAAGGAAAATCTAGACAGCCTAATTCCTGATGCATTTCGAACTCATGTATTGGAGCTATGCTCTAAAATTGTCTCGAGTATGGGAAAAAAAAATCTAAAGGAGGGGACTGTGGACTAGATTGCCACCGGAAATTGCAAGTGCTCTTACAAGTATCATGTAAGTCAAGGAGAATAAATCATCCATGATGACCAAGATTAAGCCTCGACTGGTCTAAGTATCGATGTAGCAGCTAAAGAGAGGATTAGCTAGACAACATCTTCCACACCAAGTGCACTATGCAAGAAAAAGTTTACATCATCATCGACAGTGGAAGTTGCGAGAATGTGGTAGCTACAACCATGGTCGACAAGCTAAACTTGTCTTTTGCACGTCTTGAAGAGTCACCATCTTCCCAGAGCTATGATAAGGATGTCGACCTACCGGCGCTATCTTTAATGTTGCCTCATGATCCATTTAAGATTGAGAGAGTGCCCTATATCCAGGTCGTTACACTTCGTAATCCTACCACCTGTAGGGGTTCTTCGAACAAGGTTCCACGTCTACTTTATTGTGCGGTTACCCCTTTTGAAGATTTCCGAAACCTTATTGTCACTCCTAGCAAAAAAAAAAAGTTGCTACTACAACCTTTTTAGGAGAAGCTACTTAGTGACTGGAGGGAGCCATATTTGATTGAGGATCGCTTCCATCATGTGCTCTATGTCGTGTACCTATTATTATTAGTTCTATGAGTTTCTATATTTCGTAATATTATTATTAGTTTCTAGGAGTTTCTATATTTAATAGAATAATTTATTTAGTAGTTTCTAGTCTTAGGACTTTCTATTTTTAGTACCCTACGTACCATATAAATAAGGCACGTTGGGTCCTCTCTTGTAATAATGTTATTGAAGTTAGGAAGAAATAATTTGTCATAAAACTTTTACATTGGTGGAAACTGGACTTGTTCATTTATGTATCATTGGCTTGGTCGTCCAAGGTGGTGCTTTAGCATGTCTGTAGTGACCCGTCCCGCTCAGTCAATCTGAGGAATTGAAATGCCGACGGCGTTCGGACTTAGCCTTGCAACGGCGACTCGAAGACATCGTTCGGTCGAGGCGACCGCTCGCTCAGGTGGGGTAGTTTCGGTGAACTTGCCTCATCTTAGCCTTCACATAATAAATCGTATGTTTTCAACTTGCACAAGTAGGCTTGATAATAAAAGAGACGAATTCACATAGTTAAAGGGAATAATCCCGACGGGTCGAATTGAGTTAGAATATGGAAAGGTCCAACGGTCGGCTTAGAGTTGGTGCACGGCGTGCTTTGAAAATGACACTCGGTCCTTCGTCCCGTGGCTTGGGAGAAGGAAAGTTGGTTGAGTAGGCAAAGTCATGAATCGTAGCCTAAGTCATAGGCGTCGCCCGCATGAATGCTTCATAAAGCATGCACGGTCCCATCGTCCAAGGCTTGGCATAGCCTTGACCCGCCATATGAGTTAAATTGCGTCGCACGGCTGCTGGCGTAAGTCTAGGCGCCCAAATGACTTGGTCGTTCAGAAGTCGAACGCATGCGCGGCATGTTTCCGCAATGCGAGGCTTGACGCAGCCTTTGTTCGTCGAGTCGTCGTGCGTTTAAGTCAGACAAGTTATGTTAGGCTATCGGAGTGGTAGCAAGCACGGTCCTACGAGTTCTACGGTTGGGTATAACCACATAGTCTTACGGTCTCAAGGCCCGTCATATAAAGTATGACTTGGGCGATAGCGTCGCGTAGATCGGAAGTCGGTTTGAGGCACGATGCACGGATTTAGTGTTTAAGACATGAACCACGGTTGGTTAAATGAGTTTTGGAGAAATGACTATCAAATAGGCATTCATGAGTGAATGAAAAGATATGGTAACATGGAAAGAATGCTCGCGACCGTGGGTCGTCGAGGGGTCTCAAATGATAGAAAGAATGCTCGCGACCGTGGGTCGTCGAGGGGTCTCAAATGATAGAAGTCCTGATATTGGTTTGAAAGAGATGGTAACATTGGAAGAGGAATGACTGTGTGAGACGTCAGTTTGTGTCGAGTCTTGCATGGTCATTGGACAACTTGTCGACAAGGAAAAGTTTCCACGAGCGGCAGCCCTGGGCGTCGAGGGACCGCGTCGTTCCGGAGGGAAACACGGTATAGCCGTAGCTGGACGAACCGCTCGGGTCATTCGGGAACTTTCAGCGGGGCTAGCTACTTGCGTTGAAAGGGTCGCCGAATGGCAAGGCTATAAGTCCACGATAGCTTGTGGTGTTAGTGGCCAATTCATATAGATGGGTCGGCACGAGCGGCAATCCGCGTGTGTGCCTTTGGATTTAGTCTAGTTGAATGTGTATATGGTTGGAACACAAGTGTTTGGGCCTAAGAATGGCTACAACATAGGCGACGTGTTTCGGCACGAGAGGTGGCGTCGAGTCTTAAGTTGTCGGCATATAAGTTGCATAAGTTGGTTTTGAGTTGTCTTGAGCTTAAGTCAGGAAATGCCGCAAGGCAAAGTTGGTCGAGTGACACTTAGCCCTCAAGTCTTGATTGAGTCAGTTGGTGATCAAAGTAGCAAAAGGGCCGCGAGGCGGCGATAGGATTGAGTCTCTTTTGAGTTGCGAGACACGGCCTCAACAAGGACTTATAGCACTGTCACACGGAAATGGAGCCGTATCGCGTAGTTGCGTCTCTGATTTTAAGCCGTAAGGCAAACACGACTCAATAGGTTAACGTTGTTGGCACGAGAAGGGTCTTGAGGCAAGGTATGAGTTAACGTTGTCGTTGCAAGCACGAGATGGTCTAGAGACACAAAATAGGCTAAGGCGTCGGTCCTAAAACTGATCCTAAGGCAAGAGTAGAAAGACAATCATAAAGGGGACTAAGTTGCACAAAGTAAATCAAACGTGTCGATTTTGTATGGGTGGACGAGGAGCTCATTCCACCAGTACAGTTGAGTACTGACAACCACATATTTTTCATGTGCAGGCACAGGTAGAAGCTCGTGGCGCAGAGCTCGCTTGGATGCGTCGAGGCACGGAGTTCCTTGACGATTCGAAGCGTGCGGCCGCATGGAGTCGAGACTTATACAGGACATAATGTATAGACGTCGCCTTCCAAAGCATCCGCTAGCTCAAGACTTGTATTGAGAGATGAGAGAGAATTGAGTGACTTGTAATGTGAGCTTGAGAGACTTGTAATCTTGGCCTTGCGCCCCATTGTAACCTTTGTTTCAATATCAATAAAAAGTGTTTTGCAATGACTTATGTTTTGCTTCAAATTCCGCTGCTATTATTCAATGTCTCTGTTTGGGACTTCTGTGCGACGACCCCATCGCAGCCGCTGAAATCGGCCGTTATGGAACACGCCTTGCACGAGCGCAACCTAGGCTCGTGCTGCATCACGCCTTAGTGAGGACGATCGCTCCTACGGGAGCGGGACGTGACATAATGGTATCAGAGCACGGCTTTACGTCCTTGGACTATCGATTGAATTCTTTAACTTCGTTGTTTCCGCAAACTCTGTTGCTTCCGCAAAGTTGATATCGTTGGTGCGCTCTCTCTCTCAAATGTCCCACGGGATGTCCATACAATAAGTCTATCTATTTTGCAAAATGTAGAAAAGTAGTTTTTGAAAAGAAACAAAGAAAGATGGTTTACGTAAGCACGGTTGGCTAAGTCGGACTGGGCATATACACCAAGTTGCGTCGACCTTAGAAAAGTCGAGTGCGGGAATTGAATATTGTCGAGCAAGAATGAGTTGAACTCGATTGAGTAAATTGAGATGACTATCGATAGGGTGCTATCGAACGACGATGTTATCGTCGGTGCGATATAAGGTGAGCGTGCTTGAAATTTAAGGAATCGTTCGGACGAAAATTTGAGGAAGTAGATTGTGAAACGAATGATAGTTTTGAGGATTTGTTGAATGACTTCATCCCTGAGTGGTGTATGCGATAGCCTCAGGGATGTCGATCAATCGATTGAGGGTTCGGGGTGTCGATGAGTCTATCAGCAAGCATCGCTCGTATGCAAAGCCTTAGATTGAGTGTCGTTGAACAAGTTGTAGTCTTGAAGATTTGACGAATTGATTCGAATAACCTAGAATTTACGTGCACGGAACGTGCACGGGATTGAGATTGCACGAGTATGAAACATGAAGATGATTGAGTAGGTAAAATCGAATCGAGGAAAAAGTTAAGGTGTAGCGAACTGATGACTTGATCGAAGAAATTGATACGAATCGTATATGAAAAGTTAGCATGACAGATAGATAGCGTGCATGAAAAGTTAAATTTTGAAGTTATGCAATGACTCTGAGGATTGGATTGAATGTTGCTCGATGATTTGAGTTAACAAAGGGACGATGCAAATTGAGAAAATACATTGGTCGATGACGTAAGATAAACGGATGAACAATACGTAAAATTGGTAAAAGAAAATTGATGTTGTGAATGGTTCGAGGGATAATGACCAAACTTGAATTTGAATGTCGAGGAGATTATCCAGTCGGACGATAGCATCATTCGCACGACTCAAAATTTGGTTGCAAAGGAAGATCGTCAGGTTACGCATATCGTCGATGGTATTGAGGCGTATCAAAGATCGATATTCGATAACTCGGGGGTACTCTGACTCGACGAATGACGATCGTGCAAGTGTTATTGTTCGGTTGGATGCTATACTTAGGATTTTGATCGAGATGAATGTTGGATGAAAATAGAAATGTCTTGATGGTTACGCGGATAACCACAACGTCGACATTCTTGTCTTGTGCGAGCGTAACTCCAGCCTCGCACATGCGTTGCGTCGGATTTGGGCGATTGTTCCGCGTGAGCGCTGACATGGTGATTCATGTCACGGGAATGATCGAACTCAGAAAATCAGGATGCGACAACTTTGATTGTCTCGACTTGTCGGTTTGATGCGAAGGAAAATTTGAGGATGTTAGGACTTGTGATTGACGAATGAATGAAACTTGAGGATTGAGTAGGTCCAATCCGCGCATCAAATGAACTAGTCTAGACGCAAACAAGGGTTACGTCCCGATGAGAATAATTATTCCGCGGGAGCGTTGCATGGTGATTCATGAACCACCGTGGATAATCGGACTCGCGTGTTATCGAGGCACAACATGTTGTTAACCTAGACGACCTTGTGATCGATTTCGTAAATTGGAATAGATGACTTAGGGAATGTGAAATTTTGGTTAGCGGCAATTTGTGTCATATCGTGTTTGAATTGAGAAGGATTGATAGGCGAACTATATAAAACGTGCTTGAAGGGATAGACTATACAAGAGGGTTTATTGAACGGACGATATTGATATGTCGTGGAATTGGTTGAAACGTAAGTTGTCATAGGATGGCTTTGCTGAATGACTCGGACCCCGTGCGACGAATATTGGGATGCGTGTAGGGAATCGATGCTCGATGTTTAGAAATCGGAGTGATGCGAGCTTGGGTAGAAAACCCCGTACCATCGATTTGGCTTGACCTTAGGATGGAGTCAGTATTGATATTGTTGTTTGGGAACTATGATTCCAATACTGACGGAAAGACATAGCCTAGCGGTTAGGCAGACGTCCGAGTGCGAAGCGATAAGATTTGTGGAGGCACCACTCGCGAGTATCGGTTGACATGCATGTATATCAGGGACGTCCGAATATGTGCACGATCCGACTCGAGTGGTAATGGCGGATTCTCTGTCACGAGGCTTGGCTGAAATGCATGTATTTCGGGGACGCCTGGAATATGTGCACGATCCAACTAAGTGATATGTTGAACAAGTGAGACTTGAAGAACGGAAATGTGTCGAGGATTTTGAGATCGTGAGTTTAGAAGAAAAGGATTGTAGATAGCACGAGCGTAGCTCGGATTGAGGGAACGCATAGGAGAAATGTGTGCGAGAAACGTAGGATGTTGAGTCGAGTGATAAGTCGATAAGTGTACTAAGTTAGTTTCGAGGACGAAACTTTTTCTGAGTGGTGTATGATGTAGTGTCCCGTCCCGTTCAGTCAATCGGAGGAATCGAAACGCCTACGGCGTTCGGACTTAGCCTTGCAATGGCGACTCGAAGACATTGCTCGGTCGAGGCGACCGCTCGCTCAGGTGGAGTAGTTTCGGTGAACTTGCCTCATCTTAGCCTTCACATAATAAATCGCATGTTTTCAACTTGCACAAGTAGGCTTGATAATAAAAGAGACGAATTCACATAGCTAAAGGGAATAATCCCGACGGGTCGAATTGAGTTAGAATATGGAAAGGTCCAACGGTCGGCTTAGAGTTGGTGCACGACGTGCTTTGAAAATGACACTCGGTCCTTCGTCCCGTGGCTTGGGAGAAGAAAAGTTGGTTGAGTAGGCAAAGTCATAAATCGTAGCCTAAGTCATAGGCGTCGCCCGCATGAATGCTTCATAAAGCATGCACGGTCCCATCGTCCAAGGCTTGGCATAGCCTTGACCCGCCCTATGAGTTAAGTTGCGTCGCACGGCTGCTGACGTAAGTCTAGGCGCCCAAATGACTTGGTCGTTTAGAAGTCGAACGCATGCGCGGCATATTTCCGCAATGCGAGGCTTGACGCAGCCTTTGCTCGTCGAGTCGTTGTGCATTTAAGTCAGGCAAGTTATGTTAGGCTATCGGAGTGGTAGCAAGCACGGTCCTACGAGTTCTACGGTTGGGTATAACCACATAGTCTTACGGTCTCAAGGCCCGTCATATAAAGTATGACTTGGGCGATAGCGTCGCGTAGATCGGAAGTCGGTTTGAGGCACGATGCACGGACTTAGTGTTTAAGGCATGAACCACGGTTGGTTAAATGAGTTTTGAAGAAAGGACTATCAAATAGGCATTCATGAGTGAATGAAAAGATATGGTAACATGGAAAGAATGCTCGCGACCGTGGGTCGTCGAGGGGTCTCAAATGATAGAAAGAATGCTCGCGACCGTGGGTCGTCGAGGGGTCTCAAATGATAGAAGTCCTGATATTGGTTTGAAAGAGATGGTAACATTGGAAGAGGAATGACTGTGTGAGACGTCAGTTTGTGTCGAGTCTTGCATGGTCATTGGACAACTTGTCGACAAGGAAAAGTTTCCACGAGCGGCAACCCTGGGCGCCGAGCGACCGCGTCGTTCCGGAGAAAAACACGGTATAGCCGTAGCTGGACGAACCGCTCGGGTCATTTGGGAACTTTCAGCGGGGCTAGCTACTTGCGTTGAAAGGGTCGTCGAATGGCAAGGCTATAAGTCCACGATAGCTTGTGGTGTTAGTGGCCAATTCATATAGATGGGTCGGCACGAGCGGCAATCCGCGTGTATGCCTTTGGATTTAGTCTAGTTGAATGTGTGTATGGTTGGAACACAAGTGTTTGGGCCTAAGAATGGCTACAACATAGGCGACGTGTTTCGGCACGAGAGGTGGCGTCGAGTCTTAAGTTGTCGGCATGTAAGTTGCATAAGTTGGTTTTGAGTTGTCTTAAATTTAAGTCAGAAAATGTCGCAAGGCAAAGTTGGTCGAGTGACACTTAGCCCTCAAGTCTTGATTGAGTCAGTTGGTGATCAAAGTAGCAAAAGGGCCGCGAGGCGGCGATAGGATTGAGTCTCTTTTGAGTTGCGAGGCATGGCCTCAACAAGGACTTATAGCACTGTCAGACGGAAATGGAGCCGTATCGCGTAGTTGCGTCTCTGATTTTAAGCCGTAAGACAAACACGACTCGATAGGTTAACGTTGTTGGCACGAGAAGGGTCTTGAGGCAAAGTATGAGTTAACGTTGTCGTTGCAAGCACGAGATGGTCTAGAGACACAAAATAGGCCAAGGCGTCGGTCCTAAAACTGATCCTAAGGCAAGAGTAGAAAGACAATCATAAAGGGGACTAAGTTGCACAAAGTAAATCAAACGTGTCGGTTTTGTATGGGTCGGCGAGGAGCTCATTCCACCAGTACAGTTGAGTACTGACAACCACATAGTTTTCATGTGCAGGCACAGGTAGAAGCTCGTGGCGCAGAGCTCGCTTGGATGCGTCGAGGCACGGAGTTCCTTGACGATTCGAAGCGTGCGGCCGCATGGAGTCGAGACTTATACATGACATAATGTATGGACGTTGCCTTCCAAAGCGTCCGCTGGCTCAAGACTTGTATTGAGAGATGAGAGAGAACTGAGTGACTTGTAATGTGAGCTTGAGTGAGCTTGAGAGACTTGTAATCTTGGCCTTGCGTCCCATTGTAACCTTTGTTTCAATATCAATAAAAGAGTGTTTTGCGATGACTTGCGTTTTGCTTCAAATTCCGCTGCTATTATTCAATGCCTCTGCTTGGGACTTCTGTGCGACGACCCCGACGTAGCCGCTGAAATCGGCCGTTATGGAACCCGCCTTGCACGAGCGCAACCTAGGCTCGTGCGGCATCACGCCTTAGCGAGGACGATCGCTCCTACGGGAGCGGGACGTGACAATGTCGGCATCCATAGTGGGGTTCTCAACCTCGTCACAATCGGACCAACGACACATCGCGACATCCGTAGTAGGGTCCTAGTCCTCGCCACTATAGGATGGCCAATACCCCATACGTCAAATAGAAGCATTTTTTCCTAGTTTCCATTCTCTGCGTAATAACTAGAACATCCCACTTTGTTGGTTCATCAAAGACTTTGAGTTCTTCTTTGCTAATCTTCAGCTTGATCTCGGTCTATTCATCTTTATCAAAAAAAATAGAATAAAATTTTCCTCAACGTCATAAATTTTAGGCAGGTCCTACTCGATCGATGGTAAGAATGAGAAACAGAGAGTGGCTTGGCTTGCAGATTCAGTTAGGAAGGAGATTAGGGTTTTTGGTGGAAGAAGAAGAATGGAGAGTGGCTTGCGGGTGCTGTTTGGCTGGTGATTTGAAGGGCCAATGTCACGCTGGAGGTTGTTCTTTGACGTGTGGACGCGGATGGGAAGAAGAAAGAAGAGGTTGGGCGAGCAGTGGTGATTGGTGGATGCGTGGAGACAACTGCGCAAGGAGCTGGTCTGGTCGTTGACTGGAGTGGTGGCTGATTGGCAATTGCAGGGACGAGTTCGACCTTGGATTGGGAGGCTGGCCAGCCGAAGCTAGGGTGAAGCTGGACAAATGGACCAATTCCGCGGATGAAGGTTGGCGGGGTCGGTGCAGGTGTTTGATCGATGTCAGAGATGGCCATGACTACGGGCGAGACTGGACAAATGATCAGTTCCGATCGGAATTTTTGTTCCGATACAAAACTCTAGTACTACTGTGGATTTGGTTTTTCTTTAATAGGAGGAGATGGTGATGGGGTGGTGGTGGGCGTGGAGGTGTCAATGGCGGTGTGGGCAAAGATGATCGCGGTGATGGATGGTGATTGTGATTGCATGGATGATGATGACCAAGGTGGAGGATAACTACTTGGCGCACTGAGCTCCGATACCAACTGAAGTAGGATGTCATTAGGTACTGGCAGTCCAATTGTGGTGAGGTATAGGACCCCCACTATGGTCGTCACGATGTGTCATTGAGCCGATTGTGGCGAGGTTGAAAACTCCACTACGGATGCCGACGGGCTAAAACACCACCTTGGTACTTTAAATGAACAAATCCAATTCCCACCAAAACAAAAGCTTTATGATAAATTAATTCTTCAATAACTTTACTACAATACAATTGAGGACCGAAGGGACCTTATTTATATGGTACATAGGGTACTAAAAATATTAAGTCCTAAAAACCTAGAAAGTACTAAATAAATTATGTTATCAAATATAGAAACTCCTAGAAACTAATAATAATACTACCAAATAT
Organism: Iris pallida; assembly: GCA_029216955.1. Lineage (NCBI taxonomy): Eukaryota > Viridiplantae > Streptophyta > Magnoliopsida > Asparagales > Iridaceae > Iris > Iris pallida. The sequence continues at coordinate 2,670,446 of JANAVB010031818.1, forward strand.
AGAAACTCCCAGAAACTACTAAATAATAAATCATAATACCAAATATATAAGCTATTATTGACCAACTTCAACTTCCTCTAAAACGATTGGATTGGTCAACCAATTGGACCAATTTACCTCGCTCCCATGTCACTATTGCTCGAGATGTTGGGCCAAAAACATTACGTGTGGAGGCTTGATGCTCTGACTTCTACATTTTAACTTCAACTTCATGTAGAATATGTGCTTTTATTTAGCATTAGTTGTTTCCTCTCATCCTGTAGTGGAGCACCAATTTGTATCATATTATGACAGACTGCAATAATGCGAGCTTTGAAATGCAATCTGCTGTTATACAAGTTTGGATGTGTTTATCAAGTTTTTCATTTTTTAGGTGAGATGTGGTAGGTCTATTAGAAATCCGCAGGCACAGAACTGAAAGGGGAATGGTGACAATGGTCTATGAGCTAATAGCCAAAGTTAAACATAACAAACTATAGAGGAACATTTAAAGATTGATTTCCTTCTCTCTTTTACTCGTATCAGGATACTTGCTTCACCTTGCCTTCTTTGCTGGCAGTATGTTAGCAGTTAGGTCTCCTGTCTAGGGAAATATCCTGATAAGGTTAGCCCCACGAGTAGGACAGTAGATTTGAATCAGAAGATTATATGTGCTTCCTTCCCTCCAAGAATTCCAGCAAAGGGCCTTGGCAATGAGGTGCCAGACATCTCTCTTATTTTTAGGATAACAGGGATCCCGAAGTTTAAACTACTATTTAGAGTTGGTTTTGCTCATTAGGTATTTCTGGTCAATTATTGATACAAACTACATATGTTCTTGCTTAAAGTCTAGGATGCTCTACGATTCCTTTTTTAATGAGAAAAAATATCTTCAGTCGGATGATTCTTATTTATGGTTGCAGCCGTGGTTACCAGAATTCATCAAAAATGGTGCGTTACACGATTTGGAACCCACATTCTGGAATGAAGAATACCGTCTTACTGGAACGTGGAAATACACGTTCCTATTGTTCCGACAATCTATTTATAGTAAGAATAAAGAGGAGAAAAGATGTGGTTCTTTTAGCTTTTTTTATTAAAAGTTTAAGAGTTGCTACTTCTTTTTGTAAGGACATTATTGCTAGGATATTTTGGATGCATTTAGTTTTGAATTTTTGATGATGTGATATTAAGCTACTGGAATAAATTTTGATCTTAAATATCTATAAAATATTGTATCACATATTCATTCCTCAAAATTGTTCCACGTTTTTTATTCACCCAATGTACAGGACTCCATTGTGGGTTCCTGAGCATTCCACGTTCGAGCTAACCATGGCCAACAATGACAAAAACAAGGCCATAATCCAATATTTGTAGCCGCTTACACGAATTTATTTCCGCAACTAGGTTCTGTTGAGGCTTTCTCAGTTAGACAGCAAACCCACCTTATTTAATAGCTTTCATTTATGTTTGTTTTGGTCAATCCTTTCCCTGCATGCACCTGGCTTACAACCTTGTCACTCCTAACTGGCATATTAAGTCATGTCTGTTGCACGTATCCAGACCTCATCGCACAGTGTCCTTGACTGAAGCTTTTTCTAACCTCTGATGAATGAAGACATTCCTGAATGCATCTTTTCTCTTATTGCCCTCATTGATTTATTTATCTTTATGGTTTTAAATCTGAAAGTACCCCTTCATACCAAGTATGGAGATGCATGGGTCACTACACTTCTGGTCTTGAGGTTTCTGTTCTGTTTGTTTTCTTCCAGTATCATTTCTTTATAGAGTGCTGATCTGCTACAAGATTGAAATAAAATAAAAAATTGTCTGCTCATTTTAAATTTCTGTACAGGAGTTAACTGAAGATATATCTGAGAAGGACAAAATTGTATCAACTCTGGTTGATATGGGTTTTCTCGCTGAGGAGGCATCTGCAGCGATTGATAGATGCGGTATGTTATTGCTTTTAGACAATGACTATAGATTATCTCCATATTGTGCAAATACTGAAGCAAAACTGAAATATGTCATAGATTTGTGTCTTAGCAATCCATATGAATTGCTGCTCAGCTATATTAAAGTTTCATTAATACTCAAAAGAGCTTCATTGTGTTGAAGGGTTCTAAATTTCTAATATAAATGGTAAATCTCACATGTTTTAGTTCCGTGTATGTTGCATTTTTACTCTACTACCAGATGCTTATACTTATATTATGTGGGCTACCTTGAAATTCTTTCAGTCTTCTTGTTTAGTCATGAATGAACCCTACTAATTATTTTGCATAAACATTTTTTTCTACAGAAGATGGCATTGTGCCCTTTTTGCTGACCAAATAAGAAATGAAATGAAAAGAAAAGAAGTCCTTTGAACAAAGAATTATTATATATTTTTGTGACATCTAGGAAGTTGTAATTGGGTTTAGGAAGTTTCTTGTAAATGGTTTTAGGAAGTTTCTGTACTATTTTTGTAGACTCTGCATGTCCTGCTCCTCCATCTATTGTGGACTGCAACGTTAATATTGTTCCTTCAGTCTCCAATTTGATTAGTGATCTGACCAAAAGCATAATATTTCTACGTAGAGTCAATTAATATGAATCCAAAGCAGGGCCGACCCTGAGCAATTGGGGGCCCGAGGCAAAATTTTCTAAATGGGCCCCATACATAATGTAAAAAAAAATGTAAATAAAACAAAATTTGGTTGTAGTTAAGATTTGAACCAAGGACCTCTTAAATACAAGTCTAACATTGTAACCACTACACCACAATATTTTTTGTTAAAAGAAAGGAACTTGATACATATTAGTTCTATTATAGACAGTTCCATGTTGGTGCCGCCCCCTTTCGTCAGGGGGCCCTGGGCCGTTGCCTGGCCTTCCCTGGGCCAGGGCCGCCCCTGATCCAAAGCAGGCCTTCGAGAAAAGCAAAAATATAAATTATTATTTGTGGCTTAACATTATGATACAAGTTCAATTTTTTGGGGAACTTATGGTCTCTCTCTATTGTAGCGAGATCAGTTTTGCTCATGCACACATAACTAGATATGTATATCTGTGTGTATGTGTTGGTTGGTCCTTCTGAAAACTACCTTTTATGTAATATGCACACACCACATAAATGGAGCAGACCACTTTTAATGTACATTTGCGATCCTAAGTCGTATAAAAGATCTTTTGTCAGTCCAGTCATAATAAATAATATATGTTACCTGTTGAATCTAAATTTAACCTTAACAGTTTTGCGGTTTAGTTCCGTATATGATAAATATCTAACTCCAGATGCTTTTGAGTTCTTTTGACGAAACCCTAGCTATGTAGACTTTCATTGTAAGGCAAGATAATGGTTGGATTGTATTAGTTTGAGACGAGCTTTGTAGACCTCCATTGTAAGAGACCCAGCTTTGGGTGAAAGCACTTCTGCAATGAGTTCAAGTGTGCACATGTATTGTCCCTAATGGTAATAATGCTTGTTTATGGTGTATAGTTGCTCACTGTGTAACTGAAATTGCTGATGATTATCTACTTCCGTTAAGATATACAATATTCTCCGAATTATGAGCGGAAGGGGTGGAGACATTGAAGAGAACTACAAGTCTACATAGTACAATTATCTGCAGAAATTTATATCCATGTGTGACTTCATGGGCATTACACTCTGTTCTCTCCTTGGACTGGATAATAACAGTGTTCGATTTTCTAATTCTCCCGAATTTCTAAAGATACCGTAGTTTCTTTGCGTTGAACTAGATTATGATCTAAGAATATGAGCATCGGGAGTTCTAAAACTTCACTTTCTTCAACTCCCTTCCTAACTCCCACTGTACTGCTCCTCTCTCTTATATATAATCCTTCTATTTTTTCAATTTCTAATTCTTGTCTTTCGGTCAAGTTATACCCAGGTCTTGATGCATCATTATTAGAGCTTGCAGACTCCATAGAAGCTGCTCAAATGGCAGAAGAGTTTGATGACCACCAATGGTATCCCAAACCAAGCTCGGTTGAAGATGAGGTAAAGATTTTTCAACTTTAGTTTCTAGTTTCTACTCTTCCATGAGAGGAAAAGGGCAAAAAAGCGAAATGATGACCTTTCTCTAACTGAAAATTAGATAGATGAGCCGAAAACTTTGACAAAAAGAAGTGTGCTTTTCTGGTCACCTGGCTGTTTCTCTTTGTTGTTCCTTATCTTGTTCAAGTAGAAAGCAGTTGCCATATTCATGCCGTCTAAGTATGTGTTTATCTCAGCCTCAGTATTTTATATTTATGTAAGTTTCAATATGGTTTTATATTGCCTCAGATTCACTGGTATCTACTTTGTCTTAAAACCGTGCAGGGTTATGCTTATCGTTCCCGTAAAGAGAAGAGGAAAAGGACCTCAGAAATGGAGAGATGTAAGAAAAGAAGCCGAATGTACAATGGAAGGAAGGAAAGTACGAGAAGGGGCACAATGAGCATTGAAGATGATGATGTGCCCTCGTTGTCCCTCCCTAATCCAATGGTTGGATTTGGCCTTCCATTTGAACGTGCACGTGTTACAGAGCGAAAGCTTCCTGACGCAGCTATTGGCCCTCCATACTTCTATTATGAAAATGTTGCACTAGCACCTAAAGGAGCTTGGGACACCATCTCCCGTTTCTTGTATGATATAGAGCCAGAGTTTGTTGACTCTAAATTCTTCTCAGCAGCAGCAAGAAAGAGGGGGTACGTCCACAACCTCCCCATTGTCAACCGGTTTCCTCTCCTGCCAATTCCCCCCAAAACAATCCAGGAGGCCTTCCCCGCAACAAAGTACTATTGGCCTAAATGGGATGCTCGGACTCAACTGAACTGTCTTCAGACTTGCGTTGCGAGTGCTCAAACGACAGAGCGGATCCGCAAAGCTTTATCCAATTGTGGGGAGCCACCACCCCATCAGATACAAGAGTACGTGCTTACCCAGTGTCGAAAATGGAACCTCATATGGGTTGGCCGACACAAGGTCGCTACGCTAGAGCCAGATGAGTTTGAGTCACTACTAGGATTTCCAAAGAATCATACCCGTGGCGGTGGCATAAACCGGACTGACAGGTACAAGTCCTTGGGAAATTCGTTCCAGATTGACACTGTGGCTTTCCACCTCTCAGTCTTGAAGGACAGATATCCTAATGGAATGAATGTCCTTTCGCTATTTTCTGGAATTGGAGGGGCTGAGGTGGCTTTACATCGATTAGGTATCCGTCTCAATACCGTAGTTGCAGTTGAAATATCAGAGGTTAATCGCAACATAGTAAGGAGCTGGTGGGAGCAAACGAAGCAGACGGGCAACTTGATCGACTTCACCGATATTGAAGAGTTGAGCGGTGACCAGCTGGAGCACTTGATCAGCACCTATGGCCGCTTTGATCTGATTATTGGAGGGAGCCCATGCAACAACCTTACAGGCAGCAACAGACACACGCGTGACGGGCTGGGAGGCAAGCAGTCATCCCTGTTCTACGATTACTTTCGGATCCTTGACCTTGTGAAATGTATAATGGGGAAGAACTCTTAGACTGTTCGGCGACAACAGAAGTTGAAAGTTGTTCTGTACCTTTTAGTTAAAACTTCTTTCAAATCTAGTGTACATATATATATGTATTTTCCCTTTGTGTATATAAATATATGCAAGTATCTTTCGCTTCCTGATTGGGAATTGTTCAGTGGTCATCTTGTCATGCTGTCAGAGGGAGTCAGAGATGAGTTAAGGGGAACACCCCTTTTATAATTCTGTGTTAAATAAGTATGTCTTGTTTTGAAATTCATATTGAAAAAAACAGTTGAGGTTACTATATGATCAGCAGAGTACAAACTTGAGGTTTTCTCCTTTGTGTTTATTCTAAGATACAGTACTCCCCATCTCTCAACTTCTTCTTTTTGACATTTCTGACACTCTGGACTTCAAACTTCAGGATTACGACACTGCTCCTTTTGTGTCATTGACTACACTTTTTATTTTTTTTAATTAGAGCATCTCCAGCCCTATTGTCTTGTTTTGTATTGTAATTCCTATGTGGCATGAGGCACAAGACAATGTCTTTCCTATGTGGCAAAATGATATTCACACAAGACAATAAGATAAAAATTGTTCTCTAAGAGCATCTCCAACCCTATTGTGAGTTTGAAAAAAATGGTTGCCACATAGGAATGTTGAAAAAAATGGTTGCCACATAGGAATGACAGTCATTTTTTTTCAAAAGTACTTCTCCAATGCAAATGTGAAATAAAGTGTGGAGTTGACATGGCAGTGACATGGCAAAGACAATGTGAAGTTGGTTGTCTAGATCTAGATAATGCATTTCACAATGTCTTTATGTCCAAATCATCATTTGTGAATAAAAATGATTATAAAAAGAAGTATAAGAGTAAAAGTTGTCTTGGAAGTTGTAAAAATTATTTTGTATTGTCTTCTCAATACTTTTGCATTGGAGATGACTTTTTAAACTCATTGTCATTTGTGAATATAATCTTGCCATCTATACAAGACATTGTCTTGTGTCCCATGCCACCTAAGATTCACAACACAAAATAAGACAATAGGGTTGGAGATGCTCTAATGCAAAAGTATTGAGAAGACAATAAAAAGTATTTTTTTTTTCAACTTCCAAGACAATTCTTCCACTTCTTCATTTTTTTTTATAAATATTTCTATTCATAATTGATGATGTGGAGACAAAGTCATTGTGAAGTGCATTGTCTAGATCTAGACAACCAACTTCACATTGTCCTTGCCATGTCATTGCTATGTCAACTTCATAATTTATTCTATATTTGTATTAGAGAAGAATTTTTGAAATGAAAGCATGTTATCCCTACGTGGCAACCATTTTTTTCTAAACTCACAGTAGGGTTGGAGATGCTCTTAGGAGTATTGTGCTCCTTCCATGTTGGTTCATTGAAAAGGAAAAAAGTAATCCTGGGGTTGTGTGTCCAGTTAGATGTATTGTTTTTTTGGTTTCTACATTCTCTAGTAATTCACCTTCATCCAAGTAGTTTATTACTGCAGGGATGATTTAGCAGTGAAAAGTAACTAATAAAGCATTTCTTCGGGAAGAAAGAAGTTTCACAGTTCCTCAGTTATATTGGCGATTCTTTTCTTTTCTTTTCTTTTTTTAACTCCAACCATAATGGAAAGAAATAATCCACTTTCCGTGGGATCGAACCCATCCAGTCAGGATGTACTGTCTCCACCTGCTGACCACTAAGCAGTTATATTGGTATTTTATTAGACATTCTCTTAGAGAACAGAAGTTGAATGCGGACCTTGATTTTTGTAGATCCCTGTCATAATTTTTTTTCTTTTATAGCAAAACCATACTGAAATTACATTTAATTCTGAAACATGAGTTTGCTTGCTTCGAGTAGCATGATCTCACAACATGAATTTGCTTGCTTTTGAGTATTCAGCAATCTAAGTTCAATCGTGCACAGTTATAAACTTGTAATAAAATCAAGATCAAGTGAAGCCCCACCACCCAGAACTTGGAACAAACTTTTTTTTTTCCCAAGGAACATGCAACTTAAACCGGAAATGCAAGACAAATTTACTCCTTTCAGAAGAAAACTTTTACTGCCACGATCACTTTGTTCTCTCGAAAAAGGAACACACTCATCTGTCAAAAGTATGAACATAGATATACCCATAGTCACAGCCATGCCAAATCTGAAATTTACAATCATCAAGTTAACAACAGCAGTAAGAGCAATGGGTAGTGTTGAGAATCAATAAGGGACTTTTAGTCCCACATCGAAATTTGTAGTATGTAGAGGAGCTAGACTCCCTATAAGTAGTGAAGTAGTCCATCAATAAAATTACACCAACTATTATTTTCTACATGGTATCAGAGCCATAACTCTCTCTCTCTCTCTCTCTCCACAATTTTTATTTTCCACAAAAAAAAAAAAAAAAAAAAAATTTAACTCCCCCCCCCCCCCCCGGAGCAGCCCCCCCCCCCCCCCCCAACCCCCCCCTCCCGACCCCCCCCCCCCCCCCCCCGGAGCAGCAGCCCCCTCCCCAACCCCCCCCCCCCCCCATCCCGACCCCCCCCCGGAGCAGCCCCCCGACCCCCCCCCCCCCTCCGCCCGACCCCCCCCCCCTCCCGGAGCAGTACCCCCCCCCCCTACCTCCCTCTCCCACTTTCGACATGGAAACCCTAACCCTAGCAGCCCCATCAAAACCCTAACCCTAGCCGCCAAAAAAAAAAAAAAAAAAAAAAAGAAAAGAAAAATAAAAATCAGTACCTTCTTTTTAGAAGATCTACTGCAGTTGCCTTCGAGAATCAGTACCTTCTTTTTAGAAGCTCTACTGTTGTTGCCTTCGAGACTCAGTATCTTCTCTTTAGAAGACCTACTGCTACGCATACGAAATCTCTTTAGATTTTCGTCTTGCTTTTGTTACGAAATCTCTTTAGATTTTCGTACACTCAGAATCCTTCTAGGATTTCTGTTGCGGCGTGCTGCATACTTCGCCATGCAAGGAGGCACAACTAAGTTTAGGCTGTCTGAACATGTCATAATGACGCGGTTCTAGTTGGTCGCATACACTCCAACATATCAGTGAGGAAGCTAGTTTGTTGTTTCTCCCCTGATCTCAATCTCAACTGTCAGAATATACAGTTGACGAAGACGCTACCTGAGATCAGGATTCACAGCAGATTGCTGACTAAGACGAAGACGAAGCAAACGACGACGACTCAGGAAACAACAAAACCTCACTGATTACAGTTGCAGAAACCATGGATTCCATCTATGAAAAGTTGACAGCAGAAGAGATCAAGGTCCTGGTCGAGGATCTCCTGACCAAGAGATTACCGGAGGCAACCTCACGCATGACCCATACTGATGTGGATCCGTCACCGTATAGAATGGGAAAGTTGGACAAACTGGAGACGAAGCTGGAAGGCACGACCAACTACTTAAAATGGTCGCGGCAGGCGATGCGGACGCTGAAGGGACGTGGCTTGGTTGGCTATGTAGATGGCCACACCAAGGCCCCGGTCGATCACTCCTCGAAGGAGTTTGCTGTATGGGAGATTGTCAACAATGTCGTGGCTGGTTGGTTGACAGCCTCTTTAACCGATCAAGTGTCGGGTAATGTTGAAGCAATGGAGGGAGCTGCTGATATCTGGAGAACATTGAAAGATATGTACTCCGGTTCAGGTAACCCAATGCGAGTCTTCCAACTGCAGGATGAACTCGAGCGGGTAATCCAAGACGATCGTACCATATCTGAGTACGCCGCCTTGTTGAAGAAGTACTGGTCTGATCTTGACCATTATGATCCTCTTGGAATGGAGGATGCTCAGGTTGAACCGTCCTTCGAAAATATTTCCAAAAATTTCTGGATTATATCTCGCGACAACGGATGATGAAGTTTTTGAAGGGGCTCAACCCTGCATTTGAGCAACGGAGGAATGTACTTCTTGCGCAACCGAAGCTGCCGACCTTAGAGGATGCCATAGCTGCTATGGCACAAGAAGAAGCACGGTTGAAGCTGATGCCCACCAGGGGCATCTCCCAGGGGGAGCAAGTCGGAGTTGCCACATCTGCTCTTGCTGCTTTCAACCAGCCTCCTTCTGCGGGAGGCGTTTGCCACAACTGTGGTGACACAGGGCATTACATCCGCTTTTGCCCAAAACCAGCACGGAGTTCCTCGCGTGGTCGGGGTGGACGACGAGGTGGTCGAGGCAGCTACACTGGTGGAAGGGGCACTTACTCTGGAGGCAACACGGCGAATCTGGCGGATGAAGGCCGGGACAATCAGCTGGCGGACATAACTCCATTTGAGAGAGAAGTTCTTGAGAAACTGCGGGGCTCAAAGATTGGTTCTGGTGACCGACAAGTCAATTCTGAGGTGCCGCCCACCTCAGGAGATTACTGCACTTACTTTTTCCAAACCAGTGACGGTATACCTCCGCGTGCTCTTGCATCTGTCTCTCAGCCAGTCTGGATTATGGACTCTGGGGCATCCCGCCATGTCACAGGGTCCCGAGGTGAGTTCCGGGAATACTCTAACCTAACGCCGCCAGAAAGCATTCAGACTGCTGATGGTACCTCCAGGTCTGTTATGGGTAAAGGCACTATTGATTGCACTCCTTCCATCACTCTATCTAATGTCTTACATGCTCCTTCCTTTCCTGTCAATCTTATATCCATTAGCGCCATTATCCTTGATCTAAACTGTACTGTTTCCTTTGATATTCCTAAGGTAATCTTTCAGGAGAAGGGAACGGGGAGACGACTGGACACTGGCACATGGCATAAGGGTCTATGGTACTTGGACAGGAACGGTCTGGACAGAGCACTGGCATCATTGGTTGCAGACACACAACCAGAAGTCCGAAGTCGAAGTGTCGAAGCCGAGCTACTCCTACACCATCAGCGTGTAGGACATTCTTCCTTTTCTGTTATTAGTCGCATGTTTCCATCCTTATATCAAAAAGCGAATAAAGAGTTGTTAGTTTGTGATGCTTGTGAGTTGGGAAAACATACCAGAAGCTCCTATGTGAGTTCTGGGCATCGATGTACTGCTGCTTTTGATATAATTCATTCAGATGTGTGGGGTCCTTGTCCTACAACCGGTGTTAACGGTTATAGATGGTTTGTCACTTTTATTGACTGCTCTACCCGCGTAACGTGGGTCTACCTACTGAAGAATAAAAGTGACATTTTTGAAGCATTTCAGAGCTTCCATCAACGCGTAAAGACACAATATAATGCTCGTGTTAAGTGTTTCCGGTCGGATAATGGGACGGAATATACCCATACGAGGTTTGCTGCATATTTATCCTCTCATGGCATACTGCATCAAACCTCTTGTGCATATACACCGGCTCAAAATGGTGTTGTAGAACGAAAGAACAGGCACCTGCTGGAAGTAGCTCGGACGATGATGCTAGCTATGAATGTGCCTAAATACTTGTGGGGGCAGGCTGTCTTGACAGCCTCTTATCTCATCAACAGGATGCCCTCTCAATTGCTGGACTGGAAGACGCCGTTGGAAATGCTCACGGGGACAACTGCATACACCGTTCCTCCGAAAGTATTTGGATGTGTATGCTTTGTCCATGATAACAGACCTGGAATGGGTAAGCTGGATCCTAGAGCAGTTAAGTGTGTCTTTGTTGGGTACACCGGGACACAGAAGGGGTATGTATGCTGGAGCCCGGTGGAATGGAAGCTGTTTGTAAGCATGGACGTTACATTCAGAGAGGTGGAACCATATTATGGTTCAGATGAGGGCTCCGCGTTTGGAAACACACCTAACACAGCGGGTGTTAGCCGTGAGGTGGAGATAATACGTCCAAGCGTGGTCGTCGGATCGGTACCTTGTCCTGTTGTTGCAAATTGGAAGGAAAGAGGAGAAAGCATCAGTAATACCGATACGGAGGATGAAGAAGACGATACATATATTACGCAGGGGGAGAAGCAGACAAGGGAAAAAGAGCTCCAAGTGTACAGAAGAAGACAACAGAGGTCCAGTACTGTGCCAAATGTGCCAAGTCCCTCGTCTACTCCTGCCCCAACTCCTGAAGATGTTACTCCCGTACCGGATCACTCGGATTCGGAAGCGGGTCTCTCCGACTCGGATGGTATGCTTTCCCCACCTCCCATTGCTCCCTTAAGGAGGTCTTCTCGCATTAATGCGGAAAAGGCTCCTATTCGTTATCGAGATTATGAACATGATATCGCCAACTACTTGTCTTATTCTAATATCTCTCCGACTTATCAAGCCTTCCTCACTTCGTTAGACTCCACTTCTTTACCTAAGAATTGGCAGGAAGCAAAAAAGGACCCAAGATGGAAAGCTGCAATGATGGAAGAACTTGGGGCACTAGAGAAAAATAAGACATGGGAGCTGGTGCCATTACCTGAAGGGAAGAAAGCTGTGGGATGCAAATGGGTTTACACAGTGAAGGAGACACCAGAAGGAAAAGTTGAACGATACAAGGCGAGACTGGTTGCAAAAGGCTATACCCAGACATATGGTATCGACTATGATGAGACTTTTCCCCAGTAGCGAAGATGAGTACCGTAAGAACGCTGGTCTCCATTGCAGCAAACTATGGGTGGAAGCTACACCAGTTAGACGTAAAGAACGCATTTCTTCATGGAGACCTACAAGAAGAAGTATACATGGAGACTCCTCCGGGGTGCTACTCTGTGTCAAATTCAGGTGAAGGAACGTCACATGGAAAAGTGTGCAAACTGAAGAAGTCGCTGTACGGGCTGAAGCAATCTCCTCGAGCATGGTTTGACAGATTCAGAAAGGCTGTCACTGGCATGGGGTACCATCAGACAAATGCAGATCACACGATCTTCCTCCAGCATGCAAGAGGCCACATAACTATACTTACTATATATGTGGATGATATAGTGATCACAGGTGATGATGCTGATGAGATCACTAAGCTGAAGTCGAAACTCGCTAAGGAGTTTGAGGTGAAGGACTTAGGACAGATGAGATACTTTTTAGGTATCGAGGTGTGTGATGGTGAACAAGGAATTGTTCTCTCACAAAGGAAATATGTACTAGATCTACTAAAGGAGACAGGGATGCTGGGATGCCGAGCAGCAGTCACTCCAATTGACCAGAAGTGCAAGATGGGAGCAGAAGCAGGAGAGCCTGTTGATCGCGAAAGGTATCAAAGGCTAGTCGGCAGACTGATTTATCTAGGGCATACTCGTCCTGATATCTCATTTGCAGTAAGCGTTGTAAGCCGCTATATGCATAATCCAAGAACGGGTCATATGGATGCAGTATTTCAGATCCTAAGATATCTGAAAGGGACGCCGGGAAAAGGACTGTGGTTCAAGAAGAATGGATGCACAGATATTGAGGGATACTGTGATGCAGACTGGGCAAGCTGCATAGACGACAGAAGGTCTACCACGGGGTACTGTGTTTTTGTAGGAGGAAACCTGGTTTCATGGAGAAGCAAGAAACAGTCAGTGGTAGCACGGTCGACAGCTGAAGCAGAATACAGAACAATGGCTCTAGGGGTGTCAGAACTACTATGGGTGAAAGCACTGCTGACAGAGTTGAAGTTGGATAAGGGGACACCGTTGCATCTTCTGAGCGATAGTCAAGCCGCAATAAGTATAGCGAATAATTCGGTTCAGCACGACAGAACGAAGCACATCGAAATCGATCGATTCTTTATCAAGGAGAAGCTGGAGCAAGGGATACTGAAGATTGGCCATGTCCGCTCAGAAGAACAAGTGGCAGACTGTCTGACTAAGGGTCTTAGTTCATTAAGTCTGTCGAAGCTATGTAACAAGATGGGGATGATCAATATCTATCGTCCATCTTGAGGGGGAGTGTTGAGAATCAATAAGGGACTTTTAGTCCCACATCGGAATTTGTAGTATGTAGAGGAGCTAGACTCCCTATAAGTAGTGAAGTAGTCCATCAATAAAATTACACCAACTATTATTTTCTACAGGTAGTAATACACATTTGAACAATCTGCAGAAAGATGGGAGCACCATGAATACAAAGCAAAAGCAACCAAATCTTGGTTTTCAAGCTTCAAGGAAGAACCTTACGACCCAAACGCAATTCTATACTTCGAGAAAGCATATAAACATGCGCCTCAAAAATGATTTGGACCAAATGCTACATGTACGATTGAAGAAATTGCAAAAGTACATCTCAGAAGTTCTCTCTTTCATCATAAGTTGCACGCAACAATGGTTCTCAGGAAAAGTAAAATAAACATACGAATATGACCGATCTTGCCAAACCTAACTGATTTTTTTGTTTTTGATTCTTCAAGGGGAAAAAAGCCTAACCCCCAAGAGCAACTTTATAGTTTCTAGGAATAATTTGATTTGGGATTATTAAGTTATAAACAGAACAAAAGGATTTGATCTTTGTTACTAAGAAAAGCCGCTACAGCCTCCCTGCCCTGCAGTAAGAATATGAGCCAGGCATGAAAGTAAAACTGAAGCAGATGCCGAAGGAGTAGATATCAAAACTTCACCCCTTCATTCATAAGCTCCTCTCAATGAAATCCCATATTCTTTCTTCCATATAAACACTGTCTCTAAGCCCTCGGGGCATGTGCCTTTCATCCGGAAACAACAGAATTTCGTATGACTTCCCAGCAGCAATAAGCGCATTAATGAGCCTCGCGGTGTGTCTGAAATGGACATTCTCATCGATCATGCCATGGACGAGTAATAGTTGCCTCTTCAGCTTGTGCAGATGGTGCATGATGGAACCAAACTCATACGCCTCCGGATTCTCTGAGGGCAAGCCCATGTACTTCTCAGTGTAGAACGTGTCATATCCATCCCATGATGTCACGGGAGCACCTGCGACTGCACATTGGAAGGTATCTGGAAACCTTGCCAGGGTCATGGCAGATAGAAAGCCACCATAGCTCCAACCATATATGCCAATATGCCCAGCCTTTGCTAGGCCTTGCTTTACAAGCCATTCAGCTCCAGCATGCTGATCTTCAGCATCGACACGGCCGAAGTTGTGCTTTAAAGCACCCTCAAATTTCAACCCTCGCCTCGCAGACCCGCGGTTATCTAGCTGCCAAATTTTCAAAAGGTAACAAGCTTTTGTTAAGTTTGAACTTTGAAGGATATGAAAAGAACAGGAACCCTGACAAGACTGAAAGTTGATGAAGTTGCAAGATATAAAGAAAAAAAAAATATATTGGTTCATTTTTGCACTATCGTGGCTAAAATTCATTTGCGAGCAGCAACCTGGCAAGATTAACAATGACTTGAGCAAAAAAATAAGGTGTAGTTTGTTACTTCCGAGTTGCGACATAACAAGTGTTTATAACTTGAGAAGAGTTACGACACAATGGCACCCAAATAGTTACCTAAATAAATGCCTCTTAAGTACAAGTACAGAATAGAAGATGGCGAAAACTGAGCAAAAGTACGAGTAGGATCACAACCACCACCTCTCATATAAAGACATGAAAGGTATTTTCTTTCTTTTATTAATTTGAAACTTTGTGCACAGCTTCTCAGCCTGCATATATCGTGCATCCTATTTCAAAATGATCTACCAACACTACTTTTAGGTTTATCCATATTTACAAATGTTGCCAATTTCACAGTATACTAGGGTTTGGAGGAATGCAAAAGGGTAAAAAAAATCTGACAGATCTCTGACTGAAGTTTAGAAATGTAGTACTGTAATGGTCAACAAGATTATTCAACAATACCCTAAAATCATTAAAAAATGACTTACAAGAACAGGAGGTAAATGAACAATCAAGGTTCGAAATATCGGAATCACTTTCGGACCCTATGAGTATCGATATCGCTGATTACGGCACTTTCGGCAGTTTTGGATCAGAGATAATTTCGGAAAGCCAAAAATGATAAGAAGTCTTTTAAAAAACAACAACAAAAATATTTGATACATTTAAGACAGAATTTATATATTATATGTTGTTTCTCGTTAGTTTAAAAAAATATTCACTTGAAATAGATAATGTGGTTTATTTATTTACCTTTAGACATAGTGCAACCACAATAAATAGTTTTGAATGAAATAACATTAAATGTATAAATGTTTTGAATTATACATATAAAACTTCGACAAAGGGTAATGGTTACAATTTATCAATAAGGAATCATATCGACACATTGTAACATTGTCACTCTTCGACACATCTGAATTATTGTGTTGACACTATTTTTCTATTCTATCTTTTTCGTTCATTTTCTCTGCCGAATTGACTCGGAAAGAGACCCGCAACATCAATATCTATCAGTATCATTAGCAGTTGTCATCAGACCAGGATATGACAAAATTGTATCAGTCGTATCGTATTGGCCCATACTGCAAACTATGAGAACAAAGGGTATTCTGATTGAAGGTGACAGTCTATATTGTATCAACTGCAACTGAACCTGTCAACCACATGAAAAGTTTACCTAGGCTTAAACATATAGGCATCAATATCGTGAAAAATCTACCAATGCTAGGTCCATTGTTGAGGTTATTACTTGTAAGCAGATAGGTATAGGAAGGATATGGAGAATCTTAGAATGTTCATCATGGGAACAAGGTTCTGGTTTACCTGAACGACTGCTAAATTCTGGACAATTTTCAACATATAGAGGTCTTCTTGAGTATCAAGTTTCATCCTTTATCTAATTCAGCATTTCTGCTCTATACTTCTCTTAAAATTGATCCTCATCTCGCTCTTCTTCATCATATCACTTCCAGTATCATATATCAGAAATAACATATCTCCATCATAGTTTGCACTTTGCACTGCCAAAAGCTTTAAGCTTATACAAGATGATGAGATTGTTAAGCCATCATTTTCCACGTCAAAAGATGATAAAGCCTTTTGCATCTACGATCTTTATCTTAATTATAATCATCTCAGGTGCGCCTTAATTCCAAAAGAAGAAAAACAGAGCAGCGGGCTTTTTTCTGGCCCTCGTGGCTGTTAAGATTGGTGATTCCACAAACCTCAATTAGACCCACAACAAGAGCCAATCTCATGCATTAAGAAACTGCACAATTATAAGTAACCTTGATGAGGAAAGAAAGGAGTTGAAATCAACATGATGAATGAATGCAGTCCTTCCAGCAAAAGAAGATTAAATTAACATAAGAAAGGATTACAAAACCCCACCTTACCCGTTAAACTTCAGATCTAGCAAGGGCCATGACAATACAACCCTCCTCATAACCTTCCTAAAAAATCCCATAGAGCATTCCATGGAACTCTCACACAGTTGGAGGGCGGAGGTGGGGAACTTATTCCCACCATTTTAACCCCGACTATACAAAAATAAGAAACAGAAGAAATCCCTAATAATAAACTTCCTGAACGTTGCTCAGCGGCATAAAATACACCAACAAATCCAATTCCAATAAACTAGAAACTCTAATTGACATTTGCAATAACCTATTAACCAATGGTTGGATCACAATACTAGGTTGACAGATTATAAAGCATCATTAACTTCAGAAATCCTAATTTTATGACAATAGGAATATGACATCTTGAAGTAACTATGTATCTAAACTAAACTTTTCTAGGTTTCTCTTGTTAAATAACTTGTGAAAGTGACCCCTCCACCTCTCCTTAATATCATTTTTATCTTACTAATATTGTTGAACACACAATATGAACATACAAATAAAATATACGTGTCATTTAAGCTTTTCATTCTGCAGAACAGTAATATTTGAAAGGACAGAGAAGAATTGACTTGTGTTATTGCTATATAATAATAACAACCTAAAACATGGCTAATAATTAATTCATGTCAGATATTAAACGATATTGTTATGCTCTTGAATCCTGTCAGACGGTCAAAGAGATTGTAATGCTACTGAACCCGTTTCTCAGGTAGACAAATGCATAAAGCTCCAGCTCATTTAGAATAGTAATCAACCATGCTCGATGAAAACCTGAGACTTAATATTCACACATTTTGAACATATAGGTACACAATTTGTATCTCTTTAATAACTATGATTGGAAATATACAAGGAAAAACATAAGTAAATTTAAAATTTGGAAATTTTATAGACAGAAAGGTATCTAAACGTAAACAGTGGAAATGTGTATAGAACGTTCACATACTATCAAGTAACGTAATACAAACAATTGATAGAAGTAGGAGCAATATCTACAAAAGAGTTTAAGAAGGCAAAATTGAAATAAATTATGACAAGACATGTAGATTATTGAAGAAAAGAGCAGTATTAACAATAATAAGCAGACTGACCTTCCACACTAGAATCCCCTTGTTCCTCAAGTATTGAGCTCTCATGTCAACTGTATTTATCCATGAATTACTTACATATTGTACACTTGGACCACCATATACACTGACTAATGTTTTGTAAGGAGGTGGTCCAAATCTGCTTCTATCAGGTTCATACAATGCGCCATATAAGACTGTACCATCTTTTGTTGAAATTTGGATTATCTCTGGAGGCAGAAGCTGAAACTTCTTGAACCGAGGAATGGTGGGTGGCTGATCATACAAAGCCCGGATGAAGCTACCATCATGTAAAGAACAAAGTGTTACCCTAGGTGGATGGTTCAAGGAGTCATGGACATCAACAAATCTCTGCATCTGATGGTCGATGATCACGGTATGTCTTCCCTGGCCATGGGTCAACCTTCGTGGAGGTTGCAAGGGATGGTTCCAATCTGGACAAAGGCTGGTGCAATATAGGTTAGCTTCCAAAGGTCCATCCACTGTACCAATGAAGTACACAAGACCAGCACTCTCATTTACACATGCAATTTGATCAACCATCCAATCTCCTTGTGTTATAGGTCCCAAACAAGTTCCATTCTTGTCATGAAGATAAAGATGTCTGAAGCCTGTTCTGTCACTCGCCCAGATAAAGCCACTAGAAAATTTACTTCCTCCCTTGTCAAGAGGTGTGAAGCAATCATGTAGTGTAATCCATATGTCCTGCTCCTCTACAAGCACAACTTCCTTTTGTCCTGTCCTAATATCAAACTTAAGAATCTTCAATTTGGATTGAGACCGGTTAAGAACCTGGACAACAAGGGCATTATCTGGCATCCAATTGACTCTTGCGAGATATTCTTCATCACTACTAGCCTGATCCTTTTCTCCACAAAGAAGATCCATCCAGGTGATTTCTCCCCCACAAGCAGAAACAACTCCTATTTGAACTTCAGCATTGGCCATTCCAGTAAACGGGTATGCATGATCTTCCTGTGCGTCAGGACCAACAGAACTTTTACCCTGATGCATAATTCTAAAAAGAGGTATCCCTGATGAATCAACTTCAGTAAATGCGATGTACTTGCTATCAGGTGACCACCAGAATCCTGATTTTCTATCCATCTCTTCCTGTAACATGAACCATAAAAAAAAATTAGATGCAAATCTTGCAAGACGAGCAAATTAGAAAACCATACAGTACATGTATACGTCAAAGGAGAAGAGGGCACCTGTGCAATATATTCAGCAAGGCCATGAATCTGAAAAAAAAAAAAAAAGGATCAGTCAAATTCTCAAAATGCATGGAAGATTATCAAAGTATTGACATATTTTCTCTTCAACCTAACTCAAGAGCCAAATATTTCTTTGTCAGTTATTTAATGCAAATAAAACCATAAAGAAGATTCCACTACAAGCATTGAACCACAAAATAACTAGCCTCCTGACAAAAAATACAATAGAATAGATAAACATTACATTCTAAATAAAGACAAATTAGTTGTCTCAGAAATGACTTGCTAATAATGTATATGTAAACATGAAAGGCGGGGATTTTGAGCCATTGCATGATCTTGCAAACACCATGGCCGCAGAGTAATTTGCTAATGCAACATATAAAAAGACATTTCTCTTTTGTGGAATAAGTGGTACAAATAACTCCATATCTTGGTAAGCCAATATGCATTTTGTTGATTACCATTAGCCACTATCATGGCATCCAATTTTGTGCCGTTCAAAAATAATATGAGATTTAAATTCAGATAATTACTTGGTCTAGTTTTGGATTGTATTGTTTCATTTTTCCTCTGTATGCGCACTAGCTAGCTAGCAATAGCAAGCAAGAAGGGAAGAAAGCATCGAGGCCCCTTTCGTTCCCAAAAAATTACCAGGTGAGCTAACAGAAGTATGTGTTACTTGGTCTAGTTGTGCTTCAGGTTTGTAGATATCCGAGAGAAATAATATTACCGTGTAACACGGTGAGCCTATAAAATATAGTGCTATATATGAATGTCTTGTACAATTTGAAATTAAAAATGAAATATTCACCTCATGGAAGTACTACTAACAAAATAGAGCGAGATAAACAGCCAATTGCTATAACAAGAAAACTATCAAGTCTGTGTTTAGTTTTTCCTAGTGGACCTTCCCATCATTGGCATGAGTTCGCAAATGCAATTCCCTTCTAACTGCAATATGACAACGATATCATATATTGTTGAAACATCGTCATCATCTAAACCTTATCCCATCAGAATGGGGTCAACTATGGAGTATACAAAAAGCTATGTTACTTGGACTCGGGTACGGGTACATATCCATTCAAACTCATAATTGAAGGACACACAGACTATGTTAAAACTTAAAATAATACTTCGGATCCTTGATAAATTTTGGATGAGTGCAATTATTCAAGGCACTTACTCATAATTGAAGATGCATATAAAGTTGAAGGGAGCTGAAAGGACTCTTTACATATATGAGATAAAGGGACTCTTTGCCTTGAATAAATGTAAATTAAATGTAAGTTTTGGGTCCCTAGGTATTAAATAAAACTTGCATTTAAATAAAAGATGCATATAAAATTGAATAAGAGTTCCTTCAGCTCCCTTGAAAAATAAACTATACATTATAATTAATAATAAGAATCCCTTACAGTTGTCTAGGTGGAGCTCTACTACTCCCAAATTAAAATTAATAATAATTGTAACTACATAATAAAGCATAGAGGATCTACTACTGCCATAAAGTATCTTTTCTTCTTCTTCTTCTTCTTCTTCTTCTTCTTCTTCTAATCTTTGTAGCATAAGCAAATTATAAAAAATTAGGTAAGCATAGAGCTCCCCTAATTTATTCTTCATATGTGGTGCCCTTGTCACCATGGAGGGTCCGATCCGGATCCCGTACATGTGTCATGTCGGGTCGACACAAGTACTTTGCCTGGGTAACAAAGTACAGAGCTCCATAAAAGAGTGCACAAAGTTTTTATGACAAGTTGTCGACCTAACGTCAACCATGAACCATCTATGTTGGTACCAAATTCCTAGCCAATGTAGCTATGACTATCGTGCCATAAAACATAGGCGCCTAGCTGGCAGGTAGGTAGACCTATCTTTTGGATATGCACTTTAAGCTTAAGCAACCAATAAAAATGATTAAAGTTGGTTATGCATCGAAGCTCGAAGCTAGAGAGAATGTAGCATGACGGTTGTCGCATCAAAACTATCTAAAATGAAAAGTTTAACAAAGGGCCAGTTTCTAATGCCTACTTATTCTTTCTTTTTCTCAATACTTCCCCCCAATGTTATATTAAGGGGTTCTCATGGCGGGCTTGGTCAAGGCTTTTTAGGGATTAATCAGATTACTCGACCAATTAAGCACAATATGCGGTGTGCGGTCAATTGGAGTTCTCTATTAAAAGTCACCCGATTAATTGGATGAATCGGCCTCTTAATCATCAGTTTAATCATTTTTTTATAACACTGCAACCCCCCTCCCCCCTCTCTCTCTCCCCCCACCACTCAGGATGGTTCAAATGCTAATTACTCACTAGTATGTGATTGACCAAATATTTACCTTGTGTGGCAAATATAAGACACCGGACAGCACATCTCTCAACAAGTACTAGCTATATGTAGAGAGAACGAAGAAATAAATTGTAACCCAAGTGAGAAAGGTGATCTCCAAGAATGGAAAACATTCTCGTAGGTAAGGGGTTGGATTGCCAGTGTACTACAAACTAGTGTGGAGGCACTTTTGAACTGTGCATTTTGGAATTATAGGTGATTACCGAAACATACAAGCATTAAACACGTTCAAATTGGTACAAACACAAGGGAAATCAGACCTGAGTTTGATAAAGATAGATACAAAACGACATGAATGGAGATCAGGAGAAGAAAACCCAATGAACAGAAGACCTTTCCATTTTGTACCTGCTCCAATCCCCTCTCAATCTCTCTTTAAACCCTTTGCAACCATGACTATCTAATAAAACACCACCTCACCTTGCTACCATGTCAACCTTGCACGACCATAAGCACCCAGCCAGAACTCAACTTAATTGCAGCTTGGTCCTTTCTCAACCCCTCACTGCCTCTATCCCATGAAGATCAAGGCTGCTTCACTGCTACTTTGGCCAACCTATCTACCAACCATATACCACCTTCCAGGCATCTGCACCTATGTAGCACGGACAATCATCTTAGTAACGTGTCTCGTATCAGCACATGTCGGACACCAACACTCTTCATCGGCACATATCGAACACCAACACTCTTTAGACACGTATCAGACACTCATTTTTACGTGTCCTCATATTTTCATTTGTAATCAGACACACATTCTCCGAATATGGACACATGTCGGATTCAGAGTGTTTTTTTTTGTTTAAGACAAGGATAAAAAAAATCAAATAAAAGGTAAAAGTTAAAGCATTTTTGTTGTGGCATTTCAATTTCATATGAATCAAATACATATTCCTCAAAGAGGCAGATATTTAACTATTTAATATTTATGGTTAAAACTTGAATATATAGCTGTCCTTGCCGTGTTGTATCCGATTTTTTTTTAGAAAAATGTGTCATCTGTCCATGTGGCCTAGCATCCTGTATCCGTGCAACATGACTCTCCATTAGAAAGAAGATATTTCAGAGAGTACAATTTAATGCGGAGAGATGGGTGGTTATAAACTTATAGCCATCAATGGAAGATGAGAACTAACAAATTGATCAAACAAAAATGGTGCAAAAAAGAAAGTTTATCCATGTGTAGCCAAAAAGTGTGCTTAAAAAGAACTCTATTGACTGCCAAAATATACGTAGGGAGACACCTAAAATCTACAGGAAATACAAAGATGATTGAAGGTATGAACACAACAAAGTCACTCTTAACCAATCCAGAATGATTCTCCATCAGATGTCACTTGCTCTCATGTGCTTTTGTATGATTTCTCGTCAACATTTTACTCTATCATAAATATAGTGGTTTTATAATGTGTTATAGGTTTATTCCTCACTTTATTTCCTGTACTCAAGTTCATAATGGCAAAATTAACATATATATATATATATATATATATATATATATATATATATATATGAAAAGAGATGATGTCCATTAATAGAACCTCTTCAGGATAGAACTATATACGCAGTAGACCATATAAGTTGCAGTAGACCATATAAGTTGAACATCCAATCCATAATGATGCTTCGAAACACATAAACTGCTTAAAAGTAGAACCAAAAGTTCGTTATGTTAACCCATGCAACAAGTCATAAAAGTATAATAATTAGACATATTTAAGTTACAATTGAAAGTGTCATAGAAACAATCCAAGTCTTTTCTCATCAGAAAGGAGTATTTATGGAGAACTCAAAACTACTCAAAATGAAACTACTTAAGATCTATCGGACTATTGTTAGCTTGTCAATCCTCTATGTCAGTTCCAAGATCCTACAGTAAAGGTCTGGCCGTAACACGTTTAAGGCCAGTTGGCAGGTAGGTTGCCTGCCACATTGTCATGCAATTTAAGCTCACAAGACCAAGGAGCATCCCTCCAAGTGTCGTTTGACTAGTAAAGAGTTCTTCAGGTTCATCATAGGGACATCAATATCTATGGTTCTATAAGCCAAAAAACACAAAAGGAATGGCATTTCTTCTCAGGTCGAAAATATCCAAATTATTAAGTTCTAGACTACGAGTTTTCTTATAATGATGATTGATAGAACACACATTTATACGTATGGACAACTATACATAATTACACTTTAGTTCCCTAGTTTACCAATATGTGTTTGTCGGTTTATTTTTGTACGCGTGTGGATGTTCTGGAAGACAAAGATGAACTGAAAAACATATTCATATATTGAGCCTGAATCTCAACAGAAGAATATGACAGGCTATATATTTTCTGTGAAGATAATTGGTGCAAGGAGTTGAAAGAGGACTATGCATATGATGGGGAGTTGCTTCATCATATTTTTTTTCTTTTCGCTTGAGTCAACTAGGCCGACAAGAACACTTTAGGTCCAAAGACTCCAAACAGGCATAGCACAATAAGAAAGGGTGTCCCAGTGCCACGAGGTTCCCGCTTAAGCAGGGCTAGGGAACAGTCAAGGATAGCACAATCCACAACCAAAAAGTTGACCAAGAGATTATAAGAACCCAAGGTGATCCAAATATGCCTCAGACCAAGCCGTTGGCCAACCTCGATGAATTCTAGCTTGAGTCAACTAGGCCGACAAGAACACTTTAGGTCCAAAGACTCCAAACAGGCATAGCACAATAAGAAAGGGTGTCCCAGTGCCACGAGGTTCCCGCTTAAGCAGGGCTAGGGAACAGTCAAGGATAGCACAATCCACAACCAAAAAGTTGACCAAGAGATTATAAGAACCCAAGGTGATCCAAATATGCCTCAGACCAAGCCGTTGGCCAACCTCGATGAATTCTAGCTTTATAGACAAGCCAAGATACTCCCACAAGAAGTAAAACCCCTCTTAGGTATGCTTTATCTACTTAAACTAGATACAATATTGTTTAATAGCAAAATATCAACTCACAAGTAAGTTAGTCCTATTAATATCAAATGAATTGGATATTCAAGAAAGTGCTCCTTGTCTTATTATTGGGTTCTTTCACAGTAAGACTTTTTTTTTGCCATATAGAATTCCAATGTCATCTACAGGTGGGACTGAATTCATGGAAGTATCCAATGAGCAGGAAAAGAAAAAAGGGTTTTCAAGTAACAAGGGAAAAGCATATCACCTTCCCATTTTGTCTAGCACCAGTTGTAAGTTGCCTAGTTTCCTCACTAAATAAATCTAGAACATGCAGCTCATCATCCCTCACATAAGCAAGCATAGTTCCATCTGGAGACAAATGTGGATCAATGATAGGAGAACCAGAGACGCTCTTTAGCTTCAGTTCTGGTTCCAAACCAGAAATCTCTTGCAAATAGACCTGCCCAAAAACCATACATGCGTAAGCGAATTATATTTCAATCATAATTTTCATCATCATTGTTTAAACATTTTGGCATCAAAGATTCAAAATATAGAACACTATTCAAAATCATACAGGCTGCATTGCAGAATTTGACCTAAACATAAAACTTACTCAGTTCCACATTCTTGTCAGAGACAAATCCGTATAAAAGAGGTAAACATTAACCTTAGAGTCACAGTTAGCAGGTCAAAGACCCTGCTAGCCACATAACGTATTCTTAACAAAAAGATTCCTAAGGGCATCACCACCATCTCTAAGGCACAATGCAAATCATAGTCAAAATGGAATGGAATGAAAAGAAAACAAGAGGGGTTACAATTCAAGGAAATGGCGAAATGCCAAATTTATTGGATCCCTAATCCTAAAATTGACTGAAATTTAGGAACTTTCAGTCTGAGCTTTAATTATGATAATACGAGAATATTAATTAAGGTAATGTTACTATATAGTAGTAGAGTATGTATGCATGTGCACGAAGTGAAACATTCTTGATAGTGATCGGTCATGGTATCCATAGTTTTGCATCTTTTTCGGCCATATCCTGATTTCGTTTTGCTCTCCCGGTCGTCAAGCCCTATCAACTCGACTCTTTTCGCTGCCCCCGGCCTCTCACTTCGTTTCATTCTTCCCCATAATTTCAAATCCTTATAATTAAATGTAAAAATAACTTAAAATCCTTACAATTATTTAAACATATATCCAAAACCCTATAAACATATATATACCAAATTCAAATATATTCAGTATTTAAAATATGTTTGAACAAACTACATGGTATTTTCTAAACATATATCCAAAGTTCTACAAAGAACAAATTTTGATTAAAATATATTTATATTTAAACTATATTTAAATACACTACATAGAATTATCTAAATATATATCCAAAGTTCTACAAAGAACAAATTTTTAATTAAAATATATTAAATATTTAAACTAACTACATGAGTACATGGTATTATCTAAATATATATCCAAAGTTCTAATTTATTTTTTAACAAATTTTTATGCACGTGCATTGCATGTAGATGTTACTAGTATATATTAATGACTTTTGGTGTTTGTTAGCTTCCTTTTATGATGATGGACAACGGCTTCAAATTGGTTGTTGTAGTTAAAAAGTTCTTACTAGATACATCAAAGTCAAAGATATATTACTTACTAAACAAGATGCACGCATGTAAAACTTAGCATGCATGCATGAACGATTTTGAAAAATAAACTTACTTTTCAAAGTTTTAGGGTTCGTTAGCTTCTCTTTGTGATGACAGCCGACGGCTTTACCGACACTATGACGGCTTCAATGTTCAAACATGTTCTAGTTAGATAATGTTGTTATATAGTACTAGAGTATCTAGGCACGTACATCAAAGTGAAAAAAATCTTGTCAAAGAGGCACGCATGCATGAGTTTTAAATGTTAAATATATTTTAAAAACTTTTGGTGTTTCTTAGCTTCCTTTTATGATGACAAATAACGACTTCACGTGGCTTTAAAGTGGCTGTTGTAGTTAAATAGTAGATATACCTTGATTAATGGCATAATCATACAAATTGTTAAACGATAATAGTAGGATATGAGTTTCAGGCAAAACAACTGAAATATTGAGCAACTAATTTGATCCAAAACTGTAAATTTTAAGCAGATAGTTTGAACCAAAATTGACAAAGATATTGGTGAATTTCAAAATTGAAACATTTTTTATGTGACCCAAGTGATTTCGTTTGCCCAAGCGAAAACCAAATTTAAACATTCTAAAAAAAAAATTATAAAGTAACTTCTAGGCATATCAACTCATTTTCTCTACTACTGACATCGAAATAACTTTTGATCAGATTGCATATGATCAGAAAGATTCACACTACTACAAATAGTATCCTGTAAGGCTGTAATCAACCTCAAAACAAGCTAATATAGACTAGGAAGAACTAAACACAGATGGCAAGGGCATCACTATCGCCGTTTTCCTGGTGATAGTTTATTAAGCATTGTTGTTAATACATGAAATGACACTTCAACCTAAACAACCAAAATTGTGACCAGTCCAAACTTGTTGAAGGTTAAGAAAGCTCTGCGAGTTTCAAATTGGGAAAGTTACCAACACATTTTGGTTTGGGCTGGCTTGTATCCGAAACCAAAACTACAGCTATTTCTATTTCATGTAATGTAACACAAAATAATGTCGATCCTAAGAGTTTGGTTGTTAACAACAAACATTAGCAGTATATAACTTTGGCACGGTTGAAGATGATCAGAAAAACTGATACTGGTCAGCAAATTTAATTCAGAAAATTGACCCCGGAAATCATGACACTCCGGTTTCCGAGTGTAACTATGTAATAAAAACATTCAATCTACGAAACCAAAATTCTAACAAAGTGAAAATTTTGTTCTGTAGAAATGTGAAACGAAAATTCTAGTATGCCTAATATGTGGGCCGAACTCTTAGGTTCTGCTTGGATTGAGGGGGAAAATATAAGTACAGTTAAGTAGGGTTAAGTGAAGGGAAGTTAAGTGAGAAAGGAGAGTCAATACGTATAACCTTGCTTGGATTGAAGGGAGGGATAACTGGGGTGTGTTTAATAACTCTTGCTTAGATTAGAGGTTTTGAAGGGAAGAAAGATTAATAAAAATATAATAGTTACCAAACTACCCTTATTACGTATGATATAAAATTAGATTTGATTGGATTTTTAATTAAAATTTGTCAAAATGTCTTCACAAAGTTAGAAAGTTAGGGAGCAGCAGGTTGAAAGAAAAAAAAAAAAAAAGGAGAAAAAAGTCATAATAGTTAATAGGATAAATAAAGGGTATTTATGACTTTCTAAACAAAATCCCTCATTTTTTCCTTGTTAAACCAAAGAGTGCGACTAAAGGCACCCCAGCCTTTACTAAGGACACCCCACACTTAAAAAAAAAAAAAAAAAAAATTGAAATACCTATTCTACCCCTCTCCCCCTACCTCTGTTCGGCCGCTCCCCTCCCCGCTTCCCCGACCCTCCTCCGACGAACCCCCTCCCCCGCCGCTCCCCCGGCCTCCCTCCCCTCCTCCGACGACCCCCCTCCCCTCCCCCGACCTCCCCCGCTCCTCCCCCGACCCCCTCCCCCGATCCCCCCTGCTCCGCCGCCCTCCTCCTCGCTCCCCCGCCCCCCCTGCTCCCCCGCCCTCCTCCTCCAACCCTCTGCTCCTCCTCCCGACCCCTCCTCCTCGGTCGGAGGTCTGCGTCGGAGGGCCGGAGGAGGAGGGGAGGGGTCGGGGGACCGAGGAGGAGGGGAGGGGGGTCAGGGGAGGAGCGAGGAGGAGGGCAGGGGAGGGGAGGGGGGTCGTCGGAGGAGGGGAGGGAGGCCGGGGGAGCGGCGGGGGAGGGGGTTCGTCGGAGGAGGGTCGGGGAAGCGGGGAGGGGAGCGGCCGAACAGAGGGAGGGGGAGAGGGGTAGAATAGGTATTTCAAATTTTTTTTTATTTTTATTTTTAAGTGTGGGGTGTCCTTAGTAAAGGCTGGGGTGCCTTTAGTCGCACCCTAAACCAAAATGGCGAAAAGAAGGTTAAACAAACCATCACTTAACCATCTATAACTCCCCCTCCTAAACCCTCACTCTCACACCAAGCATGATTTTGTTTTCCTCTCACTTAACTTCCTCTCACTTAACTCTCTTAACCCTCGATCCAAGCAGACCCTTAGGAAAAATCTACGAAGCACAGTCACTCCAAAGTACACAGTGACACCGATATAATGGTGCCTTATCCGTGTCTGTGTCATATTTGAACAAAGTTTCGATCTTTCTTCCAATTGAGCTCCAAAGTTTAGAACTTTACGACCACGGTGAGAGCCAACATAGAAAGAAAAGGTCCGTCCTTTGACCTAAAGATTAGACCTTTCAGCAGTGAAACAAAACCCTAAGCTTGGTAAAATAAAATAAAAACAATGGCAAATCGAGAATTTGGAGAGATCGAACCCCGGATGGGAGGGGGACCATGACGGAGTGCCTCCCTGACGGCCCCCTGGGCGCCCTCCACTCGTAGCGCGTCACCCCGAGTCCCCTCTCCCTCGACCTCTCCCTCCTGAGCTTCTCCTCCGCGGAGAGGTTGCTCTCGTCGAGCCCCCCGCCGTCGGGCGGGGAGAAGACGAGGTCCTGCCTCCCCGTGGCGAGGTCGAGGGAGAACACCCTCCGGTGGAGCGTGGCGTCGGGGCTGAAGAGGAACGTGACGAAGCGGTCGTCGGGGCTGAAGCTGATGCCGGAGGGGGCCACGTAGCCCGGGAGAGGCGACTGGACGATCTCTTCCACCGGAAAGAGGAAAGAGGAGGAGGAGCCGGTGGTCGGCATGGCGGCGACGGAAGCGGCGGAGCGCTTTGGTCGCTTCTTGTTGTTGGTGGTGATGGTCTCCTGATGATGTTCGTGCTGTTGTTGCATCAGGAGATCTCGAGGAAAAAAATAAAATGGGTCTTTTTTATTGAAGTCAAGTGGCTTATGGATGGATGTATGTGATGTATATATATGATTTTGACCGGTTGAGCAACGGTTCGGTTCTGTTTAAACCGAACCGTTTATCTTAAAACCGATTCAACCGTATACAAAAATCGAACCATTTTTAAACCGGCCAAACAAACCGAAGAAAAGCGGCTCGGTTTATGGTCGGTAAGGTTTCATGGCCAAAACATAGTTCCAGAACTAAGATGTAACCAAAGAGCAAGCACTAAGCAGAGATCAGAGATGAAGAGCAAAACATTTTCGGTAACAAAAATACCATAACATTTTCAGAACATAGAAAAAAAAAAAAAAAAAAAAAAGCTCAATTCTACATCATGTAAAGTCTGTGTGCTTCCATCAAAATTTTACAAGAAAAAAAATCAGCAGAACGCTCCCTTACACAAAAATACCAGAACCAAAATTATCCAAAAAAATTGTGAACCATATATAAAAAAAGGCAATTGATAAAGGCACTGCCTTTTTTGATCGGGGCTAGTCCGGATTGGGGCTAGCCCAATTTTTTTTGGGTTTTACTCAGGACAGCCCATTTATTTGATCACAAGGCTGTCCCAAGTAATCCCGCCCTCCCCTCCCCCCCCCCCCCCCCCCCCCCCGAACACAAACTTCCCTCTTCTTCTTCCTCAAGAACCCTAACTTCTTCTTCCTCAAGAACCCTAACTTCCCTCTTCTTCTTCCTCCTAAGTCCTAACACTGACTCCATTCTCCACCACTCGGCGAGCAGCTTCATCATCTTCCTCTTCTTCCCCACGTCCTCTTCTCTCTTCCAAGGAGAACGATGGCCCCGAAACCTTCCTCGCAAACAAGGTGCGAAATCTTCCTCCATTTCTTTCAATAACCGTAGAAATTATCTGAGACAATTGAAGGATAAATTACATTCGTTATTTCCATTGCATCGGACCGTAGCAAACGTGTTTGCCAAAATTTGGCGTCGGCCAGGACTGCCCAGTCTTCTGGCAGTCCCGACTGTATGTTGGACTGCCAGAAGAATGAGCAGTCCATTGATATAACATGTGTAGCGAAGGACTGCCCATTCTTCTGGCAGTCCTGACCGTATGTTGGACTGCCAGAAAACTGAGCAGTCCATTTTGATAACTTGTGGAACAATGGACTGCCCACTTTTATGGCAGTCCTGACTCTATATTGGACTGCTCAAATTTCTGGCAGTCCAACATAAAGTTAGGACTGCCAGAAAAGTGGGCAGTCCTTTGTTACACATGATGTGAGTTAGGACTGTCCTCTTTTCTGGCAGTCCTAACTGCATCTTGGACTGCCAGAAATGTGGGCAGTCTCAAGTTACACATGTCCTGAGACAGGGCTGCCCATTGAAATTCAAATTGGCCGTCCATTATACACTGAGGGTTGGTAGAATATTGGGCAGCCCAATGTTTGCACTAGTGGAACAGCCACATTTGTGGGCATCCCTTACATTTTAATATGTAATTAATATTCAATAATAGTCATGAAAAGAAGACAAAGGAGAAGGATGTTGAGGCCAGGCCCGAAAGAAAACGTCCTACCGCATCGGATCGCAAGGCGCGTGAAGCTGGTAGAAATGTCGAAAAAGGGCTATCAATCAGAGAACCCGAACCAGCCTCAGAAATAAGAACACGTGGAATGAAACGTGTTGCAAAGCGTTTGACGAAAGCGGCGGTGACTCGTCGTGATGATTCCTCCGATGATGACGATGTACCCATTGCCCGAATGACAGATGACGCCGGATCGGGTCCTTCTCAAGTACCCGAGGAAGAGGAAGAGGAAAATGCGGGCCCAGTTGGTTGCTCAATTTTGAAGTCAATCGAGAACCACATTTGTTATGAAATATGGAAGGATCCGGTAAGTTACTTACCTATTATATAGAATAACTATTCTGAATAATAGATGTATGTAATATTGGATCTTTGTTTTTGTTTTTTTTGCAGAAAAGCTCGTGCCTTTTGAGGGTAATAAACCATGCGAAGATGTGTAGTACGTGGAGATTTGATGAGTTGAAAGAGAGTGTGAAGGAAAAAATCACCCCCACCGGATTGCAGTATTTGGCAAAATACTCATATCAGATATTGGACCACGCAATGATTTCTGCATTTGTGGAGCGCTGGCATCCAGAAACTAACAGCTTCCATCTCGCAGACGGAGAGTTGACAATCACCCTCGATGATGTCCACCACATTTTAGGGCTTAGAGTTGATGGTCGTCAAATGTCGATGGACTATTCCGAGGGCGACTTCGAACTGTATGATGAGATGGTGGATTTGGTTGCCAATTGTCTCGGTGTCGAGTCCAAGACCCTTATCACAATCCCGGAATTTAAGAAGTCTTATGGAGTTCCTTTAAGTTTTTTGAGGAATACTTTCAATGATGACGCCGACGACGATGACGACAACAATGGTAATAACGACCTCGTGGCCCGTGGATACATGCAGTTCATCCTAGGAGCCGTCGGCATTACAGACAAGTCCGGGACAGCGATACATGCAAAATATCTAAACAATTTTACGGAGTTGAACGCTGTGGCTGAAATATCGTTCGGAAGTGGTATACTAGCACACCTCTACCGCGAACTAGGTGCTGCATCTCGAGTCGAGTCGAAGACGATAGCTGGTTGTCAAACACTGCTCCATGTAAGCAAACCCTAGCATACTGTGTCTATACAATTGTATAAAATTATGTCGATAACGATAACATTGTTATATTTTACATTTTCAGGCGTGGATATATGAGCATTTTCCGACGCTCAATAGGGCTACTCTTAATCGAAATTATGATGAGCAGATGCCCAGGATGTGTAGGTGGAGGCCGGTTAAGATAGATACCAGACATCCACATACGTTGGCTACCCTACGTGTTGCTCTAGAAGATCTGACTGCAAAGGAGGTGAAACAATAGTAACTTGAACTAGCATTTACTTACCACTCTAGTATTCCACATTAATTAGTAACTCCTTAAGTAATGAATGCATGTTGTAGATTATTTGGCATCCATATAAGGATCTGCGAAATAGCACTCGTCCTGTGCAACTAGTTGCACTATTTAGAGGTCCGCTGTTTTGTCATGAAATTGAGGAGCCTCACATCCCAGATAGAGTGCTTCGTCAGTTTGGATATGTACAGACTATCCCGAGTACGTTGAAATTGAGGACCGCCGGCCAAGGGAAGAAACCGTCGACCTACGTCCCGCCGTATTACCCCTGGGGGTCGTACTTTTTCGCTGACTGGCAACAACATCTTCTCGGTGAAACCATACGAACTCCGGCGGTGGAGATGTGGGATTGTAGTGAGGACTATATGGAATACTATGGGAATGCCGGACATGGTATGATGTTGAATCCTGATAAGAGAACTGCGAAAGTGCCGGTAGCAGCACCCATACCTTCCAAGTCAGCACTATATGATGCATTGCAGAAGATGGTTAGTATAGTTTGTTTAATTAACCCATGTTGTGGTAAATTGTTGGTTCCTAAAATTATGATATGTATTCATGCAGGCTTCGAAAGTAAAGAAATTAGGGAAAAGTCTAATCCAGTGCAAGGGGGAGAATTACGAAGATGTTGGTACCCAGTTGCAGAACATCGCAGCTGATTACCCATTTATCGATGAGCGACGTACGAAGAGGCGTCATGATACTGAATGACTATGTAGTTTGTATAAGGTTGAATGTATTTGGTAGTTGGGTGACTTGCAAAACTTTTCTAATTGGTTGAACACTTGTCTGTGTTAACAGTTTCAAATTGGTTGAATACTTGTTTGCGTATTATGTGAATGTTATCTTGCTGTGACTCTTAGAACTTGCGTATTATGTGAATGTTACCTTGCAAGTCTGTGTATTATGTGAATGTTATCTTGCGTATTAAGCTCAATGTTATGTTGCGTATTATGTGAATGTTACCTTGCTGTTTGTATATGGACTGCCCAGTTCCTGGACAGTCCATACTCACAGCAAGTCCTGATAAGGACTGCCCAGTTTTCTGGCAGTCCACGTATGTATGTGGACTGCCAGAAAACTGGGCAGTCCTTATCAGAACTTGCTGTTTGTATGTGGACTGCCCAGGAACTGGGCAGTCCATACTCACAGCAAATCCTGATAAGGACTGCCCAGTATCCTGGCAGTCCACATTCATATGTGGACTGCCAGGAAACTGGGCAGTCCTTATCAGGACTTGCTGTGAGTATGGACTGCCCAGTTCCTGGGCAGTCCACATACAAAATGCAACATGCAGTAAGATAGCTGAAAGAACACTCATAGATACGCTAATCAGTAAGTGCACAAGACGCTACGCTTTGTCAGTAAGATACAAAATGCAACGCTGCTAATCAGTAAGATACAAAATACTCATAGATACGCAGTAAGATACAAAATGTTAACTGTACATGCAAAATGTTACGCTTCGTCAACTGTACATCAGTCAATTAATACATCATAGTGGCCCTCCGGCCGCGGTATAGGTTCCACGAAGTTCGTGATTTTCTTGTAAACATTTATTGCATCTTCGTAGGGTGTTACCCAAGCGAAGGATTCTTCCGGTACATGTTTCCACCAAAGTGACGCAGGGGGAGGAATAGGAGAGTGCCCAATCAACCGCGGGATAATAAAGTGATCTCCGACGAGTCCAATTGTATTTAGAGTGGATATACTGTAGTCCTTCGGAGGAGCACACATTGGAAAAAACGTGTTGTTGTTGTGCTTGGAAAAAACGATAATTGGGATCTTATAATTGTTAGCGAACAGATATACACCAGAAGGTATGTCCAGGTAATGCTCCGGTCCAGTAGTCTGGGTGTCGCATGGAATGCTTGTCAACAGTTCGCCAACATGTTCTTGCCCAAGTATTTTGCTATAGAATGAAAGATGAGACTCCAGCTCAAAATATAGCTCAGCTCTAACTTGTCTCCATCCGTCTTTAGCGGGGTAGCCTAGATGCCGCGCAAGCACATGATATCCACAATGTCCGTCTTTGGGCACATCATCAATAGACCAAATATATTCCCGTATGCCGGGCACAAAAGCACCAATGTACGCATCGAGTGTGTTTGCAGCATTCGTATTCTGTTTCTTTCTACGAGTATGGAGCTTCTCCTTCCTCTTTGGAACGGCTACAATTTGCACGCTTCTTTCAACGTGCTCAAAGAGAGAGGCTTCTCGCTTAGTAGACTCGAGCTTCTTCTTTTGCGTTCTTGTAAGTCTTTTTGGCGGTCTACCTTTCGGAGCAATGATAGAAGATGGCTCCTGTAGACGAGTACTTGCCGGGTTGGCAAGTTCTTGGATCCCAAGCTCAATGGACTTCCTCTCAGGTTCTAGTGCTGTACACCATCTGACATGAAGAAGTTTCAACTGTGGCATGGAAAAGAAATCATCTGCACTGTCCACCGTAGGCATGATCGACAGCTGTCTCCAACGCTGATCAACGACCACTACTGGAATAGGTCGACCTTGACGTCGATATTCGTTGATCTCGTATGCACAAGGGAGCCCGAGAGAATATCGATGTGTACAACCACATACTTCGACATCTAAACCGACAGAATTCGCACGACCAATCTCATCAAGTAGTAATGTCAATGCGTCGTGGGATGCCATGTGGATTAAATCAGACAAGAGATGTTCTTTCTTGTGTTGGTGTTTTACAATGTTCAGGCTCATCTCAAATGAAGCCTTTATCTCGTTCACGACCGAATTGGTCATTCGATTGATTGATTGCCAAACGGAGACGAAACCACCGGACGCTGAGCGCAGATATCTTTTAGTCTTGTATGTGAGCCTTCGACACGGTTGGTAGTGGTCGTGCCGTAGTGTTTCACCATATTCGTCCATGCCAAGACAAAATTTTCTTTATGTTCATCAAGCCAGGTGTCTTTGATGTAAGATATACACGCCGGGTTGCTCTGCTCCCATTGCTCTTTGAACATGTACCATGCTGCGTCAAATGTTTCCTCACTACTTGCTCGCCACACAAGAGTCCAACCGTTGTAGAAATCTTGGAAGCGGTCCATGTCGAGTTTGTCGTCTACTTTCTCGAACTTCAGTTTGCATTGTGCTTGAATATTTTTGTTTATATGCCAAGTACATAGTAATCTACGAGCATGAGGAAATACGGTATCAATAGCATTCATCAATGCATATTCCCGATCGGTCACAAAAACAGACGGTTCTTTATATCCACTGTAAAGTGTCTTCAGCTTTTCCAAAGCCCATGTATAGTCCTCTAATATTTCGGTCCTCATAAAACAAAAGACAACTGAAAATGTCCTTCAGGTTTAAGTGAACCCAACAATGTGAAGAAGAGGCATCTTGAATTTATTAGTCTTGTAGGTGCAATCAAGAACCAAAACATCGACGAAGGACCGTGCCAACTGTGTAAAATCCGGATGAGACCAAAACAGAGAAACGACTTCATTGCTCACCGGAAGTCTTCTATGGTATTCCACATAATGATTTTCGGCGAGCAATTTCATCACTTGTTGCATCGCCATTCTTCCTTTTAGAGTCCTCGTTCTAGACCTCGCTAGTGCATTGTAAATTGTCCTCATAGTGGACTTGTTCCTCTCATTCTTCTGAAGCAGCGCAGAATAAATTTCTTTTGGCGCAACTCCGGAAGCTGACATTTCTGTAACTAACTTTTTCTCATCATCTTTTAATCTTCCGGCGTAGGCATGACCAGTTAGCATCTCCGGAATAGTATGATTGTGGATCCCATTACGTACCACAACTGTCCACTTCTCGCCAGTCTTGCACCCCAACACTAGCTTGAATGGACAACCCTATTTCCTTGAGCCTGTCTCTTTCTTCCCGGATATTATTGGGAGAAGTTCACTTTTTTTACGATGCACCCTATACGTCCCACCTCTTTCACAGCCAATCTCTGCAGTTTGACGCTTCGGCCGACACCGTAGCGACCTTGAAGTTACAAGGGTTGTGTTGGTTTGCCTTCCAACTTCTCTGCACCATTCTAATGCTTCGGCGTAAGTTTCAAAGACAATATCTGTCGAGAATTTACTGCTCAAATCTGTGCACATAGGCGATGGGGTACCCTACAATAAATTTACAATTATTTAAATACCTAAATCAATGACAAAACCAAATACAATATCCAATTCAGGCTGTTAAACTAGACTGCCACAACATCTGGCAGTCCTGAGTACTTCATGGACTGCCAAAATGTGTGGCAGTCCAGTTGAATCTACTATCAACTTTAGGACTGCCACATTTCTGGACAGTCCTTGAAGTATCTAGGACTGCCAGAAAGTGAGGCAGTCCTTAAGTTCATACGTATTTAACTCGACTGCCATACTTTCTGGCAGTCCTAAGTACTTCATGGACTGCCAACTTGTGTGGCAGTCTAGTTGAATCGATTATCAACTTCAGGACTGCCAGATTTATGGGCAGTCCTTGAATTATCTAGGACTGCCAGAAAGTGAGGCAGTCCTTAAGTTCATACGTATTTAACTCGACTGCCATACTTTCTGGCAGTCCTAAGTACTTCATGGACTGCCAAAATGTGTGGCAGTCCAGTTGAATCAATTATCAACTTTAGGACTGCCACATTTCTGGGCAGTCCTTGACGTCTCTAGGACTGCCAGAAAGTGAGACAGTCCTTAACTTCGTACGTATTTAATTCGACTGCCATACTGTCTGGCAGTCCTAAGTACTTTGTGGACTGCCATCTGATGTGGCAGTCCAATTCTAGGGTACGAAAAAATGTAACTACGTCGGGGACCAACCACGGGTTCTTCGGAGAGAATGTCTTCTTCTTCGGAAGGACCGGGATGATCGATTGCTACATGGAATGTCCCAATTTCTTCCATATTTTCTACATTATGAAAAAACATTCAAAAATTAGGAATCAACCGATTATTTAACAAACTTTGCAATATAGTAGTCGAAAATATACCGACTACTACGAATATTTGTTGATAACTACTCTAGGGTTACAAAACAGGAAGATTTTTGTAGGGACAAGAGGATTCTCAATCTAGGGTTTAGAAGAAAATTTTAGATTAGAAGAAAATTTGAGAGGAAGAAGAGAAAGAGAAGAGAAATAAAACAATTAACTTTTATACTACCCAATGGGCTAGCCCTAATAAATTTTTTCAATGGCAAACTTGTAAATAACACAAACTTACAAATGGGCTAGTCCCGATCAAATTATGCAGTGTCTTTATCAATTGCCTAAAAAAACGATCTATTTAAGAAACACGACTACTTAAAAAACAAACGACGATGAACTGTTCTATATAAAAAAAAATGTTAAATTTTTTTCTACTCCTTAGGAATCATGTACATGACCAGTAAAAGAAAATTAAAATAGAAATCTAACATAACCAGGAGAGTATATGAACTAGCTAGAATAGAAAAGGTGGCTTCAAAAGGATTAATTAACCCTCCAGCCACTCTCTCCCACCAGACCCTTTAGCCACCCCAATAGCTCAACCACCGCACTCGACGACGAAGATGTTCTTCTCATTCTTCTATTCTAAAATGGCTGTGGAGTTTGGAGAATCCGAAAATTGGGAGAGGAAAGAGGTGGTAGAGTGGAGAGATGTGGAGAGGAATGTGAGACTCGTCTCACAGTATCGGTATTTATATACTGATACGTACTTTTATACTGTATTTCCTATTTTATTGGTTTTTGGAACATTTTAAATTTTTTTCCAACTTATAGATTTTTTTCTTGATCGGCATATCGCCAGTGTACCATTGTATGCCGACGGCATGCCTGTCACTCCCGTTTTCTGTTATACGTATTTTCAGTGTACGTATACGAAATTCTGGCCCTTGTCAGGTGACCCGTATTTTGATTTGTCTTCTTAGCCTTGCTTTGGTTTAATTTTGACTTGGTTTAATTTGGTTTGGTTCAACTTGACATGACCTGGTTTGGGTTGGTTTTAGATGAGAAGGGTTTTATATAAAAACCAACTTCTCTCTCTCTCTCTCCATTATTTTCATTCTCTTTATCTTCTTTCTCTTCATTTTCTCCTCCAACCTAAGGCAAGTACATCTTGCCAAATGTTGGACAAATATTATTTTGTTCTAAACTCTTTCTTACATGATTATAAGCCTCTTTAGAACTTGGATTTTTGATTTTCATGGGTGGATTCTTGTAGATCTAAGTTTGTACCATTTTCGATTTTCTTGAGTTTTGATCTATCAAACTTACTTATTTTCGAAAACTAATTGTTCCATGTGGTAGAGAATTTGATTCTACACAATTTTGACCTTTGAAAAGTTAGATTTCGACTTGTTTTGAGGAAGTTATGGCCAAAGCAAGTTTTGGACATCTTTTATGTTCATCTGTCCTGGTTCTCCGCATGGATGCATAGTGCTGGCCGCATAGCGCCAGTCCGCATGGATGCATAGTACTGGCCGCATAGTGCCAGTCCGCATGGATGTATAGTGCCTGGTCGCATAGTGCCAGTCTGCATAGATGCATAGTGCTGGCCGCATAGTGTCAGTCCGCATACATGCATAGTATCTGGCCGCATAGTGCCAGTCTGTATAGATGTATAGTGCTTGGCCGCATAGCTGCATATTGTCTGGCCGCATAGCTGTATAGTGCCTGGCCGCATAGTCCAAGTCCGCATGGATGCATAGTGTCTGGCCGCATAGTGTCTGGCCGTATAGATGCATAGTGCTTGGCCGCATAGTGCCTGGCCGCATAGTGCCAGTCCGGATGGATGCATAGTACTGGCCGTATAGTGCCAGTCCACATAGATGCATAGTGCCTGACCGTATAGTGCCTGGCCGCATAGTATCAGTCCGCATAGATGCATAGTGCTGCATAGTGTCTATTTTGGCTGTTTTATGTCCTATTTGGCTGAATTGTGGCCAAAATTTCTCCCAACTCCCAACATAAAAGTTTTAGATCTTTGTCTTGGCTTCAAGAATCTTCTTGTTTCACTTTAACTGGAGTTCATATGCGATTAATAACTTCAATCATAGTTTTGATCTTTTTGGCATATTTTTTGTACTTGACGTTTTGAGGTTTCCTTCGACTGTAATAAATTATTTTCATGATTAGATGAATTTGTACAGTTAGAGAATAATTGTATCCCCTTATATTCTTAACACTAGCACAGATTCAATTATTGTTTTTGTCAAGTAGTACTTTTATTTATTTTTTCTCTCATGCCATGATACGTCTTTTATCTAATTCTTTCTACATGCGATCCTTATTGTCATGTTTGCTTAATCTAGATAGTGGCCTGTCGTGGTGCACTCATGCTACACGTCTCTTCTCTGCTTATACCAGATAGTGACCCATTGTGGCACACTCTGGTACATGTCTTTCTTTGTTTACATGATGGTGACCCGTCGTGGTGCACTCTTGAACATGTCTTTACATGCTAACATGATAGTGGTCCGTCGTGGCGCACTCTTAACAAGCAACCTTAACATGATAACTCTTGATAGTGGTCCGTTGTGACGCACTCTTGATATGATAAGTAAACCTAACATGACATGTATAATCAAGATGCTGTTGCGACGGCTATTCTCCTTGCTAATACAACTCTTTTGGACACCGTGGTTGAATGTATTGTGTATGAGTGAACAAGCTACATGTCTCGTCTGCATCATGTCTAGGACATAAATTTCTGGTTACCACGGTCAGGGATTCATACTGAATCTGACTAGTTTAATGACTAGATTGATCAAGTAGTTCATATAGAGAGATTTTCCAGTTACAGGCGATCCCGTTATTTGGGCGCCTCAAGTGGACTTGTAGCCTGCCGACGAGTAGGGCATATTTCCAGCACACTGTCATGTGTTGCACCAATCAAGCTACCTGATAACTCTTTTAGGGTACATTTGTCTCCTGGACGATGTACCCACTATTATATGTATATGCGATACATTTGTCTCCTGGGCGATGTATCCGCTATAAATTCTTGTAACTTGCGTCTGGATAACCTAGATAGCTGCAGGGCTTGTGACTGTAGGAATATCTCGTTGCATCTTATTAGTAACTAGGCTTGTGATAACCCTAGTTAGCTAATGTATCAAGCCGTACTCATTGCTTGGCCGTGTTTGATGGATGGAGTCAGTCCAGTCCAGTCTAGTTTTATCTAGGCAGTGTCCGTATGTTTATTTCAGTACATTATTGTTTACGCTTTACTTTTGTCGACAAATGATCGGAGGCTGAGTTCTGTTCAGGAGAAGGGTTACAACCCCGGTCCTTGTTTGGTTTACGGGTTGTAACTTGGCTTCCGAAATAGCTCCCAAGTCATCTTATCATTTGCCGTCCTATTCAGTACTCACAAGTTATACAAGATCCTTATGCTATACAATGATTAGAGACTAAGTTCTGTTCAGAAGAAGGGTTACAACCCCGGTCCTTTTTTGGTTTACGGGTTGTAACTTGACTTCCGAAATAGTTCCTAAGTCATCCTATCATTGTCGTTCTATATAATTATCACAGGCTCTCATGCCCTAGTTACATAACATGCTGACAAGTCTCAGTTATCTAACATGCTCACATGTTCCACTTACCGTACATGTTTGCATGTACCATTTCTCTTACATGGTTTAGCTACGTCACAAGTTCTCTGTTTAATTCACAAGTCCACAGTTTACATTATGTCACATGTTAATTACTTATGCTCCCAGTGGCTTACTTATTGTCTTTTCTATTTCTCGGGATGAGTGCATTGGAAGTGCACGAGTCTCGATCTGCATTTACTTATTGCTTTCTCTAACCATTGCTATGTTAGCTATTGCTGATTTTAGTTCATAGTTTGGCTTCCTTTGTGATACTTGCTATTTGGGGGTCTGACCCCAGTGATTTTGTTTGGCCAGATCTGATAGAGGAGCCCAGAGGATCTTCCGTACCACCTACTCGACGGTGACCATCTGGAGCACCAGAGTACCTGAGTGGGTTTCTTGTTTCATTCTCCCACTTGATATGTACATTATTCTTTTGCGGCGTTTAGCCTCCGAGCACGTGTTTAGCTCGTATTTTGGTTCTTGATATTTAGCTTACGAGCCCAAACATGATGTGCGTATTCTAGACTATAACTAGAGCTTATCATTTATGACTATTACTCTTGCTAGTTCTCTATTTTGGTATGACTAGATTCATGATCATCCATGTATAAATGGTTTGGGACGCTTTACTATTGTATGTCTGATGATCATACTTCTTGTACCTTGTATAATTGTCTATGATTGAGATACCTAGGAATGCTTGACCTAGGATCGACTGTTGGCTTGTAGAAGTAACCCTCATGCCTTGACAGCCTATACGTGATTTCAGAGTACTGGTGTACTTTGGTATTACGTAGCTGGCCTTGTCTGTCCCCACTTGCAGTATTCTGGTTCTGGGGTGTGACAAGGAAAGAGACGGCAAAGTGAATGAGTGGAGAGAGAATGTGTTAGGTAGGGTTAAGCATTTTTTTAATTTGGACTGAAGGTACTGAATCGATTTTCGTTCGAGTCGGATTTCGAAATCCAAATCGACCTGTTTCCACCTTGTGTTGAGCACGACACATGTGATGCCGGGTTCATGTGTTTGTGTCGGTGCTGGCACGTGTGTATTTCAGCAGGAATTTGTCATTCTCAGGTTTATCTTTTTCTAGTGTTCCAAGAAAATAGAGTGAAAATAAAATAGGAAAAGTGTATTTTTTAATGTAAAAAGATTATAAAGATTTCGCTCTCAAGGAGAGTTTATAATAGAATCTTTCACAAAATATTTCTGAAAAAGTGTACCTGTTGAAGTGTGGTCAGCGTCGACCATTGTTTTGTTGACTGTCATATGACAATATGTGAGTCTACTTAATCTTCTGCATTGCCTGAGATATTAGTAGGAGGATTCCTCTCGGATTTCCTCGTAGTCAATAGGACCATTGAGAAATACTCCTCAAGAGACTGCTAGAGTGTACGAACCATTTGTTAGTCTACCGAGTAATTCTCGAAAAAACTTAATGTTGTATTCCTTCTCATACAGGAGAAGAGAGAAAGCTCTCTCTCTCTCTCTCTAATGCACAGGGGAGGCTTGAAATTTAAGTATGCCCCCCTTGTTATCTGTCACGACATGCTTCCGAATATTCGGATACGTGTCGGACACATCCAGCCTACGCTATGAGACACAGCGTAGTAAGCTGTTCTAAACCTTTAATTATGTCCAAACTTATATTAGATCAGATTAATTACAGTATCGAGATAAACTAGAAATAAGTCCAAAGATGTCACTTAGTTACATTCCCAAAGCAAGAGTAAACTGGAGACAAATCCAGCCTAATGAATGTAACTAGTTATTATAAACCAAGTTCAAATGCGAGATGTAAGCTAAGCTATAGGGTATTCCCAAGCAGGATCATTCTCTGGGATGTGAGCTAGCGTATTAGTAGCAGGTTCATAGTATAAATTGTAAAACAGCTCCTCCTCGGTCAATTCACCTGTAACGATCCAATCAGGATTTGGAGCAAAGTACAACCATACATCTTACAGTTACTGAAACATGTAACTAACAAGTATGGAAGATATAAAAATAAGGAAATGACAACAAGAGTAATGTAATTACAACAGGAAATAGCAGTTGAAATATGACAAGTGTTATGAATATATAAAGTGATTTGAAAACCTGGTAGACATGTGATCGGCTATAATAGAAGAACATGTAACATGTAAATAAAGACAACTTGGGGGTACGACATTGACTACATGTGTACGATGTGTAGTC
The DNA here is from genome assembly GCA_029216955.1 of Iris pallida. NCBI lineage: Eukaryota > Viridiplantae > Streptophyta > Magnoliopsida > Asparagales > Iridaceae > Iris > Iris pallida. The sequence continues at coordinate 2,713,313 of JANAVB010031818.1, forward strand.
AAGCTCGGATACATGTACTACACTACGGCTTTGATCACATATTAACTAGACATTTCTCCAACCCATGCAAGTGTAAGAAAATAGAACTACAACTTGAAACATGTAAGAAAAGTACAACTTGAGGAATGCTAAAATACAACTTAAGATTCATGTAAAGAATAACTTGTAAAAAAGATAAGAAACGTGTCACGAAATCCAACATGCAAAATAGGAATCATGAACAGTAATATAAAAATGTAGTGTACTTGCCTTATTTTACCGAAAAGGTGATGCTAGGATGATCGGTGTCCGGAGTCCTCACATTGTGCAAAGGGACAACATGTTCTCAGTCTAAATAATCTCTAAGTCTAAGTGTTGTCTCAACGAAACTAACTATGACATGCTAAAAGTCTAATTACGGTAACATTAGCCAAAGAACAAGTTGCTGCACAACACAAAACCTAAATCAATACATAAAAACTACTACAATAATAAGGTAAAGTAAATACAGACAAAAATAGATTTGTTTACTAAGTTAAAAAGTTAGGTTTACAATTTATTTAAAAAAAAAATTGTTACTAAAAAGTAATTTATTTAATTAAAAAAATAAAATATCATATTTAAAGTCGTGCTACAAAGTTGCTCATTTAAATACTTAGAGACTTCAAAATATCATGTTCATAATTTATAATTGTCAAAATAGACTAAAATGGACAGCAAACAATTTTCATAATTTTTGCAACTAATTTAATTAAATTATAAAACAATATTTAATTTTATATCCATAAATATCCTAAAATAAACTAATTAATTATATGTCAAAACTACAGTAAAATTATTACATTAATCTACAGAAAGTGTACTAATTTACTATGAATTTTATTTTATTTTTCAACAACATTTAATATTTTGTAAAAATTAAAATACAAAAATACACAAAATTTTATTTTCAGATTTTTTATTAAAATAAAATATAAATATAAATTATTTATTTCTGGAAAGTTGATAATTAATTATCTAAATTAACAACCATAATTAACATAATTTTTAACTAATTTACGGTGTTTAAAAATATCGAAATACAATAAAATACACAGAAATACAATACTATATATATATTAAAAATACATTAATAACTAAAGCTAAATATTCAACACGGCTTCGTACCAAATCTCCTCAGTATATGCGGACACGGAAAGAAGGTCGGGTCGGCGAGTGCGGCACGAGGTCGCTGGGTTGCTCCGAAGGAAGAAGATGATAATGCTTAAGTTTTGTCTCAACATTTCTCTTTTTATAGAGAAATGAAGGAAAGTTACGAATAGGAAGGGTGGGGTGTCACGACCCGCACCCATTGTCAGGGTACGAGAACGTAACAACGCCCAGCCTACGCCGCAGTATCGGCGGTAGAACGCTGTCCTAGGTCAATCATCTAACCATATAAAAGTACCTGTACAGTTTATACTCTCCGAATGGAGGTGACATAACAATATACATCTCAATCACATCTAGGGTAGAAGAATGAAGAACAGATAGATAGATAGTAACTCAAAGAGAACCATAACATAGATGAAAATGTCCAAGTGTCTAGGATAACATAACACCAGAATGTCAACTCATAATACAATAAGTCTAAGAGTCTATACATCTCCACATCTCAAAATACAACTCAGAATGTGAGACAAAAAGTAAATATAGAAAAGACTGCCTAGACTAAACTGGTCTAGACTACTGGGGCAATATCCTCAGCTGCAGGTGGATCCTGCTGAGGGTCCACAACATAAGTATCATCTAGTCCTGCTCCATAATAGGTAGTCACCAGGGCCTCATCCTCATCCTCTGTAATATTTTCAACAGGTCCAATCAGGACGGGAACGAGCACAATACATCTCACGCAGTGCATAGCAGGTTAGGAAATACGATACAGGCAATAGAGTAAGATACATGAACTGCTGAAAGGAAATATACGCTGTAAAAGAGATAGCTGTAATGAAATATCTACTGTATATAGAGAACTATAAGTGACTAGTGATGTAGAGCACAAGATAGGCATGTGAATGGCTAGAATTTGCACATGATTATACTACTGAGTTTGCACATGATTACACTACTTTGGAATTATTCACATGACCACTTCTACTCCCCCGTACCCCAATCAATACACAAGGATCTATACAGGTTACGTTATTGTACATGATATCACATGGGGCCCATGAAAGGGTGCACATGATTGTATACATGAGAGCTCAGTAAACATGAGAGTACATGATCACATGAGTGTACATGAATAATAAAAGCATGGGTGTACATGATGATAGTGAAACACACATAACATGAAGTACCCGATGCTCCCGAGGGGGATAACATCTCATGTAAAGATCCATATAGTACCAATCCGTGTTACAATGTGACAGCAACAAGTAAAGTAATCTAGAGCGAGAAGTAAAGCCTGAACAAGTATGAAACGGTCAGAGAATGTACTCGCCTGCTGTATGAATGTCTGTAGAGAATATGCAGTCTGAGGAGAGGTGTCTGGCTCCTAGTCAGAGCAATACAAGTCACAAAGTATCCACAATGATAAAAATAAAGTATACAATGCATACTACATGATTCTAGGTCAAACTGGTCAAAAGTCAACTCTTGGTCAACTCTAATAGTCAAACCAAGTCACAGGAAGTCATACTAAGTCAAATAAGGTCAAACAAGATCAAACAAGGTCAAACAAGTTAAGTTATCTAGGGTTTAGTCAATCAATGGTCAGACTAGTCAAATACTAGTCAATATGGTCAAGTTAGATCAATCTAGACTATCTAAGGTACTACACCACAAGGTTAAGGTATAACCAATACCTATACAAGTATACCACATATAAATACATATATATATAATACCAACCTTAATCCTATATTCAAGCTAATCCCATATTCCAATCTCAAGTCATGACTCAACTCTAAGTATCTAACTTAACCCCATATATATCTTATCTACATAGGTCTTCCACAAAACCCAAGTCACAATAATATACTTATATATAGGTCAAACCTAAACCAACTAGTTAATAGCCTAGGGTCTAGTCAAATCTTAGTCAACAAGTCCTCTTAAGTCTATCCAAACCATTTCTAGGTCAATTAGGTCATGATTGACCTATGGTTGACTTTGGTCAATAATGGTCAATTATCTAGTCAAACTAGGCCTACTAGTCAAGTTAGGTCAACCAATGTCAAACTTATCATTCTAGGTTAATTTAAGTTCAATCTAGGTCAAATTGAGTTAGTCCCAATCCATGGGCTAGTCACTTAGGCCATAGGCTAGATAACTCATAGGTTTTCCCATAGGCTAGTATCTTAGGCCTATAAGCTATGTCATAGGTTTCTATATAACTTATACTTATTAAGTTATCTATATATATATATACACATCAATCTACTATCTATATACTTATATGGGAATACTATATATACAATACCCAAAAACCCACATACATATGATACACTATATATGATATCACTATATGAAAACTAATACAAATATATATATATCAATATATATATATATATATATATATATATATATATAAACTCATATATATACTATATATATAGAGAGACAAAGAGAGAGAGAGTGAAAGAGAGAGAGAGACTGAAACAGTGAGAGAGAGAGTTAGAGACTGAAACAGTGACACAGGGGGGGGTTCAGGTTTTCCTGAACCCAAATCCAACCCAACACACACACACACTGAATACATATATACATACATATGTATATATATATAACTTAACACACACACCTCCAAATCTCCCCAAATTTGACCCACACTCACACATACATATATACTACACATATACACATTAAAATACACTAGTACAATACATAAATCATTAACAAAATCGATTCAAAGATCGATTTTGCAAAACTGGAAATTTCCAGAAAACTGGAAATTTGGTCTGTGAAAACCCGATTTGGGTTAGCTCAAACATCACCTAAATCGAGCTAAGGTGACCTAAGCTTGGTTGGTAATGATAGCCCCTAGGTTAGACTAGGTCCCTAGTAGCCTGACACGGTGTCACGACACGACACGGCGTGTCCACAAGGATCTATAGTCACCCGGGTAAATTAGGTTTAACTGACACAGTGTAAAACCAATAGGGGTCTAGGACACGACACAAAGCGACACAGGCCTCGTGCTCATGCCCGAAGGTGCGCCTAGGGTTGGGCTTCGTGTCCATGGGCCTGATACGTGTCCACGTGTCGTGTAGAGGGGACACGACACAAGTATCAGAAGCCCTAAATTACGTGTTCAGACTGCGTGTCAGCGTTTTCGCGTGTCTCGTGTTCGCGACACGGGACACGTGACACCACGTGGTTGTGTCCAATGTGTTCGCCTATATACAGGCTTCGTGTCCATGTCAGTACCAAGTGTCTACGTGTCGTGTACAGTGGACACGACACGTTCAAAGTCTAGTGTCTGCGTGTGTGTACACTGTGTATAGAACGACCCTTGCGGGGACGATTCCGTGTCCGACACGACACGAGGTCATCCCAAACTTTGGGGATGACCTGTCAGTCATTGCCCCGTGCTCTGTGCCAATTTTGGCGTGTCCACGAGGCTTGTACAGTGCGTTGGGACACTGTGGTAGCAGGACACAATTTCTGTGCATTGCACTGTGTCCCGAGAGCTTGTGTGTCCAAATTTGGACACGACACAAGTCGAATTGTGTCCAGTGACATAGGATTAGGGTTAGGGTTAGTTAGGCTAGGTTTTTGTTCAAAGAGTTTGGAAAAACAGTGATCAAAATACACAATGACAGTGCTCAAACAGTGAGTAAAATTAGGGTTCTAGACTAGTAGGATACGTGTCCAACACGACACCAAAACACATCAAAATCCTAACAAACTTTACCCACAATATTGTTACCCTTATATGAATGCATCTATGAAAGAAAAATAGGAATTTGACTAGGTTTGTGGAAATTTACCTATTGGTGAATTTCAAGGAAATTCAATGAAAAGGGGGTGTTGTGATTTGAACTCGACGATGCCCAAGCTCCCAAATTCTAGATTTCTTGCTTCCCTTAGCTCCCTAGATGTTGTAGGGTTCCAATGCAAAAGACTAGAGTCAATTTGGATCACAAATGACCAAGTTATGAAGGTTTGAGTAAAAAGGGAATTTTTTTGGAATAAAATTCATGCAATTTATTCATGATTTAATCCAAGGGGTATTTATCAAAGTGTAGGCTGCCATGGGGGTCTTCTTTGGCCGGCCAAGCATGGGGGGGGGGTGTCTTTGTCTTCCTTAATAGCTAAGTCAAGGACTTTTTGGAAAAGGGTTTGATATTTTGCATAATTTGTGCAAAATATCCATAAAGCAAATATCTAGATATTTTAACCCTTTAACCCCATGACCAAATCATCACTCTAATGGTTCTAGGTTAGTGGCTAACTACTAGTTTAGGGTAGGATAGGTTAGGAACTAATCATGAGACCTACCAAGTATTATATAATATTAAAATCACATAATCACAATTTAAATCTAGAAAATTACCAAAATACCCTTTTGGTCAAAAACCCCAAATTTGATATTCTAAGCCTATGGCTAAGCTATCATGGTCATGGCAACTTCTAGGTTAGAGAAAACTAGAGTTTGCACTAAGTTATACTAACCAAAATCACGAAGTCATAAGTCATGACTTAGCATGACTTAGAAAATGGTTTAATCTAACTAAAATCACCAGAAAATCATACCATGACTAAAATACCACTAATAAATAATAAAAATAATAAATTTTCAAAAAATCCCAAATTTCAGAAAACAGGGTGTTACAAGTCTACCCACCTTAAAATAATTTCGTCCTCGAAATTTAGATGGTCGTACTCCTTCTAGGTCAAACCTCCAACAATCAGGGACGAAGCCACTACCTAGGCAACATACAAGGTCAATAAGCAAAATATGGGTAGTAGACCTATACTGGGTCATGTCCAAAAATTGGCTGGCAGTTTTAGGTCATAAGGTGTCCTTAATTCAAATCGAAATCAAGAGTAACTCCATGGAGTAAATCAGGATAGAGTCTCGGGTTAGGAAAATCGTACTAAGCAAATAAAGCACACGAAGGTATGCCTAAGTGGCACACTAAGGTCATGGGTGTAGTATGTCATGTCTAGGTTACGTATGTGAAATTAGTTTTGAGAAAACAACTAGTCTTGTGTTCCAAATTTAAAAGTCACGATAGTGTACCTACGATGATCATAATTCAGGGTGGGAAAGGTCTATGGTCTAATTTTAAGCCAAAATTTGTGATGCAATAGTGGTACCAGGGGGGGCAGGTTAAATGGAACAGTCTGAGGTCTCATCTAGGTGCACTAGTCATTCTAGATCAATACTGTCCTATGGTATCAAAACGTACAAGCAATCTAAGGTAATTGGGAAGGTAAGGAAACAACAATCATCATGGCTATAGGGTCGTCTACCATCCTATATGAAAATTAGTCATTAACAAGTAAATGAGAAATCATTAAAAGTTACTATTCCATAAAATGGTAAAAGAAAATTGAAAATTTAGGTACAAACAATCACAATAGATTTTAGTCTTGACACGATCTAAGTTGATCAAATTTAGGATAAATCGAGATTGGACAAGATGGGAAATCAATGAAATTAAGTATGGGCACGAGCATCCAATGATGAAGATCCAGGTCATGATTAAATTTTAATTCAACTGGATACGAATACGAGGTTCATAGGCGATAAAAATAATTCCAAGAAGAATTTTCAAGGCTGTTGCGGATAAGATTCTTAGGGCAAGTTTAATTGTCTCCATCCGTGTAGATTAATATATGAAAAGGCGAACCAAAACGCAATAGGTTGATCAGACCATCATGCGCCTGTTCTGATTAGATAATATGTTAGTGGGTGTACCCCCAATAAAATATATCATGATCAAGCTCGAAAAGGATAAGCTTGTAAAACTTGAGGATAAAATTTATAGCATAAGATATAAGTAAGGGTGGAAATGATAAAAGAAGATACATAGTCCAAAATCCTTAACCAATCGGGTCAAGCATTCAAGGTAAGGTACAAGGTTAAGCATTTGAGGGTTCAAGCAGAACACCATCACATGTCAGGTCAAAAGAATTGAGCCAAGGTGGATCTCTAATTGAAATAGGAATGAATTTAGTATCATGGTAGAGGTTATAGTTTAGCCATTTGACCAGAAAATCATGTCAAGGAAATAGAGTACAAAGATACGGGTTTTAGTGGGACATGGAATACCTACATGAAGGTAGGCTAGTCTAGGTCTTACATGTGAAGTTTATTGGAAGGTAACAGCTAGTATTATACTCTGAATATCTAAGTCATGGTAAAGGACGTCCAATGATCTAAAATAGAAAGTGGGAGTTCGGGACGTGACAAATTGATGCAAAAATTGAAGAGGATCAAATTAACCCATGAAATAAAATTAATCAGGAATTCAATAAATAATTTAGGAACACAGTCCTAGGGATAGATAGGCTACTAGATGAATATAGTTAGGGTTCGACCAATCAAGGGTCATGGTTAGAAGGTCTCAATAAGTCTTTATTTGAGGGAAATGTCGAGTAAGTCAGGTTTGGGATACAGTCACATAGTTTGGTAGAAGAGTTTAAGCAAGATGCAAATAGATAGGACAGTTCATTTTAATGAAAAGCAATTAGCAAGAGGATTAGATGGCAAGAAACAAATAAGAGTTTTCTCATAATTGTGATTGAGTACCCCCAAAAAAAAAAGAAGAGATATTAATCTAACACTAAGAAATTAAAATCAACAACTACAAAAATTTCAAAATCATCAACTAATTCCAGGATTCAAAGTTCTACAATGAATCCTTCAAAATCAAATTCAATCAAGGGAAAAGGAGTTTAAATCGTAATTTCAATGAGATTCTCAAGGGTCATCCCAGGAATCTCTCAAAGTATCCTAGCAGTGATTGAGTATCCATTCTCTCTAAGCCTATTCCTCTAATCTTATCGCAGGCTGTAGTGATACTCTAGTTCGAATACCACTACATAAACTCGACCTGCATGGGCCACCACTAAAAACGTGTCACGACCCGCACCCATTGTCAGGGTACGAGAACGTAACAACGCCCAGCCTACGCCGCAGTATCGGCGGTAGAACGCTGTCCTAGGTCAATCATCTAACCATATAAAAGTACCTGTACAGTTTATACTCTCCGAATGGAGGTGACATAACAATATACATCTCAATCACATCTAGGGTAGAAGAATGAAGAACAGATAGATAGATAGTAACTCAAAGAGAACCATAACATAGATGAAAATGTCCAAGTGTCTAGGATAACATAACACCAGAATGTCAACTCATAATACAATAAGTCTAAGAGTCTATACATCTCCACATCTCAAAATACAACTCAGAATGTGAGACAAAAAGTAAATATAGAAAAGACTGCCTAGACTAAACTGGTCTAGACTACTGGGGCAATATCCTCAGCTGCAGGTGGATCCTGCTGAGGGTCCACAACATAAGTATCATCTAGTCCTGCTCCATAATAGGTAGTCACCAGGGCCTCATCCTCATCCTCTGTAATATTTTCAACAGGTCCAATCAGGACGGGAACGAGCACAATACATCTCACGCAGTGCATAGCAGGTTAGGAAATACGATACAGGCAATAGAGTAAGATACATGAACTGCTGAAAGGAAATATACGCTGTAAAAGAGATAGCTGTAATGAAATATCTACTGTATATAGAGAACTATAAGTGACTAGTGATGTAGAGCATAAGATAGGCATGTGAATGGCTAGAATTTGCACATGATTATACTACTGAGTTTGCACATGATTACACTACTTTGGAATTATTCACATGACCACTTCTACTCCCCCGTACCCCAATCAATACACAAGGATCTATACAGGTTACGTTATTGTACATGATATCACATGGGGCCCATGAAAGGGTGCACATGATTGTATACATGAGAGCTCAGTAAACATGAGAGTACATGATCACATGAGTGTACATGAATAATGAAAGCATGGGTGTACATGATGATAGTGAAACACACATAACATGAAGTACCCGATGCTCCCGAGGGGGATAACATCTCATGTAAAGATCCATATAGTACCAATCCGTGTTACAATGTGACAGCAACAAGTAAAGTAATCTAGAGCGAGAAGTAAAGCCTGAACAAGTATGAAACGGTCAGAGAATGTACTCGCCTGCTGTATGAATGTCTGTAGAGAATATGCAGTCTGAGGAGAGGTGTCTGGCTCCTAGTCAGAGCAATACAAGTCACAAAGTATCCACAATGATAAAAATAAAGTATACAATGCATACTACATGATTCTAGGTCAAACTGGTCAAAAGTCAACTCTTGGTCAACTCTAATAGTCAAACCAAGTCACAGGAAGTCATACTAAGTCAAATAAGGTCAAACAAGATCAAACAAGGTCAAACAAGTTAAGTTATCTAGGGTTTAGTCAATCAATGGTTAGACTAGTCAAATACTAGTCAATATGGTCAAGTTAGATCAATCTAGACTATCTAAGGTACTACACCACAAGGTTAAGGTATAACCAATACCTATACAAGTATACCACATATAAATACATATATATATAATACCAACCTTAATCCTATATTCAAGCTAATCCCATATTCCAATCTCAAGTCATGACTCAACTCTAAGTATCTAACTTAACCCCATATATATCTTATCTACATAGGTCTTCCACAAAACCCAAGTCACAATAATATACTTATATATAGGTCAAACCTAAACCAACTAGTTAATAGCCTAGGGTCTAGTCAAATCTTAGTCAACAAGTCCTCTTAAGTCTATCCAAACCATTTCTAGGTCAATTAGGTCATGATTGACCTATGGTTGACTTTGGTCAATAATGGTCAATTATCTAGTCAAACTAGGCCTACTAGTCAAGTTAGGTCAACCAATGTCAAACTTATCATTCTAGGTTAATTTAAGTTCAATCTAGGTCAAATTGAGTTAGTCCCAATCCATGGGCTAGTCACTTAGGCCATAGGCTAGATAACTCATAGGTTTTCCCATAGGCTAGTATCTTAGGCCTATAAGCTATGTCATAGGTTTCTATATAACTTATACTTATTAAGTTATCTATATATATATATACACATCAATCTACTATCTATATACTTATATGGGAATACTATATATACAATACCCAAAAACCCACATACATATGATACACTATATATGATATCACTATATGAAAACTAATACAAATATATATATATCAATATATATATATATATATATATATATATATATATATAAACTCATATATATACTATATATATAGAGAGACAAAGAGAGAGAGAGTGAAAGAGAGAGAGAGACTGAAACAGTGAGAGAGAGAGTTAGAGACTGAAACAGTGACACAGGGGGGGGTTCAGGTTTTCCTGAACCCAAATCCAACCCAACACACACACACACTGAATACATATATACATACATATGTATATATATATAACTTAACACACACACCTCCAAATCTCCCCAAATTTGACCCACACTCACACATACATATATACTACACATATACACATTAAAATACACTAGTACAATACATAAATCATTAACAAAATCGATTCAAAGATCGATTTTGCAAAACTGGAAATTTCCAGAAAACTGGAAATTTGGTCTGTGAAAACCCGATTTGGGTTAGCTCAAACATCACCTAAATCGAGCTAAGGTGACCTAAGCTTGGTTGGTAATGATAGCCCCTAGGTTAGACTAGGTCCCTAGTAGCCTGACACGGTGTCACGACACGACACGGCGTGTCCACAAGGATCTATAGTCACCCGGGTAAATTAGGTTTAACTGACACAGTGTAAAACCAATAGGGGTCTAGGACACGACACAAAGCGACACAGGCCTCGTGCTCATGCCCGAAGGTGCGCCTAGGGTTGGGCTTCGTGTCCATGGGCCTGATACGTGTCCACGTGTCGTGTAGAGGGGACACGACACAAGTATCAGAAGCCCTAAATTACGTGTTCAGACTGCGTGTCAGCGTTTTCGCGTGTCTCGTGTTCGCGACACGGGACACGTGACACCACGTGGTTGTGTCCAATGTGTTCGCCTATATACAGGCTTCGTGTCCATGTCAGTACCAAGTGTCTACGTGTCGTGTACAGTGGACACGACACGTTCAAAGTCTAGTGTCTGCGTGTGTGTACACTGTGTATAGAACGACCCTTGCGGGGACGATTCCGTGTCCGACACGACACGAGGTCATCCCAAACTTTGGGGATGACCTGTCAGTCATTGCCCCGTGCTCTGTGCCAATTTTGGCGTGTCCACGAGGCTTGTACAGTGCGTTGGGACACTGTGGTAGCAGGACACAATTTCTGTGCATTGCACTGTGTCCCGAGAGCTTGTGTGTCCAAATTTGGACACGACACAAGTCGAATTGTGTCCAGTGACATAGGATTAGGGTTAGGGTTAGTTAGGCTAGGTTTTTGTTCAAAGAGTTTGGAAAAACAGTGATCAAAATACACAATGACAGTGCTCAAACAGTGAGTAAAATTAGGGTTCTAGACTAGTAGGATACGTGTCCAACACGACACCAAAACACATCAAAATCCTAACAAACTTTACCCACAATATTGTTACCCCTATATGAATGCATCTATGAAAGAAAAATAGGAATTTGACTAGGTTTGTGGAAATTTACCTATTGGTGAATTTCAAGGAAATTCAATGAAAAGGGGGTGTTGTGATTTGAACTCGACGATGCCCAAGCTCCCAAATTCTAGATTTCTTGCTTCCCTTAGCTCCCTAGATGTTGTAGGGTTCCAATGCAAAAGACTAGAGTCAATTTGGATCACAAATGACCAAGTTATGAAGGTTTGAGTAAAAAGGGAATTTTTTTGGAATAAAATTCATGCAATTTATTCATGATTTAATCCAAGGGGTATTTATCAAAGTGTAGGCTGCCATGGGGGTCTTCTTTGGCCGGCCAAGCATGGGGGGGGGGGGTGTCTTTGTCTTCCTTAATAGCTAAGTCAAGGACTTTTTGGAAAAGGGTTTGATATTTTGCATAATTTGTGCAAAATATCCATAAAGCAAATATCTAGATATTTTAACCCTTTAACCCCATGACCAAATCATCACTCTAATGGTTCTAGGTTAGTGGCTAACTACTAGTTTAGGGTAGGATAGGTTAGGAACTAATCATGAGACCTACCAAGTATTATATAATATTAAAATCACATAATCACAATTTAAATCTAGAAAATTACCAAAATACCCTTTTGGTCAAAAACCCCAAATTTGATATTCTAAGCCTATGGCTAAGCTATCATGGTCATGGCAACTTCTAGGTTAGAGAAAACTAGAGTTTGCACTAAGTTATACTAACCAAAATCACGAAGTCATAAGTCATGACTTAGCATGACTTAGAAAATGGTTTAATCTAACTAAAATCACCAGAAAATCATACCATGACTAAAATACCACTAATAAATAATAAAAATAATAAATTTTCAAAAAATCCCAAATTTCAGAAAACAGGGTGTTACATGGGGGGTTACGGAATAGAAAATGTTGGGGGTTACGGAATGAAAAATGTTGGAAGTTACGGAATAAAAAAGGTTGGGAGTTACGGAATGGAAAAGATTGAGAGTTATGAAATGGAAAAGGTTGGGAGTTACGGACTGGAAGAGCTTGGGAGTTATGGAATGAAAGAGGTTGGGAGTTACGGAATTGGCTGTGTCGGGGTTATCCGACACGACGGAGAAGATTTGGGATTCGTGTCCGGGATTGTCGGACATGGCCACTAATGTAATTGTAATATAAAAATAGTGGAAGATAATAGAGATGGACACGGACACGGTGCACGGACACGATGATGGTTGTTGATGATTGACAATGGTTGAAAATTGTGGTTGTGGAAAAAAATAAAGGGAAGCCTCCCCTATATATAGAATTGGGGTTTCCCTAATTAGGGAATGATTAGAATTTCCATGGATAGATCATCCCATAGAATTAAATAAAAAAGATTGATCAAATTTCTAATTTTTAATATCTATTATTTCAAATAAACAATTTTATAAATCAAAACCTTTACAAATAAATGATAATAATAAACCAAATAATTCTATATTTATAAATATCAAATTGTAAAGTTGATAATAATAAATTAAATAATTTTTGATTATATTTCTATAAATTCAAATTTTATTTTAAAGCAAATCGACAAAGCTCTTCCTTAATTAAAATACCTTTTATAGATTTAAAATATTTTCTAACTTAAAAAATTATTTAAAACTAAAAATAAATAAATATTTTAAAAATTCGGATAGTGGGCTTACATTATCCTCCGTTCTGTCCTCTCCTCTAATGAGTTCATATAAGGAATATTTATATAAATGGTCTAAGCACAAGGCTTCAGGTGGTGAACCTTGTCGGGCCAACCCACTTGGACAGTCCATTAAGGATTGTGACTGATCTATTCGACTCCACCATTCAGTGCGACGGAGTAGCGTGCGGTGTAATGCTAAATGGCCCTTTTGTGAGGCCATGCCCGCTGTTTGCCATTAAAATCTTTTAATTGTAAATTTTAATTACAAACAGAACAGTGTTATAATGTAGGACTTAGATGTAGTCCTAGGAGTACACTTTTGTTTATCTGGGTCCCTTGTGCCGATGGAGCGAGTGATAATGCGTTGACTCCGTTGACGATCTGACGACGGTTCTCGGTTCTCTGAAGGTCTGAGTTGCTCTAGGTGATGGAGCTTGCGGAGAGGAAGAAGACGTTGAGTGTCTGTATCTGCCTCTCTCTGTGTATATGTAGGTTCGTCTCTGTGTGTCTAGGTCGGTGTGGAAGAAGGAAATGATCCCTCTATTTATAGCTTTGCAGGCTGGCTGTTCATGCGCGCATATGTAGGATGCACCTGTTTGTGGGGATGCCACGTGGTGATTGCTGATGGGGGCGCATGGGCGATGCGCTCTGATTGAGGAGTTGAACTCTTCCTGTTGCCTTTGTAGGCTGCGGCCGAGCTGACACGTAACAATAGAGAGGATCTTTCAGTTGCTGAGATCTTGGGTGATTAGCACCCCTTTATAGGCCGAATCGAGTCAAAGGACACGTGTCGTAGGTCCATGGCTCGAAGATCTCGGATTTGGTGGGAAGTGATCTGATAGGATGCGCCTGGGATTGGGCGCAGGAGGAGACTTTGGTTTGTAACCTTTAGGAGTCACGAACCAGTCTGGGCGCACAGCTTTTGAGGCGCATGCGAGGCTTCAGTAGTGACTTGACTTCTGTCTTTAGGGATCAGAGAAAAGTCCGAGGCACACGGCTTTTGAGGCGCATGCAGAGATTTGGGCGCATGGCTGCGGAGGCGCATGCGAATGGTTGGGCGGCCACGTGGCTTGTAACCGCTGGAGGAAAGTAATGATGATGCTGACGTTGGCGATGCTTCGTCTTCTGAAAAAGTTGTTAACTGTTCAGTCCTCGGAGGACGTGCTGCCAACTCTGTCAGATTTCAGCATTTAATGTTCTTTGACGGGTGATGGGCTGTTGAGTGGGCGCATCGATCTGCGTTCCACTAGGCGCATGGGGACGCATGGGGGCGCATCCTTATGAGGCGCTTGGAGCTGATGGGCGCATCTGTATGATGCGTGGTCTGACCGGCGCATCCGCTTTGCATGACACGTCTTTATTGGTCCGACTGTTACGTTCTTCGAGTGCTTTAAATAGCCGTTTCTTGGCCGAATTCGAAGCGTCAGGTTCATCACCTATTTAATGCAAATTCATTGCACGGGATTCGGAGAGCCAGCCACTTGGCGCATGGGTTTGATTTGCCCGGCTTATAAATAGTGGCATGGAGAGAGTTTGCTTCTCGTTCTCTCACGTCCTCCTGAAATGAACTTGTTTGCCCGAGCACATTCTGTTGACGAGATGCTCCCGAGGGTGAAGATGCGATGCATTATCTTTATTGATGCACTTGAAGGTGACTGTTACATCCGAAAGTCGGAGTCGAAGGCTTCTGAGGCAGGCGGAAGGTGTCGGTTGCATCCAAAGATCGGAATGCTCGAGCCTCGTCTTCGTTATACTGGAAGAGCCGCAGATCGAAATTGCGGTACTCCGATCATCTTCTTTGGGGTTTGGGAGAGCTCCTCCACCCGCTATAGTGGGTGTTGCCCATTCTGGTTGTGTTGAAAGCTGCTCCTTTAGCCGCGGGTCGATTGCGGTGCTCTCCTCTTCCTTGGGCTTTGGAGAGCCCTTCCTCCAGCTAGAGGGTTGATTGCCCACCCTCGTTCTGCTCAATAAATGCTTCATTAGTCGAAGCATTTGATGGCGCATATGCTGAGATTTCATGATGCGCCTGACTGAAAGGGCGGCACATAACTGAGCCGCTGAAGGGATGCACATAACTGAGGATGCACATAACTGAGCTGCTGAAGGGATGTGCCTGACTGAGACGCTGAAGTGATGCGCATGTCTGAGAGCGCATGGAAAGATGCGCCTGTTTGAGAGCGCATGGTGGTTGCTGCGCCTGGCTGTAGACTTAGGGTCTTTTCTTTGTAGAAATTCTCCTTTGTACAGCTCTTTTTTAGACATATAATGGACTTTTATATGAAATAAAAATCTTTTTTTAATGTCTATGCTTTTGCTATTTGCTGTGCCGAGTACTTCATCCGAGCTCCCTGGCGCATGTAATATTTGGCGCATAGGATTTCTGGTCCTAAAATTCTATGCTTCTACAAGACCACCTTCAAAGTTTTCAAAACTTTTCACCAAGTTTTGGAATACTTTGAATAAGAAGCATGGTGGTATCTTCAACGGGGCGCATGACTGTTCGGGCGCATGGATACTCCGTGCATCAGTGATGGGGCGCATGCTCCTCTCAGTTAATGCAAATGATAACGCTTCGATAACCAAGAAGATTAATGATGATCTTTTTGGATTTATTTGCAGTTATCTCCTTACAGAACCCGAGGCGGCGGCTGATGTCATACTTCATTTCATGCGTGCGACTAAGCTTATAAATAGGCGTCAGATGGAGAGAGAGAGAGTTCTTCCTCTCTTTGCTTTCTCTTTTAGAGTTCTTCTTTTGAAAAAACCCTAACTTTCTTCTTTTACGAAATAGCTCCCAAGACTCCTCGCGGTGGTGCTGGCCGAGGACGAGGCAAAGGGAAAGAGCCTGTGGAGGCTGCCGCGGATGATGTCCCCCGGATGCCCGTCGACGTTCGGCCGGCGGTGATTGGTGGGTTTCATTATTCTTTACCATATCTTTCTATACCATTTTTTAGAACTCACACACGCTGACGCGCATGGACCTTGAGTCATGATGATGTGCTGAAGCTTTTCCGCCGACGCGTATGGGTTTAAACCCTGATGATGTGCCGAAGCTTCACTGCTGACGCGCGTGGGTTTAGACCCTGATGATGCACCGAGGCTCCACTGCTGACGCGTATGGGTCCAGACCCTGATGATGCGTCGAGGCTCCACTGCTGACGCGCATGGGTTTAAACCCTGATGATGCGCCGAGGCTCCTTTTCAGATGTGCCTGAGCCTTGGTTCAGGGTATGCGCTTCTTATGAGAACATGGCTCAGATTCTTTTGTTGTTTCTATCATATCTGAATCTTTGCCTTCTTTTGTTGACCACCAGTGTCGATGACTGTCCCACTCTTGAATGAAGTGCTTATGGACGCTGCCCTCTGTCAGATGTGAGTGGATTATAATGAGGAGGTGATAAACCCTGCCCAAGCTGCCATTATGCTGGATCAGCCTCCCGAAAGAATGACTCAAATCCGGGAACAACAACATGGGTTCCTCCAACGGATGATGGAGCGTGGCGTTTTGAAATCTGCCACTTCTGATAATGTGACTTTCTTGAAGCCTGAGTTCCTGTTTGGGGACCACCTTACTTCTATTGAAGCAAAGGTGTTAAAGGTCAAGGAAGATTGGTTTTTTACAGCAAGGGGGGTGCATATGACTGTTAAGCAACTTGAGCGTCAATGGCCTTTGACGGCTTTCTGTCGTCTTGCTTCCAAGAGGAGGATGTCTTGGGAGCTAACCCCATCTCAGGGGGGAGCGGTGGCAGGCACCATCAAGATCGACGCTACCTCCGATCAGAGGGATACTTTGGCCGCCGTACGGGCTGGGCCTTCTTTCACCTGGCGGACTCTACGTCCTGGGAGCATTTACAGTGACGTTTCCATCAACACATTTGCTTTTGGCGCTTCGACTTTTGCAAATCGTATGCTGTTGTTGGAGCGGTCATACCCGAAAGGTGAATTTCGGGTAGAGGGTTGGTGTCACTATGTTTCCAAGTGGGACAAGCTGACACTCTAGATTCTGACGCGGTTTCGAACCGAACTCCGAGAGATTGGGCTGACTGTCACAATCCGTGCTACCCAGGCAGGCGTCGACATCAACAGACATATGTTCCTCGCGCTTCTGGAGATGTTTAACACCCAGACCGGGGATTTCTTCACTCCGGTGGGGGAGCTGGGACTCGTACTTCATGAAATGTACGAGGTGTCAAGGCTCCCTTGGGGATCAGAACCTTATGAAAAATAGTTCCCGACCAACGAGGAGTTCCAAGTCCTGGGGGACAAAGCCGAGGAGATGATGGCCATCTTCAAGGAAGTGGCAAGTCATCATTATTATATGCAGAAGAAGGATAAGGGCGGGTCACAGCCTCATGTGACCGCTTGGAGAGATTACGTCTTTAAGTAAGACAAGGAGGATCCCTCTCAGTTTACAACTCCGCCAGCGCTTTCCAGTAGCGTGGTGCTCTCCAAAATGAGCAGGTTAAGTGAGAAGAATCCCTGGGAAAATGAGGACCGGCAGTCGGACGAACGCTCCTATAGCTGTTTCTGGCACCTTACTCATCGGATGTCGTCCAAAGCAGTGTTAGCTGCATATCTGATGATTTGGCTCCGGGATTATGTCTTTTCGGGCGGGTCAGGCTCTGTGGAGAGGGTGACCCGGAACCTAATCCTGCCAGCTGTGAAATTGGTTTTTGGCCGTCGCCTGGCTTTACTCCCCGCAATGGTGTGTAACCTGCTGCGAGGTTTACGAGAATTTACGGGAAATATGGTTGATGAACGAGGTAGGAATGACAACTTTTCCCGTGCCGAACTGTCGTTTCATTATTTGATGGGGTGGTTAATTTTACACCATCCCAATATGATGAGCCCGGGCTCGGAAGAAGACCACAGGGCCGGAGATGCATTCCTCCGCCGTTTCTACCAGAGGAGCTGGTTGCATACTGGTGTTCCTGTTTGCAGGAAGGTTTTACCCCACCTTCAGGGGTGGGAGATCACCAAAGTCGGTCCCATCTTTTTGGGTTTTGAGGCCAACGAAGACTTAATGGATTCAGGTGAAGATGCCACCACTCTGCCTCCATGGGGATTCTGCTGGTTGCAAAGCATCCGTCCGTCCCATCTGGTGTATCGAAATAGAAACCAGTGTTACCTGGAACCATATTTGTCGAACCATTTTGTACGACAATTCGACTATGCTCAGTTGATGTTGGAGAACCCCAGTATTAACCTGGGGTATACTGGAAGTTTGCTGGATGGTGCACGATCTTGGCATTACTACAATGCCGGATGTACCGGAGCTCGCTTTACGCTACCTGTCCAAAATCCACGGCCGCCAATTCTTTTCTCGGCCGCCAAATTTTACTGTGTTATGAATGTTGTGCCCCCCGGATATGATAGGAAGACCAGTCTCATTGCCGGCACCCAGTTAGTGGCGACCGAAAACATATTGGCGAAGGCTCGATCGTACCGTCCACCAGAGGTGGGTTATCGAGGTACCCCTGCCGTGTCCACGGGGGGTCAAGCAGAGCCCTCGGCCGATCAATCGAAAAGATGTGCTGATACAGAGGCTGGCTCTTCTGCGCCAAAGAGGCAGAAGAATGCATTGTCACCGGCAGTGTCAACAGACTCAGCTCCAGTGGAGGTGAGGTGTTCCCCATAGTCTGGTTAGCTTCAACATTTTTTGTGACCTATGCTTTCTTTTTGTAGGAGCTGCTAAAAAGGAGATCCCGTACTCCAAAATCTGGTGCCAGCAGACCAAAGGAGGTGGCGGGCTCATCTGAAGAGCGCATTTCGCCGATTGTGATGTCTCCCGTGGAGGAGAACCCGGACGATGTCGTTGTTGTGGAGATTCCAGTATTTCCAGATTATGTTGGAAGGGAAGCTGAGGTTGAAGCAGTTCCCGGGAGGGTTCAAGCCGCCGTGGGGGCCTCTGTTATTGAGGACCCAGCCGATACGGGACTTCTAGATGATGAAGTGGGGTGGACTTCGCCGTCTTCGGATGACGTTCCTCCAGAGATGAGTGAGCCTGTTGCGAGAGCAACAGACATGATTGAAGCCGATGAGAGGGTTGATTCCCCTCCTTGTCATGATGAGGGGAGGTCGGCTGCAGCGTTGCCGAGCCCTACCCCAGACTCAGCAGCGGAGGCTGAGGTGGCTGCCGACCGGGAGGTAGCGACAGATTCTATCCCCGCGGAGGGATTTGATGATGAAAATGAGACTCGTCCGCCGAACCTGACTCCAGGGGAGCCGAGTCAGGAAACAAGTGCTGATCTCGCTGCTCTGCCAGAGGGGGAATGTCCCGTACGGCCTGCTGATAGTGTGTTGGGGACGGATGAGGTAGCCCCTGACGTCGGTGGTCCCTCCGAGCTTGAGAAGGGTAAGGGTTTGCTGGAACCCTCTGTTGCTCCTTCTACTTGGGGTACGATATCGACGCCTCTCTCGGCTCCTTCTGTTCTTTTGGTTCCTCGGGCTAGTAGCAAAATTCAAGCCCCTGTTGAGGGAGAGTCCGTTGATGCTGAGGTTTCAGCCTCGCAGATTGAAGATGGCGGGTCTTCTTCCGGTCCACCGTCTAGAGCAGCTCCTCCAACTCCTGCTATGACGTCGCAAGTGCTGGCGGATACAGATGAGTATGTAAAGTTTATTATTGAGGCGGTGTATAAGATGCTGCAGAGGAGCGTATCGGCAGTGATGGATGCCAATGGAAGTTTCGTGACGGCAAAAACCCTGGCACTCCCTCATATCAGTCTGATACGTTCCCACCAGGGCCATGATCATATGGCCGAGATTCTGGAGGCATCGGTGGCCGAGCTGGACCAGCTGCTTTCCGAGTTTCAGTGTATCCAGTGAAATGATCTCTCTGTCCTGATAGACGCGGAAAAGAAGAAGTTGATTGCTGAGACTGAGTCATCTTATCAGGCCACCATGGGTGTCTAGGAACGTGAGGTGGTTGAAACTGAGGCTGCGGTGGAGAGGCTATCTCAGTCCACGCAGGAGAAGATGGAGTTGCGAGCTGCGTTGGATGCTAGTATAGCGGAGGTTAATGCCAAGATTCGCCTCCTTGAAGACCAACGAGCCCAACTCTTATTAGATGCTGAGCAAGTCCAGGCTGAACATGTAGCATCTAAGGAGGAGGAAGCAGCTTTCACCCGCCAGGCTCTTATCCTGGCCCAGCAACGGCAACAGTTGGACGAGAAGCATGAGGATGACACTTCTCCTGAGGCCATAGAATTGATGCGTCAAGAAGCCGAACGTCGATTCCTGGCGACCGCAGAGACTCGGGCGGTAGACTTGAAGCGTCAGATCGAAGAGCTTTCAGCCAATCCCGGTGATGCTTAGGGATTGTAGCCTCTCCTTTTTTTGTTATTTTGTGTAATTTGCAACTCCTGCTGGGGGTGTAATCCTTTACTTTTGAATAAAGAATACATAATTTTTGTGGTGTGTTCATTTTTGCTGTCATGAACTTGATGATTTGTGTGGACCTATTATCTTTTGTGCACCTTGGTTTTTAGGTATAGATAATAAGTTCGAGAGAACCGACATGTTTGCTCAGAGGTGATGTGGACGTGGCAAATATGGGGTTCAAATGATGGAATCTTCCTACTCAGAGGTGTTATGGACGTGGTAGGAATGACTCTGGGGGATACGCGGAACTACTCAGAGGTAATGTGGACATGGAAGTTCTGCGATCAATGTACGGCAATGCAGGGGTTGTCTGTACGGGATGTTTACTCAGAGGTAATGTGGACGTGGTAAACATGATGGGTAGCATAGTTTTACGGAGCGTAAGATTCTGCTTTGTAGGGCGTAGGAGAACAACTCAGAGGTAATGTGGACGTGGTTGTCCTTCTACTGGAGAATAGGATGCCACGGAACAGCTGAGTTCCGGAAGCGTAAGATTTTGTGGAAGGGAAATGTACGTAAGCCCCGATGATTGGGTCCACAGACCCTTGTTTGGTGAAGATAGAAGTACATATCTGAAGGATGTCAAGAGTAGTACTTCTTTAGGTACTTGCCGTTGATGGGCATCATGAACAAGTCCCCATTGGGTTTGGCGAGGCGGTAAGCACCGTTTGAGTATACCGTCTCTATGATGAAAGGTCCCTCCCACTTGGGCTCGAACTTTCCTGGTGTCTTGTGAGTCTACACCATCGGTCTCCTCACTGCCAGAACCAGGTCGCCTACTTGGAAAGTCCTCTGCTTGACCTTCTTGTTGAAAGCCTGTGATATACGGGCTTGATAGAGTTCGATGCGCTGTAGAGCTAGGAGACATTTTTCGTCAAGTGCCTCTAATTCTCGCAGACGGCGACGTTGATTGTCTTCCTCTGTTAGTTGATTTGTGATCGCTACACGGAGTGAGGGTATCTGGATCTCGAGAGGCAGTATCGCTTCGCTCCCGTAGACCAAGGAGAATGGTATGTTGCCCGTCGGGGTTCGTACCGTTGTGCGGTAGGCCCAAAGGCATTCGCCGAGCTTTTTGTCCCAGTCGCGCTTGTTGGATGACACGACCTTTTTGAGTAACCTGACGATAGTTTTGTTAAACGCCTCCGCCAATCCGTTTGCTGTCGGATTATAGGCGGTTGATGCCACGTTCTGAATGCGATTCTTGTCACAGAATCTGCTGAAAACATGGCTGATGAATTGAGGACCGTTATCGTGGATAATCCTCCGAGTTACCCCAAAACGGTAGATGACATGGTGCTTGATGAAGCTGACCACCCTAGAACTCTTCACTTCCGCCAGTGGAACTGCTTCTGCCCATTTGGAGAAGTAGTCGGTGATGGCTAGGATGAAGCGGTGTCCCTTCGATGAAGGAGGGGTGATAAGTCCTACAATATCCATGCCCCAAGCTTCGAAGGGCCAGGAGGCGACCGTAGGATGTAGTGGTTCTGACGGTGTATGGATGAAGTCGGTGTGAAGCTGGCACGCACGGCACTTCTTAGCATAGTCAACAACGTCGGCTGCCATGGTTGGCCAATAGTAGCCCACCCCGCAGGTTCCGTCGTGAGCTTCCCGAAGGGCTTCGGCCACTTCTTCGTCGGATAAACATCGAAGGAGAAGTCCATCGTAGGAGCGTCGGTACAGCATTTTAGTAGCTGTATCGTAATAGAATCGAAGGGAACGCCTCCTGACTGAGATGGCTTCCTTCGGGTCTTCTGGGAGAATTCCGTAGACAGCGAAGTCGATGAACGGAAACCTCCAGTCTCGGACATTAACACTAGCACTTGTTGACATGGTATGGGCCATTTGTGAGCATAGGTTGTTCTTAGGACAGACCAAGTCTCGACCAACTACCATGACGTAATGTTGAGTCCTGAGGGGTGCTGCCAATGAGGCTACGAGGCCAGCCAGAGCGTCAGCCTCCAGGTTTTGTAACCGAGGTACATGTTCAATGAAGAACTTGGTGAAGGTTGAAATAATGTTCAGCACAACTTCATGGTAAGGAACTAGATCTTCATGGCAAACTTCGTATTGCCCTCTGATCTGGTTAACGACAAGTTTTGAGTCGCCGTAGGCTGCCAGATGATCCACCTCCAGTTGTTGTGCCAGCTGGAGTCCCATGATGAGAGCGTTGTACTCGACAACATTGTTGGAGCACGGCTTCGAAAGGGAATAAGTACGCTGGATGACCAGCTGATCGGGGGAGACTAAGACTACCCCCACTCCAGCGATGATTTGGCCTTTGGGGCCTGTTCTTGAAGCGCCATAGAAAAACATCCGCCAGACGGAGCTTTCTTCGATGACGTTTGATTCTTGTACCTCATCCGGGATGTCTTCATAGAGTCTGGAGGACTCCGGGATGGGGTGTACAGCTAAAAAGTCGGCCAGAGCCTGACCCTTGACGGCTTTCTGTAGAACGAACACCATGTTGTATGGCATTAACAGGATCGCCCACATAGCTTGCCGGGAGTTCAATGATCCTGGCTTTGTCATGAGAACCCTGAGCAGATTGACTCGGAAGATGACGTGAATTGTCTGGCCTGAGACATAATAGCGAGTCTTCTGGATGGCGAATACCAAAGCCAAATACTCCTTTTCAACGGGGTTGTACCGGTGCTCGGCTTCGATCAGTGTTCTACTGAGGTAGTAGATAGCTTGCTCATAGCCTGCATCGCTATTCTGAGCCAGCAGAGCGCCGAGGGAATGATCCATGGCACGGACGTAGAGGAGAAATGGTTTGTCGGCGACGGGTGCCACCAGGACTGGCGGGCTCATTAAGTAAGCCTTGATATCGTCGAAAGCTTTTTGGCATTCCTCTTGTCTGTTCTTGGACTCAAAGCGCTCGCACAAGTCCCTGATCATCTCGACTACGTCTTCCATGGAGCTGGGAGTCGGAGAAGGTGGTACCTCCTGGAGTTGAGCATTTGATGGCTTCGACGTCCGTGGTGCTTCACGGCGATCTGTATCCAAGGATACCCATTGAAGGGGTACACTTGATTCTCCATTGGCCCCTGGGTCAGGACCGGTAGAAGGTGCTCTGGCCAAAGTGGACCGTATTTCAAACACTGCTTGAGTCAGTGTTTGCATGGAGGCAGGGAAGGTTTTAAGTCCTCCCTCCAGGGTATCCATGCGCTGGACGAGGTCTGCTGGCGGCGCATCTGGCTCCGTATCACCCCCAGTCATGTATACTGTCATGACATGACTGGAGTCGGATGGATCAGTTGAGGCTTCGCTTTCGGCCTCGCTCTCTTGTAGAAGAGAAACTTCCCCCATAGCCTCGTCTTGGCTACCCCCAGCTACATTCTGGAGGACATCCTCGTCTTCAGGAGTATCCGCAAGGGCCTGATTACCCCCAGTTCTGTCTTAGAGGACTTCTTCGTCTTCGAGACACAGATCCACAGGGGCTAGACTACCCCCAGCTACGTCCGGGAGGCTGACTTCGTCTCCAGGATGAAGATCTACCCCAGCTGTGCTCTGGAGGACATCTTCGTCTTCAGAAGGAGGATCAACAAGGGCTTGACTACCCCCAGCTTCCTCCAAGATCTTCTTTCTCCCCCGAGTGCCTTCAAACACTATGAAGGACGGGACAGTTGTCTTGGTTTTCCTCTTGGACGGGGACGAGGAATTGCCAGTCGCCTTTCGGATTGACGAGGAGTTAGAGATTACGTTGCATGAAGCAACCTTTAGTTCTGGCTCCTCTTTCATTGACACCTTCTTCCCGAGGCGACGTCGGAGGGGTGTTGATGATTGCAGCCGCTGGAATACCGACTGTCTTGGTGGGACTGCTGCCTTGCAATAGCAGTTGATGGTGACTACAGCACAGGTGTACCCTGTGAGGGGCGTATTGTGCTTGTTAATCGACTCTCCTGATTGGCGTTTGTGAGTGATCACGTTACGCAGATCGTTGGAGAAGAGTGCCACCTTCGTACCCCTATCAGGCGCATGGCAAGGCCAAGCGCCGGGGTGGTCAAGTGAATGCTGCACACGCCCCCTGATCCAACACCAAACAGGCGCTCAGATCAGTAGTGGGGGAACAACATTTACAGTGACTTGAACGAACCTCAGACGCACAACCAGTGGATGTCACGACCCGCACCCTTATGAGGGGCACGAGCACGTGGGTACGTCCAGCCTACGCCACAGTATCGGCGGTAGAACGCTGTATATAACGTCTGTAAATACTACGACTAACAGTATATACTCTCCGAATGGAGGTGACATATCAATACAGTCTCAATCACAGAATAAAACTAAGGTAGATAGCTCAGAAAGAGAACATATGATAGATGAAAGAGTAAATAAGTCTAGAGTCCAATACAAGCCCAGATATATACAACATCACAGGGTATCAAAATATAATGTAGAAACTACAGTCTGATAAAGCTAGCTGGATCGCAGTCCAATCAAACCTAGCAAATCTACACTACTCCGGAAGTACAAAATCTAGTGGCTCTACCATAAGGCCACGGTCCAAGGATACTCCATCTGACTCGAGCCCATAATAGGTCGAGCAGCCCGACTCAGAATCATCTGTAATATATCATAACGGTATCCTGTCAGGAAAATGAGCAAGTACAAGCGCTAACAGCAGTTCCATATGAATTGACAAATTCTATAAGAGACAGTATAATGAACTACAAGACAAAGATATATGAAGACTTGGGAACCGTTCGAAAGCCGAGTTACAATCCTTAAACCAAACAAGGACCGGGGTTGTAACTCTTCTCCCGAGCAGAACTTAGTCTCCAATCAAGGTACAATGTAAAGGCATGTAGAGCATGTGAGTAACTGTATATCAGGCATGGGAAGAAAATATTGAATGTAGAACAGAACATGATATATGATAAGATAAAGTAAATATAAAATGTGCCTCGAATATTATAGCATAATGTGATCGGTATGGGTCAAGAATCAGGCTTCCAGCCGACCGGCTACAAGTACGTGGACTCGGCCCGGCCGGGATGGTAAGCTATGGAGCGAGAAGTAGCACAGGTCAGGCTATACCCATCGTGAGGTGAGGGTATAGCTATGGTGCAAGGAGTAACTCAAGGTGGGCATTGATCACACTATCTATAAAATTCCCTATTCCCCGAATAGTATACAGATCCGGACATAGCACGTCATGACGCAGGATTCCCTAAGAGGGGAGCAAGTCCTCTTCAGGAATCGGCGTCAATACAAGTACAAGAATCAAGACCAAGCAAGTACCAGTATCCCAAGAAATCCAGGAATGACATCTTATGACAGAAATCCGATAATACTAGTCCGTGAACTATCGTGACTGAGAATCAAGTAAGACACTACGACTGAATCGAATATAGCAATTATCAAGACAATAAAAACTATCAGTGAATGTACTCGCCTGCTGTCCTGAGCTGTAGGGTATATCAATGCTTAGAGCGGTAATCAGAAACCTAAAGATGAGATATTGTATGTTAATTTAGGTTTAAACAAGTTTAAGAATGATTCACAATGAATGATATGAAATCTAGGTCAAACTAGGTCTTGCTGAATCATACTAAGTCCTGTCAAGTTAATCTAGGTCAAAACAAGTCGAAGAAAGTCAAACGGGGTCAAGAGTTAGCCAACAGTTGACTTTTGGTCAACCGTTCAAGTCTAATGAAATTTGGGACTAAATTGGGTAAAGTGTTGACCCATAGTTGACTTTTGGTCTAAAAAGTCAATCGTGGTCAACCAAGGTCAATACTAGGTCTAGACGACTATTTCTAATAATTACCAATCCTTACAACCCATATCCGATTCATTCTCAAACTCCTATTCTTCTCTTTCTCATTCTCATTCTCCTTCTCATTCTCCTCCTCATTCTCCTTCTCATTCTCCTCCTCATTCTCATTCTCCTTCTCCTTCTCCTCCTCATTCTCCTTCTCATTCTCATTCTCCTTCTCATTCTCCTCCTCATTCTCATTCTCCTCCTCATTCTCCTCCTCATTCTCCTTCTCATTCTCATTCTCCTTCTCATTCTCCTCCTCATTCTTCTTCTCATTCTCCTCCTCATTCTCATTCTCCTCCTCATTCTCCTTCTCCTTCTCATTCTCCTCCTCATTCTCTTTCTCATTCTCCTCCTCATTCTCCTTCTCACATACAAATACACACACATATATACACATGACCACACACACATATATGGACACACACTCTCATCATGGAGACACACATACTTACAGACAAATACACACACATATACATATGTATATATATATATATATATATATATATATATATATATATATATATATATATATATATATATATATATATAAAAATATATATATATATATATATATCACTCAAAGGAGGGTAAACCATAATAAATCCCTAAACTAGAATTTAAGGAAACCTACAAAGGCTAGGGTCAACTTGTAGAGAATGGTCTCCCCTATAATTAATGTGAAGGAATGAATGCAAAATGAGGAATTAAATGAGAGTTAATGACATACCTAAATTGTAGATTTGAAGAGGAAGAAGAAGTTGGAAAGGAATGAATGAAGAGAGAGAGAGAGAGTGATAAGTAAGTGAAGAATAAAGGAGAGGTGGAGGGGGTGGACTATGTGGCCGGCCATGGAGCATGGGTAGGGGCACTTGAAATTACAAGTTTGCCCCTCCCTAAGCCTACATGATAAAATAATCCAAAATGGGTTTTGGAAAAATGCTAAAATTAATTAAAAAATCATAATTAACTTAATTACTCATGGGGGACTAGTCCAAACTCCTAAACCTAAAAGTTTAGTGTGGTGGGCCATGGTTAATAACATGCTAATTACGACTCAAGTCGAATTTCCCCGGGGTCCCAAATTAACTCGGAATACGATGAAATTAGAACCCGACTCCTATAATAATTAAATATTAATATTTATGAAATAAAATTCCTAAAAATATTATAAAATAGAAAATTACCATTTTACCCCTAACTTGGAAAAGTGAGGGTGACAAGTCTATCCACCTTAAAAAAATTTCGTCCTCGAAATTGAAGACAACAAGCACAGGAAATCAAAAACAGAAAGACAAAAAAAATAGATTTATACCTCAGGGCGCGAAAAGATAAGGAAAACGCTCCCGCATGTCGTCCTCCCTCTCCCAGGTAGACTCACCTGGAGAGTGATGTCTCCACGCAATCCGAACCAAAGGTATGACCTGGTTCCGGAGCACCTTCTCCCTGTGATCCAGAATCTCCACCGGCTGTTCTGGATAGCTGAGAGTAGGTCCCACCTGTATCGCTGAATGGTCCAATACGTGGCTAGGATCCGCCACGTACCGCCTCAGCTGCGATACATGAAACACGTTGTGCACTCCCTCGAGCCTGGTAGGCAAGTCCAGTCGGTAGGCTACTGCACCGATCCTCTCTATGATGGTGAAAGGTCCGATGTAGCGCTGACTGAGCTTCCCACCGCCGCCAAAGCGAATAGTGCCACGTGTCGGAGATATCCTCAAAAATACTATGTCACCAACCTAGACACAAGACAAAAACTCAACACACAACTAACAACAATCACAACAAACACGATAAGAACTGAAACTAACCTCGAACTCTAACGGTCTTCGGTGACTATCGGCCCAATGCCGCTGCCTATCCTGAGCCACCCAAAGTCTGTCTCTAATCAATCTGACCTTCTCGGCCGCATCCACAACCATCTCCGGCCCAAGAAGCACCCACTCGCCGACATCGTCCCAAGACAAAGGAGTACAGCATCTCTGTCCATATAGAGCCTCAAATGGTGACATCTCTATACTGGCCTGGTAGCTGTTGTTGTAAGCAAACTCTACCAGGTGAAGATGGTCCTCCCAAGAACCCCCGAGATCTAGCACACATGTGCGAAGCATATCCTCCAAAGTCTGGATGGTCCTCTCCGACTGCCCGTCTGTCTGAGGATGATAAGCAGTACTAAACTTGAGCGAGGTGCCCAGCTAGCCTGCAAACTCCTCCAGAAGTGAAAAGTGAATCGGCTATCCCGATCTGAAACTATGCTCACCGGAACTCCGTGCAATCTCACGATCTGACGAACATACAGCTCAGCCAGCCTCTCCGTAGACAAACCCACCTTGAAAGGCAAAAAGTGGACCAATTTGGTCAATCTATCAACTATGACCCAAACTGGGTCCTTTCCTCCTGGCGATCGTGGAAGTCCAGATACAAAGTCTATGGTGATGTGCTCCCACTTCTACTCGGGAATGGGTAGCAGCTGTAGCAATCTACCTGGTCTCTATCTCTCGGCCTTCACCTGCTGGCACACAAGGCAACGAGATACAAACTGAGCTACCTCGCGCTTCATGCCATACCACCACACGTGCTCTCTCAGGTCCCTATACATCTTGTTGGCTCCAGGATGCATAGAATACTGAGAGCGATGCGTCTCCTGAAGAACCTTCTCCTGAAGCTCTCCACACGGAATGCACATCCTAGTACCGTGTCGCAACGACCCGTCTTCGGCTATAGAGAAATCGTCAAGCAAGCCCATCCTCACCTGCTCCCTGATGCTCCTCAGGGCAACATCATCATACTGCGATGACCTGACTCTATCCATCAGCTCAGACTGAATCTGCAAACCCCACATCTGGATCTCCATGCCCGGAATGATGACCTCGATACCCAAACTATCCAGGTCGGCCAACAAATGACGATCTGTCGTCAAGAACATAGCAACTGGATACCTGCTCAAGGCATCTGCAACTACGTTGGCCTTCCCCGGATGATACTACAGCGATATATCGAAGTCCTTCATCAGCTCTAACCACCACCTCTGCCGCATGTTCAACTCCTTCTGAGTGAACACATACTTCAAGCTCTTGCGATCTGTGAAGATCTCAACTCGCTCTCCGTACAGGTAATGCTTCCATAACTTCAAAGCAAATATAACCGCGGCCAACTCCAGATCATGAGTAGGATAGTTCTTCTCGTGAGGACGTAACTGCCTGGATGCATAGGCAATCACCTTTCCATGCTGCTGAAGAACACAACCTAAACCCTTCCTGGAAGCATCGCTGAAGATCGAGAACCCACCTGACCCAGATGGCAAAGTCAGGATCGGAGCTAAAGTCAACCTCCTCTTCAGCTCATCGAATGCAGCCTGACACTCAACAGTCCAGACGAACTCCACATCCTTCCTGGTGAGTCTAGTCATCGACTCTGCAATCCGCGAGAAGTCCTGGACGAACTTCCGGTAATAGCCAGCCAAACCCAGAAAGCTCCGAACCTCGGCAACTGAACTGGGCGTAGACCAAGACTCCACTGCCAAAATCTTCCTCTGGTCCAATGAAATCCCGTGCTCGGTCACAACATGACCTAAGAACTCCACCTGGTCCAAGAAGAACTCATACTTCGAAAGCTTTCCGTAGAGTTGCTCCCTCCTCAGAGTCTCTAACACAACTCTCAAGTGCTCCTCATGCTCCTCCTGCGTCTTCGAATAGATCAAGATATCGTCTACGAAGACCACCACGAACTTGTCAAGGTACTGATGGAATACCTTGTTCATCAAGTTCATGAATACCGCGGGAGCATTGGTCAACCCAAATGGCATCACTGTAAACTCGTACTGGCCGTACCGAGTCCGAAATACTGTCTTGGGAATCTCATCCCTCCTCACCTTCAGCTGGTGATACCCGAACCTCAAATCTATCTTCGAAAAGACCTTTGCCCTACTCAGCTGATCGAACAAGTCGTCGATCCTCGACAAAGGGTACCTATTCTTGATAGTGAGGTTGTTGAGCGCCCGGTAATCAATGCACATGCGGGACGTATCATCCTTCTTCGGCACAAAAAGGACTGGCGCTCCCCAGGACGAAGAACTGGATCTGATGAACCCCTTGTCCTGCAGCTCGTCGACTTGCTTCTTCAGCTCTATCAACTCGCTGTTGTTCACCCTATAGACATGCTGTGAAATGGGCTCGGCGCCCGGCACCAAGTCTATAGAGAACTCAATGTCCCTGTCTGGCGACATCCCCGGCAACTCCTCAGAAAAGACATCCGAGAACTCAGCTATCAACAGATGTGGTAAATCCTACCCCGCCAACAAAGCTCCAAAGAATCCAGCCTCCGGCTCCGCTGCTCCTCGAGCAAACTCGATCTCTGGCTCTCCCGGCGTCCTAAAAAAACTCTGTCTCCTCTACAATCAATGCTAGCATGGTGCATGCTCAACCAATCCATACCGAGTACCATATCGTACCTCGGTAGGGGCATTACGAGCAGACACGCACTCAAGTCCCGGCCTCTCAGAGTGACTCTCCGCCCCTTGCAAATATTATTAACCAGGATAATGCCTCCCCCGGACATAATCTTGCAAGTCCTACCCATATATTCAGCAATAATATTGTGTCTCAGAGCAAAAGAAATAGACACAAAACTATGAGTAGCCCCAGAATCAAACAAGACGAAAGCAGGGAAAGAATCAAGGAGAACATGACCTACTACAACATCTCCCACGGGCTCTACCTCCTCCTCTGCTGCCAAAGCGAACACCCTGCCCGCGGGTGCTCCCCTCTGGTGCTGAACAAAATGCTGCTGCTGGGTCTGAAGTGGAGGACCTCTCTGCTGAACCGCTGGTCCTCTAGCCGGCTGTACCCTGTCCTGGCCTCCCTCGGCTGCCCGAACAGGGCAGCCCTTCAGCTGGTGGTCGGTCCCTCCGCAGAATAGGCAAGCGCCTAACCTCCTTCGGCATACGTCTCTGTTGTGCCCTATCTTTTCGCAGTAAGCACACTGCTGGGTCTGCCTCTGGCCCTAACCCTGATGCTGCTGGGCACGCGCCGGTGCCTGCTGAATCTGCAACAGAGGCTGCTGCTGAAATGACCTCTGCTGATGCTGAATATGGGAGCGCTTGGCCGGTCCCACACTGGAACTCGCCCCCATAGTATCTCCGCTCCTCTTCGGCTTGAGGTCGAAGTCCTCCTCTGCAATCTGTGCGTCCATCAATATCTGATCGAACGTCGCGTTACGGCGACCCGAGGTGCGGGTGCGCACTGCATGAATAAGTCCCCTGCGGAACTTACGAGCCTTCTGCCCCTCATCCTGGATCATATCGGGAGCAAACCTGCTAAGGCGGAAGAACTCAGCTTCATATTCGTCCACCGACGAGTTCTCCTATACTAGACCCACGAACTGGCCCTCCAATGCTGTAAGAGCCACGTCCGGGAAGAACTTCTCCTTGAAGAGCCTCCGGAAGTTCTCCCATGTCAGCCCTCTCACCGATGCACGAGGATCCGTGCGGTACCATGTCAGCACAATGTCGAAGAATCGGCTGGCTGCGGCCGAAACCCAAAGTGCTCTAGGAAGCTCTGCCAGCTCCATGCTTCGCTGCACATCCTCTAGCCAGTCGTCTGCATAAAGGATACCCTCTGTACCTGTGAAGTCCCTGGAGCTCATCTTCCTAAAGTCTAATACTGTCCCCGGCCTGGACTGCTGCTAGTATGGCTGCTGCCCAGTAGGGTCCTGTACCGTACCCGGTGCCACTCTCTCCACTGCTGTCAGTGCAAGCTGATGCGAGTTCTCTATGCTCTGTCTCAGCATCTCAATCTCACGGTGTGACACCTCCGACTGGCGCTGCGACGCCTCTACCTGGGCCCGCTGTGTCTCTATCATCTGCTGAAGGAGAAGGAACATGTGATGTGTATCCGTCGATATCGGTGGTGGTGGCGGCAGCATCTCCGGAACAACGACCGAAACCCTCTGGGGTGGAGGTAGTAGACCTACCCGTGCAACTGTCGGGGTCTCCGGGATAGTGGAATCACTGGGGGCAGTCTCGTGAACCTCCTCCTCATCCTGATCAGATCTCTCAGGCAAGCTACTCGATCCAGTGGCCTGTGGGTACATCTTTGTCATCGTGAAGACGAATTGAAACAAAGAGATCAATATAGCACATGAGTAGATTATCAAAGAAGGACAGTTAATTTAATACAAGGGAAGTAATCATGATAATCAAAAGATCAAAATTTTTCTAGGTGTGATTGAGAAACTCCTATCATGTCCTAGGTCCTACGTCCTAATTGCAGGCTCGTAATTAGTACTCTAAGTCGAGCACCATTACGAGATCACACTAATTGCGACACTGGACCTGCATGGGCCACCACAAAAACGTGTCACGACCCACACCCTTATGAGGGGAACGAGCACGTGGGTACATCCAGCCTATGCCGCAGTATCGGCGGTAGAACGCTGTATATAACGTCTGTAAATACTACGACTAACAGTATAAAGGTACCTGTACATTATATACTCTCCGAATGGAGGTGACATATCAATACAGTCTCAATCACAGAATAAAACTAAGGTAGATAGCTCAAAAGAGAACATATGATAGATGAAAGAGTAAATAAGTCCAGAGTCCAATACAAGCCCAGATATATACAACATCACAGGGTATCAAAATATAATGTAGAAGCTACAGTCTGATAAAGCTAGCTGGATCGCAGTCCAGTCAAACCTAGCAAATCTACACTACTCCGGGAGTACAAAATCTAGTGGCTCTACCATAAGGCCACGGTCCAAGGCTACTCCATCTGACTCGAGCCCATAATAGGTCGAGCAGTCCGACTCAGAATCATCTGTAATATATCATAACGGTATCCTGTCAGAAAAATGAGCAAGTACAAGCGCTAACAGCAGTTCCATGTGAATTGACAAATTTTATAAGAGACAGTATAATGAACTACATGTAATGCCTGTGGTTCGTATTACGTATTTCTGGAATACGTGTACGTATTTATTCTTGTATTGTATGATTTCCTTGCTTAATTTCCTTCCTGGGCTTGGTTTATTCCTGGTTTGGGTTGGCTTGGTTCGGTTTGGGATTGCCCTTGGTTCATCATGAACCAAGAGGTGAACCCCCTATCTACCACCACCACTACCATTTATTACCTATTCTTCTTTTCTCTCTTCATTTATCATCTTCTCCACCATTACTTCCTTACCTACCAAAGAGAGGGAGAGAGAGAGGTCTAGGCAAGTGCAACTTGCTTCCACAAGAGAGCCTATTTTTATTATTCCATTAGCTTCTCCTCATGTTTCTAAGACACATTAGAACTTATCATTTTCTATTTTGAGGCTTTAATTTTTGTAGATCTAAAAATTAGTTATTTTTGGATTTTGGTGGTTTTGATCTATCAAACTTCTTTGTTTTCAAGTTTTGATGGTTCTATGTTGTAGAGAATTTTATTCAACCCAATTTAGACCTTTGAAAAGTTGGATTTGGACTTATTTTGACCAAGTTATGGACTTTTGAAGCTTTGGATTCAAACCATGGAGTTCTTGCTGATTTGGAGAAGACAGTGAGCAGTGTGCGAGCTTTTTAGCTTGTGCCACTGATCTGCACGCGCTCTTTAGCACAGCACAGTCTGACCTCATACGCTGCCTTGATGGGGAGTCGTATGGACCTCATACGCTGCCTTGATGAGGAGTCGTATGGACCTCATACGCTGTCTTGATGGGGAGTCGTATGAACCTCATACGCTGCCTTGATGAGGAGTCGTATGGACCTCATACGCTGTCTTGGCAAGGAGTCGTATGGACCTCATACGCTGCCTTGGCAAGGAGTCGTATAGATCTCATACGCTGCCTTGATGAGGAGTCGTATGGAGTACATACGCTGCCTTTTGAAAGCGTATGTCTTGCATACCCTGACTTGAGCGTAGCATGACCTGAGCGTAGCCTGACTTGAGCGTAGCATGACCTGAGCGTAGCCTGACTTGAGCGTAGCATGACCTGAGCGTAGCCTGACTTGAGCGTAGCATGACCTGAGCGTAGCCTGACTTAAGCGTAGCATGACCTGAGCGTAGCCTGACCTGAGCGTAGCCTGGCCTGAGCGTAGCCTGACTTGAGCGTAGCCTGACCTGAGCGTAGCCTGACTTGAGCTTAGCCTGACTTGAGCGCAGTCTGACTCAGGCGCAACCTGATGTTTAGGCGCAACTGGACCTGACCCTACTTACCCTGGATCTTCTATAGCCTTGTATATTGATATTTTATTAGATATTTAACGTCCATTTTATATCCTTACGCCTTTTGTCCTGAACTTGATAATCACAAATTTACTTGATATGTTTGGAATTGATAATTGAGCATGACGTGATATGACCTGTAGTGGTGCACTCCTGACATAATCACCTGACATGACCTGATAGTGGCCCGTCGTGGTGCACTCCTGACAAGTACACTTGGCATGATAACCTGACATGATTATCTCGAATAGCTGTTGCGACGGCTACCTGACATGATATGACCTATATAATTAATCTGGACACCGTGGGCGATTGTGTTTGTATAAATAAACCAGTCCTGTCTTGCATCATGTCTAGGACAGGGACTCCTGAGTACCACGGTCAGGAGTACCTACTAAAATGGACTAAGGCTATTAACTAGATTAATACATTAGTCATGACGAGATTTCCCAGCTACAGGCAATCCCGTTACCTGGGCACGCCTTGGGATCTGTAGCCTGCCGTCGAGTAGGGCACATTTCCAGCACACTGTCATGTGTTGCACCCTTCCAGCTACCTAAGGGTACATTCGTTTTTTGGACGATGTACCCACCTGAATTCAACTCTAATCTTTTAACCCGGGTAACCTGGATGGTCTGCAGGGCTTGTGGCTGTAGAATAATCTTACTGCATCTTGTTAGTAATTAGGCTTGTGACAACCCTAGTTAGTTAAAGTATCAAGCCGTAATTCTTGCTTGGCCGTGAAGTGATTGGACGGAGTCTAACCAGTCTAGTCTTGCCCTGATCCTGTTCCAGATTTTTGAATGACCAGAATGCTTGTATTTATTTTACCGATAAATGGTGAGAATTCCAAGTTCTGTTCAGACAAAGGGTTACAACCCCGGTCCTTTTTTGGTTTACGGGTTGTAACCTGGTTATCTGAATGGTTCCATGGTTATCTCGTCGTATATCATCCTGGTGTATTTTCTTTATTTCCAGTTCTTACTTTTATTTATATCTTGTGCTGATTGCTGGTTTTAGTTCTTAAGTGAAGCCTCCTTTGTGGCACTTGCTCTTTCTGGGGTCTGACCCAGCTGGTTTTGTGTGGCCAGATTTCGGAGCAGCTCCAGAGGATCTACCGACCTTCCTGCCAGATGGTGAACACTAGAAGGAATCTCGGCAACGAGTGGGTTTTATTTTGCTCTCCCACTCCCTTGTAAAAATATTCTTTTGAGGCATTTAGCCGACGAGCACCTGTTTAGCTCGATTGCACTTACTTACTGTCTGTCTACGGGCTGTGACATGATTAACAGATCCTAGGGTTGATCATGTATGACTAAACTCTTGCTAATCCTGACATTTTGTAACGACTAGCTTCATGATCAACTGAATATGTAATATTTTGGACGTCTTACTATTGTATATTTAATGATCATACATCTTGTGACTTTTACTTACTTGCTTGTGATTGAGACACTAGGCTTGTTCATGACCTTAAGAGACTGTTGGCTTGTAGATAAATCCTCATGTATCTAGACAGCCGTGACCGTATAGCGAGATGGATTCCATTTCATATACGTAGCTGGCTATGTCTGCCCCCGCTCTCCAGTATTCTGGTTCTGGGGCGTGACATGGTTTAAGTGGTGGCCCATGCAGGTCTTGTAAATTAAGATATGTGAGGGTTTACCGAATAGATGTCTCAATCAGTATTTGTTCTTGATCTCTGCTCGTATCTTCTGAATCCCTGGATTCTTGTCCTGATCATATGCTTGTATCGTTGATCTGTCCTGGTCCTTCCTTATTGTTCCCTATGTCGTCTTCTTCAGCAGCATTGTTCGTGGTTCTACCGACCAGCAAGGCGGAGCACCTCCCGCGGACCAGCAGCAACCTGGAGATCAAGCCCAGCATTCCGGAGTAGCCTCCAGAGTCGTGCCTTCTGGCGGAGAGCCACCAGTCCAGCCAGTTCAACCTGTAGAACATGATGATGGCACTTTGGTAGGACTCGTCAGGACCTTGATAGCTTCCCAAGACCGGCGTGGAGATGCCTTGCACCAGGCAGTGACGGATGCTTTGACCCGGGGTGGTCATCAGGGTAATAGCGCGGCCAACAGCTTCAAGCGCTTGAACCCTCCATTCTTTGACGGTAGTGAAGATGCTATCGCGGCAGATGCATGCTTCAAGACACAGAGGTGATTCAAGAAGCAGCCAGGATCCCAGAGAACGAGAAGGTGGCCGTTGTGCGCCTGCAGTTGTTAGATCTTGCCTGCAGTTGGTGGGCAGCACAGGCCGTTGGATTAGCAGCACCCATTGCTTGGGCAGTATTCAGAGAGAGATTCCAGACCAAGTATTTCGATGTCGTGGCTCGGTATGATCTGCAGACGAGGTTTACCAATCTGAAGCAAGGAGGCAGGACGGTCGATGGATATGCGGCCGAGTTTTCCAGACTCAGTCGGTTTGCTCGAGACTCAGCCAGAAGGGACTTCACCTGGAGATCTTGTTGGCAGTTGAGCAGTTTGAGCATCAGACCTTTGATGCAGTCTTGGGAGCAGCCCGGAGGCATGAGTATACCTCCCAGAGGATTGTGGATAGGACCGGAGGTCGAAAGAGATCTCACGGCCAGATGAATCAGTCTTCAGCACCGGCCCCGACAGCCAGGACTTTGACTATTGGAGCTCCGAGGCGAGCGGCCTCAGTAACGTCGGTTCAGCATTCAACTCCGATGTACCCTCAGCAGCAGAAGCAGAAGCAACCTTCCGCAGTGGGTTGTTCTCATTGTGGGAAGCCAGGCCATGTGGTGGCAGAATGTCGCATTGCACAGGAATTGTGTCTGGCTTGTGGAGCACCAGACCATAGGGTTGGATCCTGCCCGAATAGGGGTAGTTCATCATCGTCCAACCTTTCTAGCTTTTCGGTGAGAGGACCAGCTCCGGTCCAGCAGCAGCAGTATCCATTGCCGAGGCCCTTGCCGCCTCAGACCCAAGTGTTCCAGCAGCAGAACCCCCAGTAGTATGCACAAGTCCAAGCCTAGAGTCAGAGCAGGCAGCGAGGATTTCAGCAGAGGCGACCAGCACCCCGAGGGCACGGCCAGGCTATGGTGATGACCGTGGAGGAAGGATTGGCACCAGAAGAGGTAGTGGCAGGTACTATTCTCGTCAACTCCTTTCCAGCTTCAGCTTTATTTGATTCTGGTGCATCGCATTCATTTATGTCTGCACGATTCGCGACACGGATAGGACTGGAGCCCGAGTCATTATCAGTAAGGCTCAATATACTTACTGGTAAAGGACTTGTGGGTGTAGATAGAGTGTTTTCCTCGTGTCGGATCGTAGTTAGCGGTAGAGAATTCCCCGCTAGATTGATAGAGTTCCCGATGGCTGATTATGATGTGGTCCTAGGGATGGATTGGTTGAGGAACCTTTATGCTAGGATAGACTGTCACATTGGCAGGGTTGTTTTTAGCATTCCAGGCGAGCCGGTGTTTTCTTTCTTTCGAGACGAAGTTGAGTCATCTCCTCCGGTATTGCGGATGGCAGTAGCA
Organism: Iris pallida; assembly: GCA_029216955.1. Taxonomy (NCBI): domain Eukaryota; kingdom Viridiplantae; phylum Streptophyta; class Magnoliopsida; order Asparagales; family Iridaceae; genus Iris; species Iris pallida. The sequence goes on from JANAVB010031818.1 coordinate 2,751,506, forward strand.
GCAGTTCAGTTGCCCAGGATAGTCGAGGAGTTTCCAGATGTTTTCCCAGAAAAACTTCCAGGTATGCCTCCGGAGCGGGAGATCGAGTTCACTATAGACTTGATTCCAGGGATAGCCCCAGTGTCAAAGAGAGTCTACAGGATGGCGCCGTCAGAGTTAGAGATATTGTACAAGATGATTGAAGAACTCAGAACCAAGGGATTCATTCGTGCTAGTGGATCGCCTTGGGGAGCCCCGATGCTTCTTGTGAAAAAGAAGGATGGTACGTCCAGGTTATGTGTTAATTATCGTACCTTGAACTCAGTGACAATCAAGAACAGATACCCTCTTCCGAGGATAGATGACTTGTTTGATCAACTCAAGGGGGCTTCAGCATTCTCGAAGATTGATTTGCGCTAAGGTTATCATCAGATCAGAGTCAGAGAGTAGGACATCCCGAAGACAGATTTTAGATCGAGATATGGGCATTGGGAATTCCTTGTTATGCCTTTTGGAGCAACCAATGCGCCGGCAGTATTCATGGACCTCATGAATCGCATCTTCATGCCTTACTTGGATCAGTTTGTGATTGTGTTCTTGGATGACATTCTGGTCTACAGCAAGAGTGAGGCGGAGCATGAGCAGCATCTCCGTATAGTTCTTCAGATCCTCCGAGAGCACCAGTTATATGCCAAGTTCAGTAAATGCGAGTTCTGGCTCGATCGTATTTCGTACTTGGGTCATATCATCACTCGAGGAGGAGTAGAAGTGGATCCCCAAAATATTGTGGCTATTGAGTCATGGCCAGTGCCCAGCACAGTTGCAGAGGTTCGTAGTTTTCTTGGATTGGCCGGCTACTACCGGCGGTTTGTTTCAGATTTTGCTCGAATTTCAGCGCCATTGACACAGTTGACCCGCAAGGATGCGCAGTTTGCTTGGACAGCAAAGTGTCAGAGTTCTTTTGAGCAGTTGAAGCGAGGCCTGATAACAGCTCCTATTCTCACGCTTCCAGATGGGACCGGAGGATTCTCAGTGTACTGTGATGCTTCATGCAGAGTTTTAGGATGTGTTCTGATGCAGCATGGGAAGGTAATAGCTTATGCGTCACGACAACTTCGTGATCATGAGAGGAATTACCCAACCCATGACTTGGAGCTGGCAGCAGTGGTGTTTGCACTTAAGTTGTGGAGGCACTACTTGTATGGAGACAGGGTGGAGATTTTCACCGACCACAAGAGCCTGAAGTATGTTTTCACCCAGAAGGATCTTAACATGCGTCAGAGAAGGTAGCTGGAGCTTCTTGTGGATTATGATGTCAACCTGCAGTATCATCCTGGGAAGGCCAATGTTGTTGCGGATGCATTGAACAGGAGAGCGGGAGTTTATTTTCTAATAGCGCAACCAGAGCTGTTAGCAGATCTTCAGAAGATGGGTATTGAAGTTGTTCTCCCTTCCAGTGTGGCCATGATGGCCAGTATGCAAGTTCAGTCCACTATAGTCGAGAGGATCCGGATGGCGCAGTCGGCAGATTCCAAGCTTCAGCGACTCAGAGCAGAGTGTGAGGCAGGATGTCACCCCCAGTTTCCAGAAACAGGGATATTTTTGTAATTTTCTACTTTAAAAATTATTTTGAAATTATTTATTTATTATTTGTATTATTTTGGGGTTATTTGAATCGGGTTCGAATTTCAACTCATTCCGGCTTATTTTGACTTGTTTCGGGGACCCGGGGTAGTTTTGACCTTAGCGGGCCCACACACTAGTTAGCCATGGCCCACATGTTCGATATTTTGGTTAGTGACTAGAGTAATTATTTTAGTTAGTATTAATTAGAGATTAGTGATTTCGGTTTGACTAAACTACCCCCGACTTAACCACTTACCTTTGTATTAGCAAATAGACATTAGAGGGGCAAACTTGTAATTAGTAAATAGGACAAAAGGGACCATACTTGGCCGGCCACAATAGGATAGGGCTCCCCTTCATTTCATCATTATCCACCCTCTCTTTCTCTCTCTTGTTCTTTCCCAAATTGATTTTGAGAGCTCCCCCATTTGTTCCTTCTCCAAATTAGGTAATTTCTTCTCCAAATTAATTTCCCTCTCATGTAGATTGGTTAGGAACCCAATAGGAATGATTCCCATGGTTGTGTCTCCATTAGAGACCATTTTGTGTCCATTTGGATATTTCTAGGGGTGTCCAATATGTAGGTTTGTGTCCCAATAGGAAAAACCCCCATTTGGACACGTGGATATTGTTGTGTATTGATTTTTGTGTTGTTCTTCCTATTGTTCCAGATTTTTACATGTTTTAGAATGTATTTTCCAAGTATTTTAATGTATCATATTCATTTTCCTATATGTATATATATATATATATATATATATATATATATATATATATATATATATATATATATATATATATATATATATATATATATATATATATATATATTTATATATATATATATATATCATTCGATATATATATATTTTTTTTATATATATATATATATATCATTCGATATATATATATAATTTTTTTATATATATATATATATAGTTATATATATATCATTCGATATATATATATATATATATATATATATATATATATATATATATATATATATATATATATATATATATATATATATATATATATATATATATATATATATATATATATGTATGGTGGATATTATAGGTGAGTTTGTGGTGTGGTGTTGTGTTGGGAGGGGCTTGATAGGTTCGGCCAAGTGGCCATGGGGTGTGTTGTGTTTGTTAGAGGGGAGTGAGGGAGAGGTGTTTGATATTGTGTTTGAGTGTGGGAGAGCATGTGTAATTGTGTGTGCGTGTTGTGGGTGAGATAGAGATGAGTTTGTGGGGGTGTGAGAGTGAAGTAGAGGGAGGAAAGAAACCCCCAAACTGCTGTGCAAACAGCCCATGGCTGTCCCCATTTTCCCCCCTACATGCTGTCCAAAAACCCACACAAAACAGTCCCAAAACCCCTCCATTTCTGTCCTATTTTTCCCTTTCACAACAGCCTATAAAACCCCCACATAAACCACTCAAAAATAGTCCAACAAGGACCCATTTACTGCTGTAAAGGACAGCCATATAAACCCCCTTGGGCTGTCCATATTTCACCACAATTCAGTCCATAATTTCCCCACATTTCAGCCCCCTTGTTGCTCTCTAACACACCACCAAATACCCCCTAATTGCTGTCCTATACTCCACCAAAAACCCCCACAAATTCAGTCCAAGAACAGCCCTATAACCCCACTTTTCAGTCCCCACAAGTCCCCCAAAATTTGTCCACATAATTACCTATGTGTGTGTGTGTGTAGTTGTGAGTTTAAGTGGGTGTGTGAGAGCCTAGAGTGCATAGTTAGTAACCTATAGTTTAGCCTATTGTCTAAACAAATAGGAAACCTATAGGAGAAGCCTATGAGAGTGATAAATATAGGAGTGTGTCATGTGAGTGTTGTGTATGAGTGGTGTTGATGAGTGTGGTATAGAAAAGGGTAAAATTTATGATATAGGTAAGGTAATGGGTAAATGGTTAGCATGTGTCATAAGATGGCCTAGATACCTAGGATACCCAAATTTCTTGTTAGGTAAACCTTAGATAGGTTGATATCTAGCTACCCTAAGGAGCCTAGGCTAGTACCATGGGTATTTACGGGGTTTCCTTGGGTTGGGCAAGGTATCGGGATTTACCTTTGAAGGGTAAATGCTAGTTTTGCCTAGGAATAGGGTAATTGTGTTAGAAGCCTAAGATAGAGTCAGAACTTGATTTTCGTGGTTGGTAATGATCAAATATGGTACTCTAAGACTAGTTTTGACGTCGGTTGACCTTTTTGACCAAAAATCAACAAAAGTCAACCGAGAGTCAAACTTAGCCTTTAAGCGACCCGATTTGACCGAATCCAACCCAGAGTTGACCAGTTGACTGAAAGTCAATAGTTGGTCAACATTAGACTAGTTGAGCTAGGGTTGACCTAGAGTTGACCAGAGTTGACCAGGGTTGACCAGAGTTGACTTTTTTACCAAAAGTCAACTGTAAGTCAACCTTTGATCCCGATTGACCTAGTTTGACTTGGATTGACTTCCAGTGACCTAATATGACCTAGTATGAACCAGTATGACCTAGTATGAGCCAGTATAACCTAGTATAAGCCAGTATGACCTAGTGTGACTCAGTCTGACCTAGATTGACCTAGTTTTGACTTAGACTTGCATTCATGACTTGAATTAGCTTCATTTTTCAGTTTTAGCCCTGTTTGACTCATAGTATCTTATTTTAGGTCTGTGATCACTCTGAACGTCTGTTAACCCTATCAGCTCAGGACCACAGGCGAGTATATTTACTGATAGTTTTCATTATCTTGATATCTGCTATATCCGATTCAGTTGTAGTGTTATACTCAATTTCCAGTCACGACAGTTCACGGACTAGTATGTATTGGATCATGACATGGGATGTTATTCCTAGAGTTACATGGTATATTGGTACATATTCTGTCTTATTTCAGTGTATTGGTATAGACATCGATTTCGAAAGGGGACTTGCTACCCTCTTATGGAATCTCGTGTCATAACGTGTCATGTCCAGATCCATTATACTATTCGGGGATGGGGGAGTTATTAGTGGTTGTGTGATCAAATTCCCATATGGTTCTATGGTACATATGGTTCATAGCTATACCCTCACCTCACGACGGGTAAAGCCTTACCCTATACGGTTCATAGCTTTCCATGGTGACCGGCCTTATCCTTCTATTGTATACAGGGTTCATAGCCGGTCGAATGGAAAGCCTGATCATATCTTCCCAAGCCGATCACATAACACACTAATAATTCAAGGCACCTTTTATATTTATTTTCTTAGGAGACTAAGTTCTGTTCGGGAGAAGGGTTACAGTCCCGGTCCTTGTTTGGTTTAGGGGTTGTAACTCGGCTTCCGAATGGTTCCCAAGTCATCCTATATATATGTATTATCGTCCTTTTCAGTACTCACATCATGATATGTATTTCCAGTTGATTTTGTCTTGTATTTCATTATACTGTTTCTTATAGCTTTTGTCAATTCACATGGAACTGCTGTTGGTGTTTGTACTTGCTCATTTTCCTGACAGGATACCATTGATAAATTTTACAGATGATTCAGAGGCTGATTGCCCGACCTACTATGGGGTTGAGTCGGACGGAGTAGACTTAGACTGTGGCTGGTTGGTAGAGCCACTAGACTTTGCTCACCCTGAGTAGCATAGTTTAGTTAGGGTTGCCTGGCCTGTGAGCCAGCTAGTACATTTCAGTTTGTAGCATCTATCTTATATTATCTGAGACTCTGGATGTTGTGTTAGCTCTGACTTGTGGATTTTGGACTCGTTTCCTGTTTTATCTATCATATCTCTTTTCATGCTATCTACCCTAGTTTTGATTATGTGATTGAGACTGTATTGTTATGTCACCTCCATTCGGAGTGTATATACTGTACAGGTATATTTATCTGTTTTAGTCGTAGTATTTACAGACCCTATATACAGTGTTCTACCGCCGATTCTGCGGCGTAGGCTGGACGTAACCATGTGCTCGTGCCCCTCTTCAGGGTGCCTGTCGTGGCATATTTTTGTGGTGGCCCATGCAGATCAGAGTCACAAATAGTGCAATCTCATAATGGTGCTCGACTTAGAGTACTAATTACGAGCCTGCGACTAGGACGTAGGATCTATGGTATGGTAGGAGTTACTCAATCACATTTTAGGAAAATTCTGATCTTTTGATTACCATGACAACTCTTCTTGCATTTGAATTCAATTGTCCTCCTTTGATAATATCTTATCTTGTGCCATATTGATCTCTTGGGTTCAATTCATCTTCAGGATGACGGTGACTCGTTCTCAGGCGGCAGGGCCTAGTACAGTTCCAGAGAGGTCAGATCCGGGAGGTCTTCCACCTCCGGCTATGGGAGTAGCAGTCGAGAGAGCAGTAGCCTCAGCCCCTGCCCTTCAGGCAGGAGTAGCAGCGACAGTTCCCGGAGGTCTTCCACTTCCAGTTGGGGGAGCTGTAGTTCAGGGAGCTGCCACATCAGTCCCTGCCCTTCAGGCGGGAGCGACAGCGACGGTTTCAGGAGGTCTTCCAGCTCCAGCAGCGAGACCGTCCATGGTTATCCCTGACATTCTTCCACCGCCGCCTCAGTTATCGACAGACACTCAGGGGATGATGGCCCTTCTGCAGCAGATGCTGCAGACACAGAGAGCACAAGCAGAGGCACAGCACCGTCAAGCAGACGTGCTGCGACAGACCATGGAGAACTCGCATCAGCTAGCTATGGTAGCAGTGGAGAGGGGTGCACCGGCTACAGTTCAGGGAGCACCAGTACAGCAGCAAGGTCAGGGGAGGCCCGGTACACACCTCCACTTCAGAAAGATGAACCCGCGGGAGTTCAAGGGTACTGAGGGTATCCTATACGCGGATGACTGGCTAGAGGATGTCCAGCGGAGTCTGGAGTTGGCAGAGGTCCCGAGAGGTCTGTGGGTGACGTCTGCAGCGAGCCAGTTCTTCGATATAGCGCTGACTTGGTACCGCACGGATCCGCGTATGTCAGTGAGAGGTATCTCTTGGGAGGACTTCAGGAAACTCTTTAAGAAAAAGTTCTACCCAGATGTAGCCTGGACAGCTTTGGAGGGGCAGTTTGCCAGTCTGGTGCAGGGGAACTCGTCGGTAGACGAGTATGCAGCGGAGTTCTTCCGCCTGAGCAGGTTTACACCAAGTTTGGTCCAGGATGAGGGGTACAAGGCCCGAAAGTTTCGGAGGGGTCTCATACATGCAGTGCGCACTCGCACATCTGGGCGACGAGACGTAACCTTCGGGCAGATCCTTATGGAGGCTCAGATTGCAGAGGAGGACTTCGACCACAAGTCGAAGAGGGGCAGTGACGCTCTTAGAACTAGTTCGAGTGCAGGGCCAACGAAGCGCCCACATTTCCAATAGAGGCAGTTTCAGCAGCAGCAGCCTCAGTTGCAGTTTCAGCAGGCACCGGCGCGTGCCCAGCAGTACCATAGACAGGGCCGGAGGCAGGACATCTAGTGTGCCTTCTGCAAGAAGATGGAGCACACCCGGGAGGCTTGTAGGATGAAGCTGGGAGTCTGTTTATTCTGTGGAGCTCCAGACCACCAGCTGAAGGACTGTGCGGTCCGTGCAGCCAGACAGGCAGGCCAGGACAGAGTGCAGCAGGCTATAGGAGGCCAGCAGAGGCGAGCTTTCGCCATGGCAGTTGAGCCCACTCAGACAGTGAGCAGTGCACGAGCTTTTTAGCTTGCACCACTGAGCTGCGCGCGCTCTTTAGCGCAGCACAATCTGACCTCATACGCTGCCTTGATGAGGAGTCGTATGGACCTCATACGCTGTCTTGATGGGGAGTCGTATGGACCTCATACGCTGCCTTGATGGAGAGTCGTATGGACCTCATACGCTGCCTTGATGAAGAGTCGTATGGACCTCATACGCTGCCTTGATGGGGAGTCGTATGGACCTCATACGCTGCCTTGATGAGGAGTCGTATGGACATCATACGCTGCCTTGGCAAGGAGTCGTATGGACCTCATATGTTGTCTTGGCAAGGAGTCGTATGGACCTCATACGTTGCCTTGATGAGGAGTCGTATGGAGTACATACGCTGCCTTTTGGAAGCGTATGTCTTGCATATCCTGACTTGAGCGTAGCATGACCTGAGCGTAGCCTGACTTGAGCGTAGCATGACCTGAGCGCAGCCTGACTTGAGCGTAGCATGACCTGAGCGTAGCCTGACTTGAGCGTAGCATGACCTGAGCGTAGCCTGACCTGAGCGTAGCCTGACCTGAGCGTAGCCTGACTTGAGCGTAGCCTGACTTGAGCGCAGTCTGACTCAGACACAACTTGATGTTTAGACGCAACTGGACCTGACCCTACTTACCCTGGATCTTCTATAGTGGCCCGTCGTGGCGCACTTCTGACAAGTACACTTGGCATGATAACCTGACATGATTATCTCGAATAGCTGTTGCGACGGCTACCTGACATGACATGACCTGTATAATTAATCTAGACACCGTGGGCGATTGTGTTTGTATAAATAAACCAGTCCTGTCTTACATCATGTCTAGGACAGGGACTCCTGAGTACCACGGTCAGGAGTACCTACTAAAATGGACTAAGGCTATTAACTAGATTAATACATTAGTCATGACGAGATTTCCCAGCTACAGGCAATCCCGTTACCTGGGCACGCCTTGGGATCTGAAGCCTGCCGTCGAGTAGGACACATTTCCAGCACACTGTCATGTGTTGCACCCTTCCAGCTACCTAAGGGTACATTCGTTTCCTGGACGATGTACCCACCTGAATTCAACTATAATCTTTTAACCCGGGTAACCTGGATGGTCTGCAGGGCTTGTGGCTGTGGAATAACCTTACTGCATCTTGTTAGTAATTAGGCTTGTGACAACCCTAGTTAGTTAAAGTATCAAGCCGTAATTCTTGCTTGGTCGTGAAGTGATTGGACGGAGTCTAACCAGTCTAGTCTTGCCCTGATCCTGTTCCAGATTTTTGAATGACCAGAATGCTTGTATTTATTTTACTGATAAATGGTGAGAATTCCAAGTTCTGTTCAGACAAAGGGTTACAACCCCGGTCCTTGTTTGGTTTACGGGTTGTAACCTGGTTATCTGAATGGTTCCATGGTTATCTCGTCGTATATCATCCTGGTGTATTTTTTTATTTCTAGTTCTTACTTTTATTTATATCTTGTGCTGATTGCTGGTTTTAGTTCTTAAGTGAAGCCTCCTTTGTGGCACTTGCTCTTTCTGGGGTCTGACCCAGCTGGTTTTGTGTGGCCAGATTTTGGAGCAGCTCCAGAGGATCTACCGACCTTTCTGCCAGATGGTGAACACTAGAAGGAATCCCGGCAACGAGTGGGTTTTATTTTGCTCTCCCTCTCCCTTGTAAAAATATTCTTTTGAGGCATTTAGCCGACGAGCACCTGTTTAGCTCGATTGCACTTACTTACTGTCTGCCTACGGGCTGTGACATGATTAACAGATCCTAGGGTTGATCATGTATGACTAAACTCTTGCTAGTCCTGACATTTTATAACGACTAGCTTCATGATCAACTGAATATGTAATGTTTGGGACGCCTTACTATTGTATATTTAATGATCATACATCTTGTGACTTTTACTTACTTGCTTGTGATTGAGACACTAGGCTTGTTCATGACCTTAAGAGACTGTTGGCTTGTAGATAAACCCTCATGTATCTAGACAGCCGTGACCGTATAGCGAGATGGATTCCATTTCATATACGTAGCTGGCTATGTCTGTCCCCGCTCTCCAGTATTCTGGTTCTGGGGCGTGACACTACAAGACAAAGATATATGAATACTTGGGAACCGTTCAAAAGACGAGTTACCCTTAAACCAAACAAGGACCGGGGTTGTAACTCTTCTCCAGAGCAGAACTTAGTCTCCAATCAAGGTACAATGTAAAGGCATGTAGAGCATGTGAGTAACTGTATATCAGGCATGGAAAGAAAATACTGAATGTAGAATAGAACAAAATATATGATAAGATAAAGTAAATATAAAATGTGCCTCGAATATTATAGCATAATGTGATCGGTATGGGTCAAGAATCAGGCTTCCAGCCGACCGGCGACTAGTACGTGGACTCGGCCCGGCCGGGATGGTAAGCTATGGAGCGAGAAGTAGCACAGATCAGGCTATACCCATCGTGAGGTGAGGGTATAGCTATGGTGCAAGGAGTAACTCAAGGTGGGCATTGATCACACTATCTATAAAATTCCCTATTCCCCGAATAGTATACGGATCCGGACATAGCACGTCATGACGCGGGATTCCCTAAGAGGGGAGCAAGTCCTTTTCAGGAATCGGCGTCAATACAAGTACAAGAATCAAGACCAAGCAAGTACTAGTATTCCAAGAAATCCAGGAATGACATCTTATGACAGGAATCCGATAATACTAGTCCGTGAACTATCGTGACTGAGAGTCAAGTAAGACACTACGACTGAATCGGATATAGTAATTATCAAGACAATAAAAACTATCAGTGAATGTACTCGCCTGCTGTCCTGAGCTGTAGGGTATATCAATGCTCAGAGCGGTAATCAGAAACCTAAAGATGAGATATTGTATGTTAATTTAGGTTTAAACAAGTTTAAGAATGATTCACAATGAATGATATGAAATCTTGGTCAAACTAGGTCTTGTTGAATCACACTCAGTCCTGTCAAGTTAATCTAGGTCAAAACAAGTCGAAAAAAGTCAAACGGAATCAAGAGTTAGCCTACAGTTGACTTTTGGTCAACCGTTCAAGTCTAATAGAATTTGGGACTAAATTGGGTAAATTGTTGACCCATAGTTGACTTTTGGTCTAAAAAGTCAACCGTGGTCAACCAAGGTCAATACTAGGTCTAGACGACTATTTCTAATTATTACCAACCCTTACAACCCATATCCGATTCATTCTCAAACTCCTATTCTTCTCCTCCCCATTCTCCTTCTCATTCTCCTTCTCATTCTCCTCCTCATTCTCCTTCTCATTCTCATTCTCCTTCTCATTCTCCTCCTCATTCTCATTCTCCTTCTCATTCTCCTTCTCATTCTCATTCTTCTCCTTATTCTCCTTCTCATTCTCATTCTCCTTTTCATTCTCCTCCTCATTCTCCTTCTCATTCTCATTCTCTTTCTCATTCTCCTCCTCATTCTCCTTCTCATTCTCCTCCTCATTCTCCTTCTCATTCTCCTCCTCATTCTCCTCCTCATTCTCCTCCTCATTCTCATTCTCCTTTTGTCACGCCCCAGAACAAGAATACTGGAGAGCGGGGGAATGACTCAACCAGCTACGTATTACGGGTAGATGAATACCGTATAATACGATCAATGTTGTCTAAAAGACAAGGGGGTGCATACTACATAAAAGTCTCGCTATGGTCACTTCACATCTATTGTCTCAATCATTCAGACAAGAAGCAATAACAGAGAACATTTAAGATAAATTAATAAGGCGTCCCAAACGTTTAGTCAAAATGTTCTTGAGATCTGGCTTTACAAAACATAGCTAGATGATATAGCAACATATACACAATTGTTATCAGCTGCAGTCTGACTTAATTACAATTATGTAAAAGTAAGTACAAGACTATCCGACTAACATGTCGGTGCCAAGCGGCAAAATATAAAGTGATTAACAAAACGAGCGGGGAAGTAAGGAACCCACTCGAGTCCTCCTGCGATCATTCCTCTAGTATTGACCATCTTGGAGGTAGAGGTAAGCTGAGTCCTCGGGAACCGGCTCTAAATCTGGCCATGCAAAACCAGAGAGGTTAGACCTCTAATAGCAAGTACCGCAAGGAAGCACGATATGAGGGGTTAAAACCAGTAATAAGATAATAGGATATATAGATCTCTGCTTGCTACTAGGATTCACATAATGTCACGACACTTCGAACCAACCTCCCAACCAAACAAGGACAAAGGTTGGCCCGTCATGTCTCGACACTCTGATCATCTTAGTTAGTTAACAGAGTAGGTACAGTACACAAACAAATTAACTTAAACGGCCATCCAACTCCTACGGCTTACTACTGTGAGTCCCAAGTTATCCTAGAATTATGCAATAAGGATTTCTCAGTTCTTACTATGGACAAGCAAGGCTAGTCGATCCAATCAATCCATTGCGCCAATCATGAATTAGACGAGTCCCAGCGGGACGTCCGTCATCAATATACAATATACAATATTATAAGCAGATACCGCTCCCTGCCCGTGTGGCAGAATTACAGTATCTGTGGGAACCAGTCGGCCTGTTGGGCGCTAATAGTCCCAAAGAGGGCTGCCATGTAAGAACTCGGGAATCCATTCTCTCCATGCAATCATTATTTTATTTAACTTAGTAGCCTCTATGTTAAGTGAAATCCCATACCGTGGATCATGGTCATTCAGAATGAGTACTTCCGTACAAGGTACGATATGCCCAACTCTACAACGATTCCCGTGCGGTTAAGTTGTAGGTCTTACATAGCGTAATGCAACAATTAAAACTAACCACAGAATAATCATGTCTTGACTATAGAGTACACGTGCTGTTTTCATAAAATAAATAAATAATTGTAGCCTGTATGTATCTATATGTCAATATTCGGGATTGGCCAATCGACTGCAAATATGAACGTGTCTTATTCCATTTAATTCAATAAGACGACTAGCCAGTCTCTTAGTTCCATCTAGGAACGCATGATCAATAATTAATCAAGATAACAATCAATGTTAATTAATGTCAAATTCGGAAAATAAAAGTTAGGAAATAAATAATCTCATGCGCTGTGGGAAATAATTGGGAAATAAATAATCTCATGTGCCTGAGGAATGAAGATTCATGCGGCTGTGGGAAATGATTGTGAAATAAATAATCTCATGCGCTATGGGAAATGATTGGGAAATAAATAATCTCATGCGCTGTGGAAAATGATTGGGAAATAAATAATCTCATGCGCCTGAGGAATGAAGATTCATGCGGCTGTGAAAAATGATTGGGAAATAAATAATCTCATGCGCCTGAGGAAAATTATCGGGAAATAAATAATCTCATGCGCCTGAGGAAGAAAGATTCATGCGGCTGTGGGAAATGAATATCATGCGCTGTGGGAAATGATTGGGAAATAAATAATATCATGCGCCTGAGGGAAATGATCGGAAAATAAATAATCTCATGCGCCTGAGGAAAATGATCGGAAAATAAATAATCTCATGCGCCTGAGGAAGAAAGATTCATGCGGCTGTGGAAAATAAATATCATGCGCTGTGGGGAAATGATTGGGAAATAAATAATCTCATGTGCTGTGGAAAATAATTGGGAAATAAATAATCTCATGCGCCTGAGAAAGAAAGATTCATGCGGCTGTGGAAAATGAATATCATGCGCTGTGGGAAATGATTGGGAAATAAATAATATCATGCGCCTGAGGGAAATGATCGAAAAATAAATAATCTCATGCGTCTGAGGAAGAAAGATTCATGCGGCTGTGGAAAATAAAGATTCATACGGCTGAGGAATGAAGATGTGGCTGTTCTTCCTCTCCGAATTTTCTGAGAACCGAACCATGGAAGCCATTGCTTCCAAGCTCCATAAATCCTTCATTCCAAGCCCAAATATGGACTTCCATAGGTCAAAATTGGTAGAACGAAATTCTCTACAACATGGAACCATCGAAACTTGAAGATAACAAAGTTTACTAGATCAAAACCTAAAAAACCCGAAAATGCATCAAACTTAGATCTACAACAAATAAGCCATGGAAATTGGAAATGCTAAGTACTAAAGAGACTTAGAATCAAATAAGGAAGATGATGGAACAATAATAATGGGGATCCATCAGGAAGCAAGTTGGCACTTGCCTTGCTCTCCTAGGTTGGTGGGAGAGTTAGGAGGAAGAAGAAGAGTAATAGTGAAGTAATGAAGAGAGGGAAAAGAGATGGGCTTTTTAAATGAAGGAGTGGTGGTAGGTGGGAGGTTGGGTTCATGATGAACCAACAAAAACCGAAAATAAACCAATCCAGGCTGAGCCCAAAAAGTAAAGTAAAAGCAGAGAATAAAATACAGAAAGTAAAATGCAGAAAAATAATTGCAGGAAATAAATTAACATAAAATTAAAGAGATTTAAATACAGAATAATACATGATAAATATTAAATAAATACGTTCCAGCAGTACATGTATTTAGAATACGTATTCCGGGAACGGGAAGTGACATCTCTACCCTCCTTAGAAAAATTCCGTCCTCGGAATTTCAAATCCAAGCAGGATAGAAACATCGAAGCTAAACTAATCTAAGTATAAGCAATTTGAGTAAGCAATTATTCTACAATACCAATAGCAAGTAACATATCTATGTTTAACTATCGACGATACCAAGCAATTCTACTCATAAGATGACAAGCATGAGGAGTTAAGACAATCAAGGTATACAGAAAGAGATATACTTTGTGAGTCAAACAGGTGTGGATACCTTGATCGGATATCATCCTCACGTTTCCACGTTGCCTCCCCTAAAGAGTGATGACCCCAAGCAACCCGGACAAGGTTAATTGTCCGGTTCTTGAGTATCTTCTCTCTTCGGTCCAAAATAGACACAGGATGTTCCTCGTAAGACAGGTTGGTACCAACAACCAGTTCAGAATGATCAAGGATATGGCTTGGGTCCGATACATACTTTCGCAACTGAGATACATGAAACACGTCATGCACCTCTCGTAATGAAGGTGGAAGGGATAAACGATAAGCAACATCGCCTATCCTATCAAGGATAATAAACGGGCCCACGTACCGCGGACTCAACTTCCCGCGAACGCCAAATCTAATGACCCCACGGGTAGGTGAGATCCGTAAGAACACATGGTCCCCAACAAAAACTCTAGCGGCCTACGATGCTGGTCCGCCCAATGACGATGCCGATCTTGCGCAACTCGAAGTCGCTCTCTAATTCCCTTAATTACTTCAACTGTCTGGACAATCATCTCTGGGCCTAACATCTTTCTTTCCCCAATATCGTCCCACGCTAGTGGCGACCTACACTTTTTACCATATAGTGCTTCAAATGGCGCCATTTGGATACTGGCTTGATAACTGTTGTTGTATGAGAACTCGACCAAGTGTAGGTGGCTCTCCCAAGATCCTCCAAAATCTAGGGTGCAAGCTCGCAACATGTCTTCTAAAGTCTGAATTGTTCTTTCTGACTGCCCGTCCGTCTGTGGATGGTAAGCCGTGCTAAATCTTAACTTGGTACCCAAGCTATGATGTAAGCTCTTCCAAAAATATGATGTAAAACGGGTATCTCTGTCTGACACAATACTGACTGGGACCCCATGCTGTCTGACTATCTGCTGCATATACAATTCTGCCAACTTCTCCGTAGATTGGCCTACTCTAAAAGGAAGAAAATGTGTCACCTTCGTAAGCCGATCTACGATTACCCAAATAGCATCCTTACCGCTTGGTGATCTCGGTAAACCGGTCACAAAGTCCATTGTAATATGTTCCCACTTCCATTCCGGAATAGGAAGCGGTTGCAATAATCCAGCTGGCCTCTGCTGTTCTGTCTTTACTTGCTGATATACCAAGCAACGGAAAACAAATCTAGCTATCTCCCTCTTCATTCCGTTCCACCAGAAGTGCTGCTTGATATCTTGGTACATCTTGGTCCCTCCAGGGTGTATGGAATACTGAGAGCTGTAAGCTTCTGCCATAATCTCCTGTCTGATATCTCCGCTAGGCACACATAGACGTGACCCAAACCTAAGGGTACCATCTTCATGAATTTGCATCTCCTTGCTGAGTCCTGACTCACATTCCGTTCTAAGCTTCTGAATCCTTGGGTCTTGTGCCTGAGCTGCCTTGATCCTGTCTACCAAGTTGGATTGAACTTGTAGACTCGCCAGAACTCCTACATCACTAGGAAGTATAACCTCGATGCCCATCTCCTGAAGGTCTTCTAAGATATGCCTCTGTGTTGTTAACATAAATGCGCCGCCTCTCCTGCTGAGAGCATCTGCTACCACATTAGCCTTGCCTGGATGATACTGAAGCTCCACGTCATAATCCTTGATCAACTCTAACCATCTTCTCTGCCTCATATTCAGTTCCTTCTGAGTAAAGATGTACTTCAGACTTTTATGGTCTGTGTATATGTGTACTCGATCACCATATAAGTAATGCCTCCACAGCTTCAAAGCAAATACTACTGCCGCCAAC
Source organism: Iris pallida (assembly GCA_029216955.1). Taxonomy (NCBI): domain Eukaryota; kingdom Viridiplantae; phylum Streptophyta; class Magnoliopsida; order Asparagales; family Iridaceae; genus Iris; species Iris pallida. The sequence continues at coordinate 2,767,303 of JANAVB010031818.1, forward strand.
TCCAAGTCATGAGTTGGATAATTCTTCTCATGGTCTCGAAGTTGCCTAGATGCATACGCTATCACCTTCCCATGCTGTATGAGGACACATCCAAGTCCTTTACCTGACGCATCACAATAAACGGTAAAACCTCCGGGTCCAACTGGCAATATAAGAATAGACGCTGATATCAACTTCTGCTTCAAGTTCTCAAATGATGCCTGACATTCTGCCGACCAGACGAATGGCACGTCCTTCCGTGTCAAGCGGGTCATGGGTGCTAAAAGTCTTACAAAGTCTGACATGAACCTTCTGTAATATCCTGCCAATCCCAAGAAACTCCGTACATCAGCTACGGTCTTGGGTACTGGCCAACTCTCTACTGCTTCTACCTTCTTGGGATCCACTGCTACTCCAGCTCCTGATATGATATGCCCCAAAAATGAAATGTGATCCGACCAAAACTCACACTTGCTGAGCTTGGCATACAACTGGTTCTCTCTCAGAACCTGTAACACTTTCCTGAGGTGGTCTTCATGCTCCTCGTCACTAGCAGAGTATACAAGAATGTCGTCGAGAAACACCACGACAAACTGATCTAAGTACGGCATAAAGATGCGGTTCATCAAATCCATGAATATTGCTGGAGTATTGGTCAAACCAAACGGCATTACCAAAAATTTATAATGCCCATACTTCGACCTGAACGCTGTCTTGGGAATATCCTCCTTCCAAACCCTCATTTGATGATACCCTGAACGAAGATCTATCTTGGAGAAAACTCTAGCTTTGCTTAACTGATCAAATAAGTCGTCGATCCTGGGTAGTGGGTACTTGTTCTTCACTGTTGCTGCGTTAAGCTTCCTGTAATCGATGCATAATCTGGATGACCCATCCTTCTTTCCCATAAGTACCACTGGTGCTGCCCATGGTGACACGCTAGCTTGGATGAACTTCTTCTCCTTCAGTTCCTCTATGTGCTGATATACCTTGGCCTGTTCGGAATCCGCCATTCTATAAACTCGATCTGATATCGGTTTAGTTCCAGGTGCCAATTCTATACTGAACTCAATATCTCTAATCGGTGGTAGACCTGGAAGTTCTTCAGGAAATTCGTCTAGAAACTCTTCAACTACCTTCGGGACTTGAACTTCTTCCATTGTCGTCACTACTCCCTGCTCTTGTTGAGTTGCTACTGATCTGACTAAGGAAAATCGCTTTATGCCTGGGATGTCAAAAGATACACTCCCTCTACGACAATCTATTGTCGTATGACTGTCTTTCAGCCAGTCCATGCCTAAGATAATGTCGAAATTTCCAACAGGAAATTCTATCAACCGGGCGGGTAAGAAATGCCCGTAAACTACAACAACAAGCTAGGATAACTCTACTAACTCCTACGAGCCCATTACCAATGAGTATATTCAACCTCCTTGGCAATGCCTCGAACTTCATTCCTAGCCGTGTTGCAAATTGTGCAGATATAAATGAGTGTGATGCTCCCGAATCAAACAATGCTACTGCGGGATATGAGGCGACGAGAATGTTACCTGCCACAACATCTTCCGATGCTAATGCCTCCTCCAAGGACAGAGTGAATGCCTGCCCTCGACCTCCTTGTTGGTTCCCATGTTGCGACCTAGCCTGGTGCTGCTGCTGGCCCCTGCCTTGGTGATGCTGGGGTGGTCTATGCTGGTGTTGCTGCATCGGCGGTCCCTGCTGCCGAAACATTTGAGCCTGTGTCATAAACGGGCGATGTGCCAACGGCCTCACTGCTACCGCTGGTCCTCGATACTGTCCTGCCCCTGGTGCTGGCAGAGCAGGAAACTGTTGTACTGGTCCTCCTGACCTCGAATTCATGGGACATGTGGTAACCCGATGATCTGGATTCCTACATATCAAATGCTGCCCGTTCAATGTCCGACACACATCTTTAGTGTGCCTTAACTTCCCACAATAAGTACAGCCTGCTGGGGCCGGGTTGCTGGTTCTTCCTCTGTTGCTGTTGCTGCTGCCTGGGTGGTGCTGGCCCTCGTATTGCCACATCGTGAATGCGAACGCCAGGGGACGGTGTTGTTGTACGGGGCGCTGCTCCCCCTCATCCTTCAATCTGACTGTGGGATCTCTTCTGACCCCCAGTCCTGGCCGCAATCCTCTGAACGGTTATCTCATGCCTTCGAATCGCCGTCAATACTTCATCAAAAGTCTGGTAATTGTGCCCCTCTATCAACTGCAAGAGTTCAAGATGAAACCCTTGCTGAAACCTCATAGCCCTCTGTCTCTCTGTGACTACCATCTCCGGGGCGAACCTACTCAATCTGCAGAACTCCGCTGCATAAGCATCTACCGTCTTTCCAGCCTGTCTAAGATTGATAAACTTCTGTTGTAGCTCAAACTGCGCCACAACTCCCTAGTACTTTGTCTTGAATCTTGCTGTAAAATCGTCCCAAGCTACAGGACGTCTGATGCCCACTTCCTCTGATTCCCACCAATCACGTGCGAGATCCTGAAGTAACAACTTCACTTGATCCACACGTTCTTCTGCCGGCACCTTAGCGGCTGTCAAAATAGCTTCAATATCCTTAAGCCATGCATCTGCTGAGATGGCATCCTCCGTGCCTTTGAAACGGCGGGGGTTGTACTTGCAAAACCTGGCTGACGCTCCTGAATCTGTCCTTGCCCCTCTTTCCAAAGCTGTCTGTAATCCTTGGTTAAGTAGTACATTTTGCTCTTGTAACTGAGCGTGCATACGTTGTTGGGCTAACATCTGATGTTGCTGAGTAGCCATCATCCCTCTCATGATCTCCAGAAGGGCTGGTGTGTCTACTTCCACAGGGGTAGGTGGAACTATGGGTGGCGTAGGAACCTCCGGATACTGCGGTCCAGCTGCTGGTTCCACTATCACTTCTTCTTGGATAGTCTCTTAAAGTAGTTCTGACCCTTGTTGCTGACCAACCTGGTCATGTTGCCCATGTTGCTCTTGTTGCTGCTGTCCAGCCCTGACAGGTACGGACGAGGTGCCCCTAAGAAAAGGGACAAGAGAACAATCAAACGATCGGACTGGAAAGATCAATGAAGTCAAAGGATACCGAAATGTCAAGCTAGAATCGAGAGTAACGAATCATGAGATCAAGGGTAAACATGTATGATTGAGACATCCTAAAATCAAAATACCCCACAAGTCTGAAATCAGACCTGCATGGGCCACCACTAAAACCTTGTCACGCCCCAGAACCAGAATACTGGAGAGCGGGAGAATGACTCAGCCAGCTACGTATTACGGGTAGATGAATACCGTATAATACGATCAATGCTGTCTAAAAGACAAGGGGTGCATACTACATAAAAGTCTCGCTATGGTCACTTCACATCTACTGTCTCCATCATTCAGACAAGAAGCAATAACAGAGAATATTTAAGATAAAGCAATAAGGCGTCCCAAACGCTTAGTCAAAATGTTCTTGAGATCTGGCTTTACAAAACATAGCCAGATGATATAGCAACATATACATAATTATTATCAGCTGTAGTCTGACTTAATTACAATTATGTAAAAGTAAGTGCAAGACTATCCGACTAACATGTCGGTGCCAAACGGCAAAATGTAAAGTGATTAACAAAATGAGCGGGGAAGTAAGGAACCCACTCGAGTCCTCCTGCGATCATTCCTCTAGTATTGACCATCTTGGAGGTAGAGGTAAGCTGAGTCCTCAGGAACCGGCTCTAAATCTGGCCATGCAAAACCAGAGAGATTAGACCTCTAATAGCAAGTACCGCAAGGAAGCACGATATGAGGGGTTAAAACCAGTAATAAGAGAATAGGATATATAGATCTCTGCTTGCTACTAGGATTCACATAATGTCACGACACTTCGAACCAACCTCCCAACCAAACAAGGACAGAGGTTGGCCCGTCATGTCTCGACACTCTGATCATCTTAGTTAGTTAACAGAGTAGGTACAGTACACAAACAAATCAACTTAAACGGTCATCCAACTCCTACGGCTTACTACTGTGAGTCCCAAGTTATCCTGGAATTATGCAATAAAGATTTCTCAGTTCTTACTATGGACAAGCAAGGCTAGTCGATCCAATCAATCCATTGCACCAATCATGAATTAGACGAGTCCCAGCGGGACGCCCGTCATCAATATACAATATACAATAATATAAGCAGATACCGCTCCCTGCCCGTGTGGCAGAATTGCAGTATCTGTGGGAACCAGCCGGCCTGTTGGGCGCTAATAGTCCCAAAGAGGGCTGCCATGTAAGAACTCGGGAATCCATTCTCTCCATGCAATCATTATTTTATTTAACTTAGTAGCCTCTATGTTAAGTGAAATCTCATGCCGTGGATCATGGTCATTCAGAATGAGTACTTCTGTACAAGGTACAATATGCCCAACTCTACAACGATACCCGTGCGGTTAAGTTGTAGGTCTTACATAGCGTAATGCAACAATTAAAACTAACCACGGAATAATCATGCCTTGACCATAGAGTACACGTGCTGCTTTCATAAAATAAATAAATAATTGTAGCCTGCATGTATCTATATGTCAATATTCGGGATTGGCCAATCGACTGCAAATATGAACGTGTCTTATTCCATTTAATTCAATAAGACGACTAGCCAGTCTCTTAGTTCCATCTAGGAACGCATGATCAATAATTAATCAAGATAACAATCAATGTTAATTAATATCAAATTTGGGAAATAAAAATTGGGAAATAAATAATCTCATGCGCTGTGGGAAATGATTGGGAAATAAATAATCTCATGCGCCTGAGGAATGAAGATTCATGTGGCTGTGGAAAATGGTTGGGAAATAAATAATCTTATGCGCTGTGGGAAATGATTGGGAAATAAATAATCTCATACGCTGTGGGAAATGATTGGGAAATAAATAATCTCATGCGCCTGAGGAATGAAGATTCATGCGGCTGTGGGAAATGATTGGGAAATAAATAATCTCATGCGCCTGAGGAAAATGATCGGGAAATAAATAATCTCATGAGCCTGAGGAAGAAAGATTCATGCGGCTGTGGAAAATGAATATCATGCGCTGCGGGAAATGATTGGAAAATAAATAATATCATGCGCCTGAGGGAAATGATCGGAAAATAAATAATCTTATGCGCCTGAGGGAAATGATCGGGAAATAAATAATCTCATGCGCCTGAGGAAGAAAGATTCATGCGGCTGTGGAAAATGAATATCATGCGCTGTGGGAAATGATTGGGAAATAAATAATCTCATGCGCTGTGGGAAATGATTGGGAAATAAATAATCTCATGCGCCTGAGGAAGAAAGATTCATGCGGCTGTGGGAAATGAATATCATGCGCTGTGGGAAATGATTGGAAAATAAATAATATCATGCGCCTGAGGAAAATGATCGGGAAATAAATAGTCTCATGCGCTGATCGGGAAATAAATAATCTCATGCGCCTGAGGAAGAAAGATTCATGCGGCTGTGGGAAATTAAGATTCATGCGGCTGAGGAATAAAGATGTGGCTGTTCTTCCTCTCCGAATTTTCTGAGAACAGAACCATGGAAGCCATTGCTTCCAAGCTCCATAAATCCTTCATCCCAAGCCCAAATATGGACTTCCATAGTCAAAATTGGGTAGAACGAAATTCTCTACAACATGGAACCATCGAAACTTGAAGATAACAAAGTTTACTAGATCAAAACCTAAGAAACCCGAAAATGTATCAAACTTAGATCTACAACAAATAAGCCATGGAAATTGGAAATGCTAAGTACTAAAGAGACTTAGAATCAAATAAGGAAGATGATGGAACAATAATAATGGGGATCCATCAGGAAGCAAGTTGGCACTTGCCTTGCTCTCCTAGGTTGGTGGGAGAGTTAGGAGGAAGAAGAAGAGTAATAGTGAAGTAATGAAGTGAGGGAAAGGAGATGGGCTTTTTAAATGAAGGAGTGGTGGTAGGTGGGAGGTTGGGTTCATGATGAACCAACAAAAACCGAAAATAAACCAATCCAGGCCGAACCCAAAAAGCAAAGTAAAAGCAGAGAATAAAATACAGAAAGTAAAATGCAGAAAAATAATTACAGGAAATAAATTAACATAAAATTAAAGGGATTTAAATACAGAATAATACATGATAAATATTAAATAAATACGTTCCAGCAGTACATATATTTAGAATACGTATTCCGGGAACGGGAAGTGACATCTCTACCCTCCTTAGAAAAATTCCGTCCTCGGAATTTTAAATCCAAGCAGGATAGAAACATCGAAGCTAAACTAATCTAAGTATAAGCAATTTGAGTAAGCAATTATTCTACAATGCCAATAGCAAGTAACATATCTATGTTTAACTATCGACGACACCAAGCAATTCTACTCATAAGGTGACAAGCATGAGGAGTTAAGACAATCAAGGTATACAGAAAGAGATATACCTTGTGAGTCAAACAGGTGCGGATACCTTGATCGGATATCATCCTTACGTTCCTACGTTGACTCCCCTAAAGAGTGATGACCCCAAGCAACCCGGACAAGGTTAATTGTCCGGTTCTTGAGTATCTTCTCTCTTCGATCCAAAATAGACACAGGCTGTTCATGTAAGACAGGTTGGTACCAACAACCAGCTCAGAATGATCAAGGATATGGCTTGGGTCCGATACATACCTTCGCAACTGAGATACATGAAACATGTCATGCACCTCTCGTAACGAAGGTGGAAGGGATAAACGATAAGCAACATCGCCTATCCTATCAAGGATAACAAACGGGCCCACGTACCACGGACTCAACTTCCCGCGAACGCCAAATCTAATGACCCCACGGGTAGATGAGATCCGTAAGAACACGTGGTCCCCAACAGAAAACTCTAGCGGCCTACGATGCTGGTCCGCCCAATGACGATGCCGATCTTGCGCAACTCGAAGTCGCTCTCTAATTTCCTTAATTACTTCAACTGTTTGGACAATCATCTCTGGGCTTAACATCTTTCTTTCCCCAATATCGTCCCACGCTAGTGGCGACCTACACTTCTTACCATATAGTGCTTCAAATGGTGCCATCTGGATACTGGCTTGATAAATGTTGTTGTATGAGAACTCGACCAAGTGTAGGTGGCTCTCCCAAGATCCTCCAAAATCTAGGGTACAAGCTCGCAATATGTCTTCTAAAGTATGAATTGTTCTTTCTGACTGCCCGTCCGTCTGTGGATGGTAAGCCGTGCTAAATCTTAACTTGGTACCCAAGCTATGATGTAAGCTCTTCCAAAAATGTGATGTAAAATGGGTATCTCTGTCTGACACAATACTGACTGGGACCCCATGCTGTCTGAATATCTGCTGCATATACAATTCTGCCAACTTCTCCGTAGATTGGCCTACTCTAAAAGGAAAAAAATGTGCCACCTTCATAAGCCGATCTACGATTACCCAAATAGCATCCTTACCACTTGGTGATCTCGGTAAACCGGTCACAAAGTCCATTGTAATATGTTTCCACTTCCATTCCGGAATAGGAAGCGGTTGCAATAATCCAGCTGGCCTCTGCTGTTCTGTCTTCACTTGCTGACATACCAAGCAACAGGAAACAAATCTAGCTATCTCCCTCTTCATCTCGTTCCACCAGAAGTGTTGCTTGATATCTTGGTACATCTTGGTCCCTCCAGGGTGTATGGAATACTGAGAACTGTGAGCTTTTGCCATAACCTCCTATCTGATATCTCCGCTAGGCACACATAGACGTGACCCAAACCTAAGGGTACCATCTTCATGAATTTGTATCTCCTTGCTGAGTCCTGACTCACATTCTGCTCTAAGCTTCTGAATCCTTGGGTCTTGTGCCTGAGCTGCCTTGATCCTGTCTACCAAGTTGGATTGAACTTGTAGACTCGCCAAAACTCCTACATCATTAGGAAGTATAACCTCGATGCCCATCTCCTGAAGGTCTTCTAAGATATGCCTCTGTGTTGTTAACAAAAATGTGCCGCCTCTCCTGCTGAGAGCATCTGATACCACATTAGCCTTGCCTGGATGATACTGAAACTCCACGTCGTAATCCTTGATCAACTCTAACCATCTTCTCTGCCTCATATTCAGTTCCTTCTGAGTAAAGATGTACTTCAGACTTTTATGGTCTGTGTACATGTCTACTCGGTCACCATATAAGTAATGCCTCCATAGCTTCAAAGCAAATACTACTGCCGCCAACTCCAAGTCATGAGTTGGATAATTCTTCTCGTGGTCTCGAAGTTGCCTAGATGCATACGCTATCACCTTCCCATGCTGCATGAGGACACATCCAAGTCCTTTACCTGACGCATCACAATAAATGGTAAAACCTCCGGGTCCAACTGGCAATGTAAGAATAGGCGCTGATATCAACTTCTGCTTCAAGTTCTCAAATGATGCCTGACATTCTACCGACCAGACGAATGGCACGTCCTTCCGTGTCAAGCGGGTCATGGGTGCTGAAAGTCTTGCAAAGTCTGACACGAACCTTCTGTAATATCCTGCCAATCCCAAGAAACTCCGTACATCAGCTACGGTCTTGGGTACTGGCCAACTCTCTACTGCTTCTACCTTTTTGGGATCCACTGCTACTCCAGCTCCTGATATGATATGACCCAAAAATAAAATGTGATCCGACCAAAACTCATACTTGCTAAGCTTGGCATATAACTGGTTCTCTCTCAGAACCTGTAACACTTTCCTGAGGTGGTCTTCATGCTCCTCGTCACTAGCAGAGTATACAAGAATGTCGTCGAGAAACACCACGACAAACTGATCTAAGTACGGCATAAAGATGCTGTTCATCAAATCCATGAATATTGCTGGAGCATTGGTCAAACCAAACGGCATTACCAAGAATTCATAATGCCCATACTTCGACCTGAACGCTGTCTTGGGAACATTCTCCTTCCGAACCCTCACTTGATGATACCCTGAACGAAGATCTATCTTGGAGAAAACTCTAGCTTTGCTCAACTGATCAAATAAGTCGTCGATCCTGGGTAGTGGGTACTTGTTCTTCACTTTTGCTGCGTTAAGCTTCCCGTAATCGATGCACAATCTGGATGACCCATCCTTCTTTCCCACAAGTACCACTGGTGCTGCCCATGGTGACACGCTAGCTTGGATGAACTTCTTCTCCTTCAGTTCCTCTATGTGCTGATATACCTTGGCCTGTTCGGAATCCGCCATTCTATAAACTCGATCTGATATCGGTTTAGTTCCAGGTGCCAATTCTATACTGAACTCAATATCTCTAACCGGTGGTAGACCTGGAAGTTCTTCAGGAAATACGTCTAGAAACTCTTCAACTACCTTCGGGACTTGAACTTCTTCCATTGCCGTCACTACTCCCTGCTCTTGTTGAGTTGCTACTGATCTGACTAAGGTAACCCGCTTTATGCCTAGGATGTCAAAAGATACACTCCCTCTACGACAATCTATTGTCGCATGACCGTCTTTCAGCCAGTCCATGCCTAAGATAACGTCGAAATTTCCAACAAAAAATTCCATCAACCGGGCGGGTAAGGAATGCCCGCAAACTACAACGCTACATGCTAGGATAACTCTACTAACTCCTACGAGCCCATTACCAATGAGTATATTCAACCTCCTTGGCAATGCCTCGAACTTCATTCCTAGCCGTGTTGCAAATTGTGCAGATATAAATGAGTGTGATGCTCCCGAATCAAACAATGCTACTGCGGGATATGAGGCGACGAGAATGTTACCTGCCACAACATCTTCCGATGCTAATGCCTCCTCCAAGGACAGAGTGAATGCCTGCCCTCGACCTCCTTGTTGGTTCCCATGTTGCGACCTAGCCTGGTGCTGCTGCTGGCCCCTGCCTTGGTGATGCTGGGGTGGTCTATGCTGGTGTTGCTGCATCGGCGGTCCCTGCTGCCGAAACATTTGAGCCTGTGTCATAAACGGGCGATGTGCCAACGGCCTCACTGCTACCGCTGGTCCTCGATACTGTCCTGCCCCTGGTGCTGGCAGAGCAGGAAACTGTTGTACTGGTCCTCCTGACCTCGAATTCATGGGACATGTGGTAACCCGATGATCTGGATTCCTACATATCAAATGCTGCCCGTTCAATGTCCGACACACATCTTTAGTGTGCCTTAACTTCCCACAATAAGTACAGCCTGCTGGGGCCGGGTTGCTGGTTCTTCCTCTGTTGCTGTTGCTGCTGCCTGGGTGGTGCTGGCCCTCGTATTGCCACATCGTGAATGCGAACGCCAGGGGACGGTGTTGTTGTACGGGGCGCTGCTCCCCCTCATCCTTCAATCTGACTGTGGGATCTCTTCTGACCCCCAGTCCTGGCCGCAATCCTCTGAACGGTTATCTCATGCCTTCGAATCGCCGTCAATACTTCATCAAAAGTCTGGTAATTGTGCCCCTCTATCAACTGCAAGAGTTCAAGATGAAACCCTTGCTGAAACCTCATAGCCCTCTGTCTCTCTGTGACTACCATCTCCGGGGCGAACCTACTCAATCTGCAGAACTCCGCTGCATAAGCATCTACCGTCTTGCCAGCCTGTCTAAGATTGATAAACTTCTATTGTAGCTCAAACTGCGCCACAACTCCATAGTACTTTGTCTTGAATCTTGCTGTAAAATCGTCCCAAGTCACAGGACGTCTGATGTCCACTTCCTCTGATTCCCACCAATCACGTGCGAGATCCTGAAGTAACAACTTCACTTGATCCACACGTTCTTCTGCCGGCACCTTAGCGGCTGTCAAAATAGCCTCAATATCTTTAAGCCATGCATCTGCTGAGATGGCATCCTCCGTGCCTTTGAAACGGCGGGGGTTGTACTTGCAAAACCTGGCTGACGCTCCTAAATCTGTCCTTGCCCCTCTTTCCAAAACTGTCTGTAATCCTTGGTTAAGTAGTACATTTTGCTCTTGTAACTGAGCGTGCATACGTTGTTGGGCTAACATCTGATGTTGTTGAGTAGCCATCATCCCTCTCATGATCTCCAGAAGGGCTGGTGTGTCTACTTCCACAGGGGTAGGTGGAACTATGGGTGGCGTAGGAACCTCCGGATACTGCGGTCCAGCTGCTGGTTCCACTATCACTTCTTCTTGGATAGTCTCTTAAAGTAGTTCTGACCCTTGTTGCTGACCAACCTGGTCATGTTGCCCATGTTGCTCTTGTTGCTGCTGTCCAGCCCTGACAGGTACGGACGAGGTGCCCCTAAGAAAAGGGACAAGAGAACAATCAAACGATCGGACTGGAAAGATCAATGAAGTCAAAGGATACCGAAATGTCAAGCTAGAGTCGAGAGTAACGAATCATGAGATCAAGGGTAAACATGTGTGATTGAGACATCCTAAAATCAAAACACCCCACAAGTCTGAAATCAGACCTGCATGGGCCACCACTAAAACCTTGTCACGCCCCAGAACCAGAATACTGGAGAGCGGGAGAATGACTCAGCCAGCTACGTATTACGGGTAGATGAATACCGTATAATACGATCAATACTGTCTAAAAGACAAGGGGGTGCATACTACATGAAAGTCTCGCTATGGTCACTTCACATCTATTGTCTCCATCATTCAGACAAGAAGCAATAACAGAAAACATTTAAGATAAAGCAATAAGGCGTCCCAAACGCTTAGTCAAAATGTTCTTGAGATCTGGCTTTACAAAACATAGCCAGATGATATAGCAACATATACACAATTGTTATCAGCTGCAGTCTGACTTAATTACAATTATGTAAAAGTAAGTACAAGACTATCCGACTAACATGTCGGTACCAAACGGCAAAATGTAAAGTGATTAACAAAACGAGCGGGGAAGTAAGGAACCCACTCGAGTCCTCCTGCGATCATTCCTCTAGTATTGACCATCTTGGAGGTAGAGGTAAGCTGAGTCCTCAGGAACCGGCTCTAAATCTGGCCATGCAAAACCAGAGAGGTTAGACCTCTAATAGCAAGTACCGCAAGGAAGCACGATATGAGGGGTTAAAACCAGTAATAAGAGAATAGGATATATAGATCTCTGCTTGCTACTAGGATTCACATAATGTCACGACACTTCGAACCAACCTCCCAACCAAACAAGGACAGAGGTTGGCCCGTCATGTCTCGACACTCTGATCATCTTAGTTAGTTAACAGAGTAGGTACAGTACACAAACAAATCAACTTAAACGGTCATCCAATTCCTACGGCTTACTACTGTGAGTCCCAAGTTATCCTGGAATTATGCAATAAGGATTTCTCAGTTCTTACTATGGACAAGCAAGGCTAGTCGATCCAATCAATCCATTGCGCCAATCATGAATTAGACGAGTCCCAGCGGGACGCCCGTCATCAATATACAATATACAATAATATAAGCAGATACTGCTCCCTGCCCGTATGGCAGAATTGCAGTATCTGTGGGAACCAGCCGGCCTGTTGGGCGCTAATAGTCCCAAAGAGGACTGCCATGTAAGAACTCGGGAATCCATTCTCTCCATGCAATCATTATTTTATTTAACTTAGTAGCCTCTATGTTAAATGAAATCCCATGCCGTGGATCATGGTCATTCAGAATAAGTACTTCCGTACAAGGTACAATATGCCCAACTCTACAACGATACCCGTGCGGTTAAATTGTAGGTCTTATATAGCGTAATGCAATAATTAAAACTAACCACGGAATAATCATGCCTTGACCATAGAGTACACGTGCTGCTTTCATAAAATAAATAAATAATTGTAGCCTGCATGTATCTATATGTCAATATTCGGGATTGGCCAATCGACTGTAAATATGAACGTGTCTTATTCCATTTAATTCAATAAGACGACTAGCCAGTCTCTTAGTTCCATCTAGGAACGCATGATCAATAATTAATCAAGATAACAATCAATGTTAATTAATGTCAAATTCGGGAAATAAAAATTGGGAAATAAATAATCTCATGCGCTGTGGGAAATGATTAGGAAATAAATAATCTCATGCGCCTGAGGAATGAAGATTCATGCGGCTGTGGGAAATGGTTGGGAAATAAATAATCTTATGCGCTGTGGGAAATGATTGGGAAATAAATAATCTCATGCGCTGTGGGAAATGATTGGGAAATAAATAATCTCATGCGCCTGAGGAATGAAGATTCATGCGGCTGTGGGAAATGATTGGGAAATAAATAATCTCATGCGCCTGAGGAAAATGATCGGGAAATAAATAATCTCATGCGCCTGAGGAAGAAAGATTCATACGGCTGTGGAAAATGAATATCATGCGCTGTGGGAAATGATTGGGAAATAAATAATATCATGCGCCTGAGGGAAATGATCGGGAAATAAATAATCTCATACGCCTGAGGGAAATGATCGGGAAATAAATAATCTCATGCGCCTGAGGAAGAAAGATTCATGCGGCTGTGGAAAATGAATATCATGCGCTGTGGGAAATGATTGAAAAATAAATAATCTCATGCGCTGTGGGAAATGATTGAAAAATAAATAATCTCATGCGCCTGAGGAAGAAAGATTCATGCGGCTGTGGGAAATGAATATCATGCGCTGTGGGAAATGATTGGGAAATAAATAATATCATGCGCTTGAGGAAAATGATCGGAAAATAAATAATCTCATGCGCTGATCGGGAAATAAATAATCTCATGCGCCTGAGGAAGAAAGATTCATGCGGCTGTGGAAAATGAAGATTCATGCGGCTGAGGAATGAAGATGTGGCTGTTCTTCCTCTCCGAATTTTTTGAGAACAGAACCATGGAAGCCATTGCTTCCAAGCTCCATAAATCCTTCATCCCAAGCCCAAATATGGACTTTCATAGGTCAAAATTGGGTAGAACGAAATTCTCTACAACATGGAACCATCGAAACTTGAAGATAACAAAGTTTACTAGATCAAAACCTAAGAAATTCGAAAATACATCAAACTTAGATCTACAACAAACAAGCCATGGAAATTGGAAATGCTAAGTACTAAAGAGACTTAGAATCAAATAAGGAAGATGATGGAACAATAATAATGGAGATCCATCAGAAAGTAAGTTGGCACTTGCCTTGCTCTCCTAGGTTGGTGGGAGAGTTAGGAGGAAGAAGAAGAGTAATAGTGAAGTAATGAAGAGAGAGAAAGGAGATGGGCTTTTTAAATGAAGGAGTGGTGGTAGGTGGGGGGTTGGGTTCATGATGAACCAACAAAAACCGAAGATAAACCAATCCAGGCCGAACCCAAAAAGCAAAGTAAAAGCAGAGAATAAAATGCAGAAAGTAAAATACAGAAAAATAATTGCAGGAAATAAATTAACATAAAATTAAAGAGATTTAAATACAGAATAATACATGATAAATATTAAATAAATACGTTCTAGCAGTACATGTATTTAGAATACGTATTCCGAGAACGGAAAGTGACACCTTCTCATTCTCCTCCTCATTCTCCTTCTCACATACAAATACACACACATATATACACATGACCACACACACATATATGGACACACACTCTCACATGGACACACACATACTTACAGACAAATACACACACATATACATATGTATATATATATATATATATATATATATATATATATATATATATATATATATATATATATATATATATATCACTCAAAGGAGGGTAAACCATAATAAATCCCTAAACTAGAATTTAAGGAAACCTACAAAGGCTAGGGTCAACTTGTAGAGAATGGTCTCCCCTATAATTAATGTGAAGGAATGAATGCAAAATGAGGAATTAAATGAGAGTTAATGACATACCTAAATTGTAGATTTGAAGAGGAAGAAGAAGTTGGAAAGGAATGAATGAAGAGAGAGAGAGAGTGATAACTTAGTGAAGAAGAAAGGAGAGGAGGAGGGGGTGGACTATGTGGCCGGCCATGGAGCATGGGTAGGGGCACTTGAAATTATAAGTTTGCCCCTTCCTAAGCCTACATGCTAAAATAATCCAAAATGGGTTTTGGAAAAATGCTAAAATTAATTGAAAAATCATAATTAACTTAATTACTCATGGGGGACTAGTCCAAACTCCTAAACCTAAAAGTTTAGTGTGGTGGGCCATGGTTAATAACATGCTAATTATGACTCAAGTCGAATTTCCCCGGGGTCCCGAATTAACTCGGAATGCGATAAAATTCGAACCCGACTCCTATAATAATTAAATATTAATATTTATGAAATAAAATTCCCAAAAATATTATAAAATAGAAAATTACCATTTTACCCCTAACTTGGAAAAGTTAGGGTGACAGTAGAGGCGCGGGAGTTCAAGACCACAGGATTTGCCTTGCTCGACTTGGTAGCGAACGCAACAGATGCGCCCAAATAAGACAAGGACTTTGGAGGTCGACTCATTTTCGGCGCAGAAGCACCCGAGTCGACCTTATACAGCTGACCATCAGTAGCGCGCATGATTGTGTGCGCATGCTTCTGGTTTGCTGCCGGCATAGCACATTTGAGGCGCATGGTCCGTGCTGCCTTGGACTTCTTCGTACCAGTCTGCTGGGGTGCATAGTACTCAGAGTCCAAATTCTCCTCGCCACTACAGCGAGTGAGTCTGTCAAAGACAGAGACCTTCTGTAGCGCATCAGAGGTGATGCACAGGGCATTAGCTGCGCCCCTGCTCCGTCGACGCATCTTCCTCGCCTGAGAGGAAGATGGCTGGGGAATGTGGTCAGCCGCACGTTTTCCCGAGAGATGCGCTGCACCGGTGGGCGCATCTTGGTTGCTGAGGACGTCAGCAGGAAGGGTAGGCTGCATCGGTGCATCCCCTTCGGTGGTGGTGCCAGAGGCGTCGACCTTGCGTACCCAGACTTGGCGAGTCTTCTTCGGCTTCGACAGCCGCTTCGAAGGACTCGCACTGCCTTCAGAGATGAACTCCTCATACGCCTGTTGATTGAGGCGTACGACCAGCGTCTTGTGGGAGGAGCCCACCTTCACGTCGTCGGATTGCGACACAGCTTTCTCGGTGGAGGAGAAAGAGGTCCCAGCAGAGTCGCCAGCTTGTTTGCCATTAAAATCTTTTAATTGCAAATTTTAATTACAAATAGAACAGTGTTACAATGTAGGACTTAGATGTAGTCCTAGGAGTACACTTTTATTTATCTGGGTCCCTTGTGCCGATGGAACGAGTGGTAATGCGTTGACTCCGTTGACGATCTCACGACGGTTCTCGGTTCTCTGAAGGTCTGAGTTGCTCCGGGTGCTGGAGCTTGCGGAGAGGAAGAAGACGTTGAGTGTCTGTTTCTGCCTCTCTCTGTGTATATGTAGGTTCGTCTCTGTGTGTCTAGGTCGGTGTGGAAGAAGGAAATGATCCCTCTATTTATAGCTTTGCAGGCTGGCTGCTCATGCGTGCATATGTAGGATGCGCCTATTTATAGGGATGCCACGTGGTGATTGCTGATGGAGGCGCATGGGCGATGCAATCTGATTGAGGAGTTGAACTCTTCATGTTGCCTTTGTGGACTGCGGCCGAGCTGACACGTAACAATAGAGAGAATCTTTCAGTTGCTGAGATCTTGGGTGATTAGCACCCCTTCATAGGCTGAATCGAGTCAAAGGACATGTGTCGTAGGTCCATGGCTCGAAGATCTCGAATTTGGTGGGGAGTGATCTGATAGGATGCGCCTAGGATTGGACGCAGGAGGAGACTTTAGTTTGTAACCTTTAGGAGTCACGAACCAGTCTGGGCGCACGGCTTTTGAGGCGCATGCGAGGCTTCAGTAGTGACTTGACTTCTGTCTTTAGAGATCAGAGAAAAGTCTGAGGCGCACAGCTTTTGAAGCGCATGCAGAGATTTGGGCGCATGGCTGCGGAGGCGCATACGAATGGTTGGGCGGCCACGTGGCTTGTAACCGCCGGAGGAAAGTAATGATGATGCTGACGTCGGCGACGCTTCGTCTTCTGAAAAAGCTGTCAACTGTTCAGTCCTCGGGAGACGTGCTGCCAACTCTGTCAGACTTCAGCATTTAATGTTCTTTGACGGGTGATGGACTATTGAGTGGGCGCATCGATCTGCGTTCCACTAGGCGCATGGGGACGCATGGAGGCACATTCTTATGAGGCGCTTCGAGCTGATGGGCGCGTATGTATGATGCGCGGTCTGACCGGCGCATCCGCTTTGTATGACACGTCTTTATTGGTCCGACTGTTACGTTCTTCGAGTACTTTAAATAGCCGTTTCTTGGCCGAATTCAAAGCGTCAGGTTCATCACCTATTTAATGCAAATTCATTGTACGGGATTCGGAGAGCCAGCCATTTGGCGCATGGGTTTGATTTGTCCGGCCTATAAATAGTGGCATGGAGAGAGTTTGCTTCTCGTTCTCTCACGTCCTCCCGAAATGAACTTGTTTGCCCGAGCACATTCTGTTGACAAGATGCTCCTGAGGGTGAAGATGCGACACATTGTCTTCATTGATGCACTTGAATGTGACTGTTACATCCAAAAGTCGGAGTCGAGGGCTTCTGAGGCAGGCGGAAGGTGCCGGTTGCATCCAAAGATCGGGATGCTCGAGTCTCGTCTCCGTTATGCTGGAAGAGCCGCAGATTGGAATTACGGTGCTCCGATCATCTTCCTTGGGGTTTGGGAGAGCTCCTCCACCCGCTAGAGTGGGTGTTGCCCATTCTGGTTGTATTGAAAGCTACTCCTTTAGCCGCGGGTCGATTGCGGTGCTCTCCTCTTCCTTGGGCTTTGGAGAGCCCTTCCTCCAGCTAGAGGGTTGATTGCCCACCCTCGTTCTGCTCAATAAATGCTTCATTAGTCGAAACATTTGATGGCGTATATGCTGAGACTTCATGATATGCCTGACTGAAAGGGCAGCACATAACTGAGCCGCTGAAGGGATGCACATAACTGAGGATGCACATAACTGAGCTGCTGAAGGGATGTGCCTGACTGAGACGCTGAAGTGATGCGCCTATCTGAGAGCGCATGGGGAGATGTGCCTGTTTGAGAGCGCATGGTGGTTGCTGCGACTGGCTGTAGACTTAGGATCTTTTTTTTGTAGAAATTCTCCTTTGTACAGCTCTTTTTTAGACATGTAATAGACTTTTATATGAAATAAAA
Source organism: Iris pallida (assembly GCA_029216955.1). Lineage (NCBI taxonomy): Eukaryota > Viridiplantae > Streptophyta > Magnoliopsida > Asparagales > Iridaceae > Iris > Iris pallida. The sequence goes on from JANAVB010031818.1 coordinate 2,785,340, forward strand.
ATCTTCTTTTAATGTCTATGCTTTTGCTATTTGCTGTGCCGAGTACTTCATCCGAGCTCCCTGGGGCATGTAATGTTTGGCGCATAGGATTTCTGGTCCTAAAATTCCATGCTTCTACACCCGCGTCGGAGCTAGTATGTAGGGCTATTTAAGGTCAATGATGACCTAGCCTACAAGGATAAGGCCAAATAAGGGCTAATCATGCAAGACTATCTAAGGAGCCCTAGTGTGCTATCATTCTAGGGATCATGATGGATCCCTAAGACTCTTGTTTGTTCTTACAGAGGGGCTAGCATTCGATAAAGTTATTTCAATCTTCTCGTGTGGTTGAGCTTGCGACTAGGGTGGCCTACGGGGCTAAGACTAATAATGGTCGAACCCATGAGGCTAAGGGGAGCCATGATGGATAATCAAGGGATCGTGGTAGACCCCTAAGATTCTACTTTACACCACTGGGCATAACTAAACCTACGGTGGAGGCAAGCCCATGAGACCAAGTGATGGCCCGACCTAGGATACATTAGCACCCAATCACCTTCCTATTTAATAATTGTCTCGACCTTTATTCGAGCGCACACCCACTTATCCCCTTCTTTATTAGTGTTACAACTAGACCATCCCTTGGTGGTTGGATTATTGTACTTGTAATTGCAATCAGACAAATGTAATTTATGGCACTTGTGTTTAGAAATCGAAACAAGATATATAAGTTCAATATCCAAGTCATACGACTAGAGGTGTGCATCGGTCGGTGGTCGACCTATTTGGTCCCAATCGAAGTCGAACCGAAGTTAATCGGTTTGAAAATAAATAAAATCGAACCAAACCAACCAAATGGTCGGTTCGGCTTTAAAACCGACCGACTTGGTTCGATTTGGATCGGTTCGACTTGGTCGGTTTTGATCACATAAAAAAAATGGACTGCATATTTTTTTTCTTTTGTGAAACCTCAGTAAACTTCCACTTTGCAATAGGAAATACAATTCAGCAGCTTCAATTCAACTTGCACTTTGCAGGTGGAGAAAAATGTCAATTATACATAAAAAAAATTATATACATTCAACCAAAAGCCCCTTTCATGTGCACATGAACAATTAGAAAAGAATAGGAGCCGCCAGCACTCCTCTTTGAGACTAGAAAGAGAGAGAGAGATAGCTCTTTCAACTTTAACTTAATAAATGGTTGTGATGTGAATAAATGAACCAAACCAGTATAATACAATCTAATGAACCCATACCCAACCGGCCAATCCTAATTATTTAACAAGAATTTGGTTCGGTTCGGTTCGGTTTAGACGGTTTTTGGCATAACCAAACCGTGAAACGAACCGAACCGGTCGGTTTTGAAAAAATTGAAGTCGAACCAAACCAACCGAACCATCGGTTCGGTTTAAAACCAATCGATTCGGTTTGGCTTGGTTCGATTTGGTCGGTTTGACTTAATTGTGCACAGCCCTACATACGACTGCAAAAAGAAGGAAGAGCACCTAGGTTCGTCACGTGTCTTGTGCTTTGTGTGGAGTTTATTCTAATACTTTTGTATTTGAATTTTGGTTGTTATCTTGTTAATTTTATGTTTACTGGAACGCAAAAAAAAAAAGACTAGTCTTCCACCATTTATTTCTTTAAATAAAAACTCGAATCAAAATTTACCATAATAAATATTGAAGAGACAACCTCCACCCCCAACATTAACTACCACTAAATATGTATGCAAGTGCCTATGTACATGCACATATATCCCAAAAAAATTCTTACTTATTAAGTAACATGCATGCATTTGCAAATTACCATTGTATAAAGAGAGCAGATTTTTTGTCCCTAAAATGGGTGTCACAATCTTATTCCCTCGCATATGCATACAACTTTTGGTATCCGTAATTATTTAGTGCTTTAAATAAAAAGAATATGTGTTGCATACATAAGAGATGGGACATAACTGGAACATTCATTTTGGAGACAACATACATGGTCTCTTGTATGAATTTGAAATTCAAATTTTATATGACTTAAGATTTTTAATTTATTGACGACGGTAGATGGCCCCACCAACATACAATAGTTTTAAAGTTGTTGTAAAAATGTATCACTTATTAATAATATGCATGTATTTACAACTTAGCACGCACGAATTTGAAATTTAAATTTATTCACCCATCGTAGGACAATATGTTTTAGTTAGTAAAGATTTAAGGATAATAAACAATCACGAACCAGAAAAAAAAATTATAAGTATAATCTTATAACAACTTACAACATCAGCTTATGACAACCAATTACAATATATTGCAAAAATATAAAATTCACACTCCAAATGTCTTTTGAAATGCCACGTGTAAAATTGGACAATTTGGGGACAGTTGGCAAATGACGTGGATTACAAATCAGCAACCACCCAACTAAAAAAACACACAACAAATCATAAAAATGGTGCGCTGGACCCTCCTTCTCCTCTCCTCCGAAACCCTCCAAGAAGGCTCTCCATCCCCATTGGTTTGGCCCCTGTTTTCCCTCACGTCGGCCCTCTTCGTGATCGACGACTCGATCCACCGTCGAATGTGGACCAGCTCGAGTTGATTCTTGTTTTGTGTCGTGGAAGGGGAAGCATTGACACTCCAAGCTCTTGGACACACCAAAACACGTCTAGTGTCCCTACGTATCGTGTCGTGTCATGTAAGTGCAGGAAAGGGAGAAATTGATAACAATATCCATTAGAATTATCGTATCAGTCTTAGAAGTGAATGAACATCATGGAGAACGAAATTTAGAATTCATATTAGCTAGAAAGGATCGATTGTGATTCTCTTACAAAATCTTCATTCATTTGTTAATTTTTCTTTTTTGCATTTAGCTTCTTGTAATGTGCTTTAATTTTTTTAAAAAAAACTCAGCACAAAATTTTAAGAATAGAAGAAGCATATAGTTTTGGTTTGAAATTGAAATCGACAAAGATTAGCTGAAATTGTACACTAATTTGGTAGAATAATTTCATTCACCAAACATTTGTGTTCGGTTCAAATTCCAAAATCAACAATTATTTTTGTCACCATTTATTAGAGATATTCCTTCGGAGCTAGGACCTTTCTAGCTCTGACTCGGGCACGGGGGTTGGTGAAGGGTGCAAAGTGGCGCACTTTGCACGTTCGCGTTGGACATGGAGCAATGGGGTTGCATAGCACACGAAGCAGTGGGACAGTGGTGTCACGGCCCAGCGGGACTATGGAGCAGTGGTACAACAGGGTTGCAGGGGGCAGTGTGGTGCAACGAGGGTGTTGAGCAACGGGGCTATGCCGCTATGTACTTGCTCCTTGTTAGCGCCGTTGTTTCGTGAGTCTCGTTGTTGCATGTTGTTCAATTCATAATTGTTACTCTGAGAGTTATTCCTAAGGGTTTGCATGGATTAAGGGTTAAGAGAGTTAAGTAAGAAAAAATATTATGCTTGGATTGAGGGTGGGGATTTAGGAGGGGTAGTCATAGAGGATTAAGTGATGTTTGTTTGACCTTCTTTTGTCCATTTTTTCAACAACAAAATCGGGTGGTTAACAAGAAAAAGTGAGAAATTTTGTTAAAAAGTCATAAGTATCCCTTATTTGTCCTATAAAATATTATAACTTTCTTCTTCTTCTTTTTTTGCTTTCAACCTACTGCTCCATAGCTTTCTGACTCTGTCCATGTGCGTCATGTCCCTTCTTATTTTCTCATACTTTATTACTCATTTTTTATAAGAAAAAAAGTCCATTATGTATTTGTTGAGTTGATAGAGGAAAAATTGTCTCATGTTACTTAATTTTATTGTGATTTGATTCTAGTTATTTTCTTTATATATGTATCGGATTTGCAAAGATATTTTATTGAAGATATTTTGACAAGTTTTAATTAAAAACTCAATCAACTTTAATTTTATCTCATATGTAATAACGATATTTTGGTAACTATTGTATTTTTATTAATCCTCGTTCTACTTAAAATCTCTAGTCCAAGCAAGAGTTATTAAAGACAACCCACTTAACTCTCCCTCCAATCCAAGTAAGGTTATATATATTGACTCTACTCCCCCCTCCCACCCCTCACTTAACTTCTCTTCACTTAACCCACTTAACTCTGATTATTTTTCCCCTTCGATCCAAGTAGACCCTAAGCCTACATTGTTAGTAGGCTTGCGATTCAATTTTGTAACTGAACATGAAATTGTTTCCCTTTATAAGCAATTCTCCAGCACTTAGTGCTAACAATAGAAGAAAAGAAGATCAAAGAAGAGAAATACCTCAAAGAGAAGCAAAGAAAGGAAGAGAGATCCCTCTCTAGCAGTCCGAGTTTTGCTAGTACGAGTAGTCCATCAGGGAGTTGACAAGAGGAGCATTTAAGAAGTTATTTAGAATTTACTGGTTCATGTGAGCAAATTGACGGGAGGCTCGAATCTCGCTTTGAGCAACGATAGTTTTGACCGTCCCAGCAGACTTTTATGCTATCTTGATTAGCACATAGTTACAACAATACATTTTTTTTCTTCTTCTACCTTTTCAACAGTTATTTTGCTTTCCATTTTTAACATAGATTCTTTATACTTGTGGTTTTAATCGTTGTCAGTTTTATTAGCAACTTCATATAGTTGTCATGTAACCCGTTTGTGGTTAAGTCTTTACAGACTTGTACGAGAAAATCAAGGACGGAACCAGGAATAAATATTTGGGGACGACGACATATATACTAATAGAATATATGTGCAAAGGTTAAACTTAAACCATATACAAAACATAAATTTTGTAACACCCAGTTTTTCAGATGAGGGTAATTTTAAATTTTTGTAATTATAATTATTATTTATTGATATTTATTTCATATTATAATTTTTGGTAATTTTTTATCATATTTTAAACTATTTAAAATCATGACTTGTGATTTGGTGTTTTGCTAGTGTAACCCTAGAGATAGTGACCTAGAGCCTAGCCATGTGATTAGGATATTTCATTTATCATTTTTAGTTGAGGGTATTTTGTCATTTTTGAATTATTTGAATTTAATATATATTATTTGGAATTTAAAATGATTATTTAGAATGGTGTGATTTAAATATTATTTAATTGATTGTCTTGTGTTGTGTTTAGCCCTAACCTAGATTGGACCTAACCTAGATTAGTCATAGCTAGTCTAGTTAGCCACATTGAGTTTAGTTAGCATTGGTTAGATAGGTTTAAGTCATGATTAGCTAGGTTGAGTGGTTTACAACTTGACTAGGAAGGAGCCCTAGATTCTAGGCCATTCATTTGACTTGATGCATTGATAGCCTTAGATGCAACCCTAGAAACCCTAACCCTAGAATTTATGGCCAGCCACCTAGGGATCCACCCCTATAAAATCTCTCCCAAAAATACTTGCCTCTTTTGTTTATTCCTCCATTTTTCAAGAGCAAGGTTTGTTCTTCCTTCAAACTTTTCTATTTTGATCAATACTCATCTATTTTCATTCAAACTTCTTGCATTATAATCTAATTTTTTTTCTCCTACTGTTGGTGGAGGTTAACTTCAGTTTTGGTATCCATTGGAGTTTTGAGCTAGCTAGAGGGAATCTCCATTGTTGAGCTTTCTTGAGGAAGAGCACCACATAGGTAACTTCCTATTCTACCATTAGATTTTCGATTTCTTAGCATGGTTGCATAGCCCTAGGTGTCCTTGTACGGTAGGAATAGGATTTGCACCATTTCGTGTCCTGTACCTGTCCGTATCAGATACGTATACATAGGTAGACCTAGGTGTTTGTGGAAATGCCACATAGGAATTTAGTTCACTGTTTTGGATTTATAATTGATGGGAAACCTAGATCTAGGTGTTGCTTAGGGTTTTCCATGTGACTGAGGTGGTGATTGTTCTGTGTCGTGTCGCATTTGGACACGAACCCGCATGGTTCAGACACGCACGAGCTCCCCTGCTACTCGGGGGCAATTGCACCTTGGATACGGCACGCGGACACGTGAAACTCACTGGACACGTTGGGACAGTGTCTGACACGACACTCCCCAAGTGGCACGACCTCTCGTGTCGTGTCGAGGGAGCACGAGGTCGGACACGGGTTTTATACTGACTGGTTCAGTCGATTTTTCGTACACTGATACGCACTTCTGGACACGACACCGTGACACGTGGACCCGTGTCAGGCTGTGTCAGACCTAGAGCTACACTAGGCGAACCCACATGTGTGATCACGAGATCTAATTCGTGTCGTGTCGTGTCCTAGACTCTCTGGAACACGTGCACGACACTGTGTTGTTTTGTGTCTGTGTGTGTGTGCTGATTTGGGTTTTCTTGATTGGAGACGTTTATGTCACTGTGTTGGACACGTGTTGGACCCTGGGACACACTTGCATCATATATTTGTATTACCAACCAATAGTTTCCCTTATTAACATGTTTTCATTGATATTTTGCATTACCTTACTTTTCTGATACCAAGTCCATTTCTCAGTATTTTCCAGTTTTTGTGATCGAGTTTTAGCAGAATTTTTAACCTAATTAAATGATGTTATCTGCATGTTTTATACCCTAATGTTGTTTACCTATAAGTATTCTAGCTATATGTCAATTTTGGGGTGGATTGGTTGAGTATTGATTTCGAAATTGGGATTTGAAGTATTCAAACTAAAAACTGAACATTCATGTGTTGATTTCCTTCACTTTTAAATTTTGAAACTGAGTATGATTGTTGGTTAGGTTGGGTTTGTTTGAGAAGTTCCTGAATTGGTTTCCTTTTCTTTCCCTTCCTGTTTTACTGAACACCCACACTGCACACAGTTTGGAAATGTTACTGATTTCCTCATCCACTGTCAAGTCGATTTGTATGATGAACTGTTAAATTGGAAACCTGAGAATGAATGGAAATCCATATTGAACTGTTGTATAACCTGAAAACTACCTGGATTTATATTGTATACACTGCTTAAATTTCTGGGAGTAACTGAAAACTGTTTTCCTCACTTCACCCCTACACACATGACTCTATTTGTTACACTGTCACACACACTCATATGCAATTAACACACTATAGTTCACTGCACACCCATGTTTCCCTGTCACAGCTCACCCTCACATTCCTGAACACCTAAAACACTGCCTTCACTAATCCTGAACCATATTGAATGTTTACACACACTGATTGCACATATCACACTGTTTAAGATTCCTGAGAACCCACATTCATTTCCTGGACCGAGACACACAGGTTTTCCCTTCACCAGCTCACAGGTTCTGTGCACACACATTAATTCATGTACACACACAATCTCATATATTACCTGTCACACATATATATCCCATGTACCATGCCACACCCTCACAACACTACACATAGACACATACTCTTGTATACACTCACATTGTCATGATATGTCCTTTCTCCCTCTCTACGTAAATACAATATATATTTCTATATGTGTATAATGCCTATAGCTATATAATAATGTCTAACCTAATGAGAATGTGTAATGGTAGAGTAGGATGTATGGGAATTTCAATATGTAATAGCTATATGTGATAGACATATTCTTTATGTGTATGTAGATATATATATAATATATATACATATATGTGAATAGTAATATATATATTGAAGAACAGATGGCAACTCTAGAGGGGGGTGAATAGAGTTTATATAGAAAATAACCAATTAAAATTAACTCTTTCACGAATTATAAATAATCAGAGTAAAATGCGGAAAGTAAATGAAGAGCAAGAAAGCATACGCAAACACAGCGATTTTAACCTGGTTTCCCTTGTGGAGGACTAGTCCAGGCCTGAGAACTCTAGCTCAGGATTAAATCCACTATTTGTGAAATAGTAGTTTACAACCCGTGCCTTTACTTCAGAAGAGCACGTCAACTTCTTACAGAGAATCGCAGTGGCGATTGCTTGGAATTGTCCAAGCGACTTCTTCAACTCTTGTACAAGAATCCTAACTGAGAGATGCTGAGCACTCGAGACTTAGGAGGCTTGTGGCTAGTAGATGGGAAGGGTATGGCTTATTTGAGCTATAAGAGAGAAGAGAAGAGAAGATTGGATGATTTGAAATGAGAGAATTCTTGGCCTATTTATAGGGTTTTTGTAGGCAGAATTCGGCCAGAATTCGGGTAGAAAATTTCAAATATTTGGCCGTTGGACAACTAGCAACCAGCTAACCCTAAAATTAGGGATGCTGATTTTTAGGGGACAGAGTTCGGCCCGAACTCTGTGTGGAGGCAGAGTTCGGCCCGAACTCTGTCTCCAGAGCACAGAGCTGGTCTAAGTGGCCAGTGGGTATTTTTCTGGATGGTGGAGTTTGAGGATTATTGGGTAGGCTATAGGTCAAGTCTCAAGAGCTCAGCATGACACAGTTTACATCAGTCTAGACTCAACAAAAGTGTAAAATACAGACTCAAATATAACTGAGAAGCGAAGACTGAGCTGTCGTCTGACTTGAGCTTAATGTAGACGTCGTGTGTCGTATTGAATTATTACAAATATTATTTAGTCAATGTTATCAATATTTGGTTGACTGTGACTTTGTGTCAACAATCTCTCCCATATTGATAATTGACAAAATAATATATGTATATTCAATATTCATACCTGTACACAGTTGATCACAAAAACATAGCTCCCCCATAATCGATGCCAAGCTAGAAATAATAGCTCCCCCGTAACCGGTGAACGGTGCCGAGCTAGAAACAATAGCTCCCCCGTAAATAATGCGTTGAACCTGTTGGCCTGACAAGAAATATCTCCCAAAAGCACAAAAAGCACATATATACAAAAAAGAATATAACTAGCAGAATATACATATCTCTTCCCCTTTTGGCATTTAGCAATATAATAAGAAGCAAGTAATAATGGGCAAACACACCAAAAGAGAAGAAACAGCATATTAACTAACATAACAGGCAAATGACATAGAATAATAGAACATAAGAGTCACAACTCATAACTAGAGCATATAAGAGTCATCACAACTAAAACATAAAGAGTACTGATAAACCAAGTACATAAATCCAACTAAGCAACTGAAAATACTAGAAAGCATAAACTATGATCAGCAGCAGCATCATCTGGTGGAAGCCATCTCCATCATGGAGCACGAGAAGGCCCAGCGGAGTCGGAAGGATCAGTGAATGAACGGCTGGGATCCACAATAGCGGCATCCGGATCCAGGTAGCGCATGACCCAGGGATCGTCAATGCGATATCCAGCGCGACCAGGATCCCGCTCCATGGGAATGGGCATAGAAGGGTGACGAGACATGGAATATCGGATATCGTACAGCGAGTTGCTGAGGGCACTCATCTGCAGGGTAGTACGGTAGTCCATCTGAGTCCAGCGATCGTCCTCCAATGCGAAACGATCTCTGAGCATGGTCTGGATGGAGTCAAGAGTAGCAGGAGGAGGTGGCGCATCCTGTCCAAGTGGAGGGGCGTCGGGCTCCTCATCATCAGAATGCTCAGAAGTGGCAGGAGAGGCTACGACTGCCTGAAGACGTCGTGCCTTAGATAGGAAGGCAGGAGCAGGCAAGAAAGGACAATCATCGAGAGGTACATGGAACGCACGAAAGACCATAGGAAGATATAAGGCATAAACCAAGGCTCGTGGTTTCTTCCTACAGTTAATCATCCAGTCCATCATGGTACGTGGAAGATTGAAAGGAACACAAAAGTGAAGATTATACAAAGCTGAGATTTCAAAATATGTAATTTCATCGGTAGAACCTGCTTTGGGTAGAATGGTATTGAAAACAATCCGATGAAGTTCATAGAAGTATGGATTTAGATATATAGCCATAAGCTTGCGAGGACGTGTGTTCAGAGTACACAAGTCATCCTTGAAGCTTTCAAGGGAAGTCCCGTCGGAAAAACGGAACGACCGAGCTTCAACAAGCTTTTCCCAAGAGTTGGGCTCTTGAAGATCAAGATATTCGGCTAAGTCAAAGTCATCAAAAGAGATATCGATACCCGCAACACGTGAATAGATGTGAGTATCATCATGAGTCAAATTGCAGTAAAACATTTATATTGCACTACGATATATGACCGAATTAGAAGTAACAAGTTCGTCAAAACATAGGTCATGAAAGAGTGCATCATAATGAGAGAAAATTGTGAAGTTAATGGGATGTCCCGCAAACACCGGACGTGTCCGAAAATCACTAAACCATTCATTGGACGCGTCTAGTGATATAAAAAGTCGGTCGTCGTAGGTGTTTGGATCACGTGGACGTGAAGGGTTGAACAATGGATGAGGTGGTTGATGTTGTTCAACGGGTTGCTCAACGGAAGGAGGAGCATTCGACGAGGATGCTCCCTCGGTCCGAATTCTCTTCCCACGGTTGAACAAGCGAGGAGCCATTACACAAAATAGAGAAATTGAAATAGAGAAGAAGAGTGAGTTATACCTCAAATAGATGATGAACAGTGAAAGAGAATGAGAAAATAGCCCTTCTCCTTGATTTTGATGAGAAATGGAGCACTTTGGAGAGAAAACTAGGGTTAGGGTTTGTGAAAAAAATGTTTGGAGAGGTGAAGGTGATGGTAAGAATGAAAGAGAGGGAGGAAAATCCGAATATAAGGGGAGAGTTTTCTTTGGTCGGAGTAAATCTGGACCGTAGGATCTCATTTGATCAAACGACTGTGGCTGTCCCCGATTCTGGAACAGGAGGACCGAACTCGGCCCGAACTCTGTTGGGGGCAGAGTTCGGCCCGAGTTCTGGGTCTTTGTTCCAGAACTGAAATCAGGCTAGATGATGGAAAAATGGTTTAAGTATGGGAAATCAAGTAAGATATGAGGACAAAATAGCTTGAAAGATTCAATCAATTAGATAGAGAAGTAGAATAATAGCAGGATAAAATTGAAAAATAGTGTGTCAGCAGTAAGAAATCAAAACAAACCATATAATAAACAAAGAAATATATCATAATTCAATAGTTTGAAGTTGCCATGGGTTAGCTGCAGGGGCCGGATCCCAGCTAGCGGTAGTCCTGTGGACTAGTGCACCGTGTCGCTTAGGCTTTTACGCCTTGTTGTCAGAAGGGCCCTTTCGGCTTGTACCCATAGCAAGTTCATCGTAAGAGAATCATAATATAATCGATATTTACGCAGGTGAGTTTTAATTTATGACAGCTTCATCTAAAATTTTAAGTTCACGACAAAGGAAATTGAAGCGCTCTTCGGATAATGGCTTAGTAAAGAAGTCTGCTAGCTGATGATCAGTGTCAATAAACTCTAAGTTAATTGTGCCATTTTGCTGATGATCACGCAAAAAGTGGTGTCTAATTTCAATGTATTTTGTGCGTGAGTGACAGATAGGGTTCTTAGTCAAGTTAATAGCACTAGTGTTGTCACAGAATATTGGAATGTGCATGAAAGATAGATTGTAGTCTTCAAGGGTTTGCTTCATCCACAGAATTTGTGCACAACAACGCTCAGCTGCGATGTACTCAGCTTCTGTTGTGGATAGTGCGACAGAATTATGCTTATTGCTAAACCAAGAGACTAAAGCCTTTCCTAATAAATGACACGTGCCGCTTGTACTTTTACGGTCGACCTTGCATCCAGCGAAGTCAGCATCAAAGTAACCAATGAGGTCAAATGATGTTGACTTGGGATACCATAGGCCCACTGTAACCGTACCCTTAAGGTATCGAAAGATACGCTTAACCGCAGTCATGTGTGATTCCTTAGGATTTGCTTGATATCTAGCACATAGACAAACGCTAAACATGATATCGGGACGACTAGCAGTTAAATAAAGTAAGCTGCCTATCATACCTCGATACTTACGTTGATCAACGGGTTTGCCGCTCTCATCTGGTTCGAGTTTAGTTGAAGTAGCCATTGGAGTGCTGATTGGTTTGACGTTGTCAAGATCGAACTTCTTCAGCATGTCCTTTGTATACTTCGACTGACAGATGAAAGTTCCATTAGCCATTTGTTTCACTTGTAGACCAAGAAAGTAGTTGAGTTCTCCCATCATGCTCATCTCAAATTCTGTCTGCATACACTTGGCAAATTCTTGACAGAGGGTTTCATCAGTATAACCAAAAATGATATCATCAACATAAATTTGAATTAATAGAATAGTGTCTTTAAAAGATTTTATAAAAAGTGTAGTGTCAATTTTCCCTTTTGAAAAACCTTTCTCAAGCAAGAAACTGCTTGGCCTTTCATACCAAGCTCTGGGGGCTTGTTTAAGGCCATATAGCGCTTTCTTTAGCTTGAACACGTGGTCGGGAAATTTGTGATTTTCAAAGCCAGGGGGTTGTTTTACATAAACTTCCTCCTTAATAAACCCATTCAAGAAAGCACTTTTCACATCCATTTGAAATAATTTGAAATTTTGATAATTTGCAAATGCACAAAGCATCCGAATGGATTCTAGTCTAGCAACCGGAGCATACGTCTCATCGTAGTCGATACCTTCCTCTTGGTTGTATCCTTGAGCTACTAGACGAGCTTTGTTGCGTGTGACTGAACCATCTTCATTCACTTTGTTTCTAAACACCCATTTAGTACCAATTATCGAGTGATTAGCCGGTCTAGGAACTAGTTCCCACACTTGGCTCCTCTCGAATTGGTTGAGTTCTTCTTGCATAGTAGAAATCCAAAATTCATCATTAAAAGCTTCAGAAATGTTTTTCGGCTCAACTTGTGAAATAAAGGCAGTGCTAGCAATAGAGTCTTTTAGTGATGATCTGGTAGTTACTCCACGTGAAACTTCACCTATCACTAAATTTTCTGGATGAGAAGGCTTGAAAGAGAATTTCTTTGGCAAGCCCTCCAGAGAATTTGTTTCGGTAGAAGTATTCATTGGAGTAGAAGTAGATGGCTCAACGTCATCATCAAGAGTACTTGCTGCACTGTTATCTTCATCAAAAGTCACATTTGTTGACTCTTCCACAATTAGTGAGCGTTTATTAAAGACTCTATATCCCTTACTCTTGGCGGCATAACCAAGAAAAATACCATCGTCAGCTTTGGCATCAAATTTGCCTAAGTTGTCTTTGGTGTTAAGGATAAAACATCTACATCCAAAAACTTTAAAATAAGAAACATTGGGGGTTCTCCCAAACCAAAGCTCATAGGGTATCTTTTTCGTAATAGGACGAATAAGTACCCTATTTAAAATGTGGCATGCTGTACTGACAGCTTCAGCCCAAAAGTATTTCGGAAGTAAAAACTTGTTCAACATGACTCTAGCCATATCGCCAAGAGTCCTATTCTTCCGCTCCACAACACCATTTTGTTGAGGAGTTCTTGGACAAGAAAACTCATGATCAAAACCATTAGAATCACAAAACCTTTCAAAATCAGAATTTTCGAATTTGCCTCCATGATCACTTTGGATTCGAGTAATCATGTAGCCTTTTTCGTTTTGAACTTTCTTGACAAAAATCTTGAAAACCAAAATAGCATCACTTTTATTTGCAAGAAAGAAAACCTAAGTAAATCTTGAAAAATCATCAACAATAACAAAGGCATAGAGTTTTTCGCCAAGACTGGCTACTCTACTAGGCCTAAATAAATCCATATGGAGTAGTTGCAAGGGTCTAGAAGTGCTTACAGAGTTTATGGAATGAAAAGATGACTTGGTTGCCTTGTTCAACTCACATTCGGCACATACGGTGTCCTTTTTGAATGTGATGTCGGGCAAGCCTCTAACTAGCTTCTTGGTCGATAGCCTGGATATATTATCCATATTGGCATGACCAAGACGCTGGTGCCATAGTAACCGTTCATCTTTGTGAGCATATAGGCATCTACCTGCATGGTTAGTATCTAGAGACAAATAGAAAATATAAATATTGTCCTCTCTTACCCCTTCAAAAGCAATGTCTCCTGTTGACCTATCATAAATAAGGCATTTGTTTTGTCCAAAGTTAATGTCATAACCATGGTCAGCAAGATGACTGATGCTGAGCAAGTTATGCTTTAACTCGGTCACTAGGCAGACATCCTTTATTACGGGAGAGGGAGGATAGCCAATAATACCATTACCTATGATATAACCTTTTAGGTTATTTCCGAAGGATACATATCCTTCTCTCTTCATCGATAGTGATGCGAAAAGATGTGCATCTCCTGTCATATGCCGCGAGCATCCACTATCGAGAATCCACTTACTCTTAGTTGAGGAGGGAATGTCCACCTACATCAAGAGTAGATGTGACCTTTGGTACCCAAATTCTTGAGGGTCCTGATGAGTTAGCTTTTGGAAACCATGCATATATCTTTTTATCAACTAATCTCCTGATTCTACATTATGGTGATATGTGTCCATGTAGACCACAATAGGTGCATGTAGCATTTCTATTCACATTTGGAGCATGCTGATAATGTCTATAAGAGTATTGATGACATGTAGACTGATATGGCATGGTATGATGTTGTCTATATGTCATGGTATGATGAGGTTGTCTATATGGCATGACATGATGAGGTTGTCTATATGGCATGACATAATGAGGTTGTAGGTTGTCTATATGGCATGGCATGATGAGATTGTCTATATGTGGAGTGATGTTGATTGTGTCTTTGTGCAACATGATGATGACTGTGAGTAGCATGATGTTTATATGATATATGATGATTATTTCTATATGCATGAGGTTTGTGAAAGTGTGTGTATAAGTAGGCATGATTATGAGCAGCATGAGTATGACGTGGTTTACTAGTATGAGTAGTACTATGCTTTGTGTGTGTCTCATGTGATTGGGTTTGAGGTTGAGCAACCTGTTTTTCCAATTTAGTCTCTAATTTCTTAGAGACAGCTTGCAATTCAGTGATCTTAGCATTTAAACCATACAACTTAGTGATAGTGATCTTGTGTCTATTCTTTTTATCTGCAAGCTCCGTGTTGAGTGTTGCAATTTCTTTTGTTTGCTGCTCAATACGTGCCTCGGCATCATGTAAGCTTAGATACCTCATCAGTGACATCCGTGGGTACAGTGTCTCTAATATTATCAAGTAAAAGAGAAAGTCTTTGTATTTCAACTTCATGACTTTTGATTTTGTCCTTAGCTTGTTTGTATTTACCAATGGCCTTTTTATGGTCACTAAGTAAATCAGTGAAAGCATCGCCAAGTTCATCAAAAGTGAAGTCGTCAAGAGTGTCGTTAGATACCTTGTCGGATGTTGCCATTAGGCAAATATTAGCCGTATCTTGAGGAGAGTTCTTTTCTTCCTCGGAGTCACTGGCATCGCTTTCATGCCAGATGCCAGTGTTGGCATATCTCTTTGAAGTGGTCTTCTTATATGGCTTCTCATAGCGGTTGCTTTACTTTGAGAATGGACAGTCTTTTCGGACATGTCCCATCTTCTTGCAACCATAGCAAGTAGGCTCTTCTTCTTCATCTTCTTGTGGTTCCTTCTTTCTTCGGTTGAAGCGAAGGAATTTCTTGAAGTTGCGAACCATGAGGGCTTGATCATCATCTTCTGAGTTGTCGTCATCCGTCTCTTCGGGTTCAGCCCTCCGTCGGTGAGCTTTGAGTGCGATCTCCTTAGCCTTAGGAGCAGGCTCTTTGAAGTCCTTGAGGTCAAGCTCATGAGTCATTAGCTTTCCCATCAAGGTCTCCATAGACATTGTTGTGAGATTGTTTCCTTCTATGATGGCTGTCACCTTAGGGTTCCAAATTTTTGGTAGCCCCCTAAGCAACTTGCGAATCTTCTCATGATTTGAATATTGCTTTCCAAGTGAAGACAGGGGGTTGATGATGTCGAGGAATCTTGTGAACATCTGTGTGATCGTCTCGTTTGGCTTCATCTTGAATGCCTCGTATTCTTGCATAAGACGACTTATTTTTGATTTCTTGACTTGGGTGGTTCCTTCATGCGTCACTTCTAGAAGCTTCCATACTTCGTGGGATGTGGTACATGTGGATACCCTGTTGAACTCATTCCTGTCTATAGCACAGAATAAAGCATTAATAGCTCTCGCGTCTAGACTTGCATGTTTCTTCTCTTCGTCAGAATATTTGTCATGTGATTTCTCAATGAGATCACCGTTGACAACTATCCTGGCAGACTTTTTGTAACCGTCAGTGACGATAGTCCACAGGTCAAAGTCTAGAGACTTGAGATAAAAACTCATCCTTGTTTTCCAATACGTGTAGTTAGTTCCATCAAATAGGGGAGGCCTATGAGTGGACTGTCCTTCACCGTGATTGGAAATCAAGGATTGTGTGGTTGCCATGGATCAGCTCTAGGATGTAAATCCTTGTAAAGAGAACAGAGCTCTGATACCAATTGAAGAACAGATGGCAACTCTACAGGGGGGTGAATAGAGTTTATATAGAAAATAACCAATTAAAATTAACTCTTTTACGAATTATAAATAATCAGAGTAAAATGCGGAAAGTAAATGAAGAGCAAGAAAGCATACGCAAACACAGCGATTTTAACCTGGTTTCCCTCGTGGAGGACTAGTCCAGGCCTGAGAACTCTAGCTCAGGATTAAATCTACTATTTGTGAAATAGTAGTTTACAACCCGTGCCTTTACTTCAGAAGAGCACGTCAACTTCTTACAGAGAATCGCAGTGGCGATTGCTTGGAATTGTCCAAGCGACTTCTTCAACTCTTGCACAAGAATCCTAACTGAGAGATGCTGAGCACTCGAGACTTAGGAGGCTTGTGGCTAGTAGATGGGAAGGGTATGGCTTATTTGAGCTATAAGAGAGAAGAGAAGAGAAGATTGGATGATTTGAAATGAGAGAATTCTTGGCCTATTTATAGGGTTTTTGTAGGCAGAATTCGGCCAGAATTCGGGTAGAAAATTTCAAATATTTGGCCGTTGGACAACTAGCAACCAGCTAACCCTAAAATTAGGGATGCTGATTTTTAGGGGACAGAGTTCGGCCCAAACTCTGTGTGGAGGCAGAGTTCGGCCCGAACTCTGTCTCCAGAGCACAGAGCTGGTCTAAGTGGCCAGTGGGTATTTTTCTGGATGGTGGAGTTTGAGGATTATTGGGTAGGCTATAGGTCAAGTCTCAAGAGCTCAGCATGACACAGTTTACATCAGTCTAGACTCAACAAAAGTATAAAATACAGACTCAAATATAACTGAGAAGCGGAGACTGAGCTGTCGTCTGACTTGAGCTTAATGTAGACGTCGTGTGTCGTATTGAATTATTACAAATATTATTTAGTCAATGTTATCAATATTTGGTTGACTGTGACTTTGTGTCAACATATATGGGGTATTGGCCTATATGGGTGTGGTTGTATTTAACTCATAGCCTATGGGTATGGGTTTGAATGCCAGTCTAGAGTCTAGTTAGACTTGTATAGCTTTGATTAGACCTAGAATAGACTAGTTAGACTAGTATAGACTTGCTTGACTTAGGTTTGACCTAGTTGACCTAGTTTGACTTCTAGGGTTGACCAGAGTTGACCAAGAGTTGACTTTGGTCAAGATTGATCTAGAATCATGTAGAATGCATAGTAGAACTTCATGTTACCATTTTGGACTTGTTATGACTTGTACTGTTCTATAGGAGACAGACACCACTCCTCGGACAGTAGATATTATTCAGATACTCAGGATACAGGCGAGTACATTCTCTGATCATTTCATATCTTGTTAGAATTATATTCCTGCTTTAGATTACTTTACTTGATGCTGTCACGACATTATCATGAATTAGTACTGTATGGATCTCTTCATGCGATGTTATCTCCCTCGGGAGCATCGGGTACATTATGTCATGTGCGTTTCACTTTCATCATGTACTCCTATGCTTTCACCATACATGTACACTCTTGTGAATCATGTACTCTCATGTTCACGGAGCCCTCATGTATACTATCACGTGTACCCTTTCATGGGCCTTCATGTGATATCACGTATAATAACATAACCTGCTTAGATCCTTGTGTATTGATTGGGGAAACGGGGGAGTGCAAATAGTCATGTGAACAAATTCCATAGTAGTGTAGATCATGTGAAACTCCTTAGTGTAGATTATGTACTAATCTGTCCTGTTCACATGTGCTATCCTGTACTCTACATCACTAGCCACTGTTAGTTCTCTATATACAATAGCTATTTACTTACAGTTTTCTTTCTTTTACATCATGTACTTCCTTTCAGTTTCCTGTATCTTACTCTACTGCATGTTTATATTTCTAACCTGCTATGATCTGTTGAGATGTATTGTGCTCGTTCCTGTCTTGACTGGACCTGTTGAAAATATTACAGAGGACGAGGAGGAGGCCTGTGTGGATACCTTCTACGGGGCAGCTCTAGATGACACCAGTGATCCGGATTTCCAGCCGGATCCACTAGCTGTAGAGACTGAGACTCCCTAGTCTAGGTTTTACTATTTTTGTCATTTGAGATCTTGGATTGTATATATTCTTTCATATTCTGTAGTTGAGACTTTGTATTTCTGGATGTTTGCTGAGTTGTTATCTTAGACACTTAGACTCTTCTGATCATCTGTATTTTATTTTGAGTTCTATATCACATCATACTTCTTCTTCCTTAGTTGTGATTGGGTTTATTTTTTGCTATGTCACTCCCATTCGGGGAGTATAAACTGCTTAGCATTATATTGTTAGATGTTGTGACCTAGGACAGCGTTCTACCGCCGACACTGCGGCATAGACTGGACGTACCCACTTCTTATGCCCTTACTCTAGGGTTCGGGTCGTGACAAATTTATTATAAGTCTGAAACAAAAAGTGGAACAATACACTTTTCAGAACATCGAAGCTATCATAGAATTGCCCTCGACGGCTTTTCAAATCGCAAAATCCGTTTATGAGTGATTCCATACTAATGAATCAATGGTCATTTATTTTTCCTTCATTATAACAAAAGATTCACATTTGTAATCATCAAGTGCATAAGTTAATGCGCCGTGAACTACATTTACCGGAGTTTGTTTTTTTGAAATAATTTGAGTGGCACCCCACTTGATTGGTCGATTTATGCAGTGCACCCCACATTGTTTGCATATTGTATAAGTTATCCTACTTTGGACGAAAAACGTCCAAAACTAATAGGAGTGGAGATGAACCGAATTTATGTGACCTAAATACCCCTGTCCGTTGCATATTTTTTTAGTGAAGGAAAAATAAATTGTTCTATCCCTAAAGTACCCCTCCCTTCTTCTCTATACATCACGCACGCAAGTTCCTATCCCTAATCCTGAAATCCTCAGCACAGCACAACTTCGACCGAGCTCCCATGGCCGCCTATTCAGCAGAGATTAGGGTAAGTCTTTTCAGTCTCTCTTCCACTCTCTTTCTTTCTCTCGTACATTCTTAGATTGGTTGGGGATTTTCTCATGTAATTTCTGTAATGGTTTGTTTAGGAGAAATGTCAAATATGCTCGAAGAACACCCATATTGCAGATGAATATTACTATTTGAGCTCAGCTTGCAAGATTGCAAACTGTAAGGGGATTCGGTACCTCTCGAAGTCAAATACGAAGACAAATCCTGGAAGAAATTTTCTGAAGTGCCCCCTCTGCTTGGATTTTCAATGGCTGGATGTTGCAATTTACGAAGGCGAGCACGAAAGTTCATCATCAAAAATTCGTAGTGAAGGGTGTTTCACGTGTGGTGACTTAGGTCATTGGAAGCAACAATGCATTTGGGCGAAAGCCACTTGCCCTAAACCTAATTGTGGAGGAAAGAGAGATGTCATGGTGTCAAAAAGGAGCCACAGCTATGGAAGACGATTCTTACAATGTCGAAAATGCAACAACGCATTCCAATGGTTGAATGAGGCTTCTGAACATGGTGACAACCGGTCTGAGTTGGAAATTCTTGTTCAAATTATAGTGAACACAACTTTAGAAAAGTTGTGTAAGACATTCGGGAAAGACTTGGCTATGTAAACCTCAAATTATCTGAAATGAATGCATTCAAATGCAAGAAAGTATCTTGATTAGTTTCTTGACTTGGCTATGTAAGAAAGACTTGGCTTTGCTTGGCTATATATGAAAGTTTCCTAAAATGAATTCCAGATTTAACATTGTATTATGATGTTACAAAATAGAGAGTAACATACAGATTTGTATTATGATGTATTACAGAGAATGTAACATACAAAATAGAGAATGTATTATGAGAGAACAAACATACAGATTTGCAACATACAGAGATGTTTGCAAAATAGAGAATGTATTATGATGTATTACAGAGAATGTATTACAGAGAATGTAACATACAAAATAGAGAATGTAACATACAAAATAGACAACAAAAGAATGTAACAGATTTGCAACAGTTTTGCCTAACAAAAGAATGTAACAGATTTGCCTATCAAAAGAATGTAACAGATTTGTATTCGAGATTTGCCTATAAAAATGAGAGAACAAACATTCAATCCAAATATACAAAATAGACAACAACCATTCAATCCAGATATACAAAATAGATAACAAACATTCTTAAACAAGTAGAGAGAGAACCCCAGTATTTCCATATACAAAATGAGAGAACCCCATGTTCCTAAACCAAGTTGTCATTTTTAGTACAAAAAGTAGGGACATTCATAATGAGATCGCCTCCTAAGAGATAACCCCAGTATTTCCATATACAAAATGAGAGACTTTTGGACATTCAAACATTAAACTTCAAACTTCAGGATCTCCTGATGTACCCATAGCAGCCTTCCTTGGCCTTGGGACCCTTAAAACCTTTGGCCTCTTGTAGACAGTGTTCCTTATCTTTGATTGTCTAGGCGACCTTGGTGGCCTAGGTGCCCTTGGCTTTTTTATGTTTCCTCCAACTGGTCCTCCTTTGCACCCTCTAGCATTATGATCAGCAGGTAACTTGCACCTCCCACAAATCCTCTGCTTCTTGGCAACTCTTGGCATCTCATCAGCCTCCAACCTCCTTGCCCCCCTTGGTCTTCCAGGTTGTCTGTGTCTACCAGGTTGACCAACCTCATATGTTGGCTGAAAGAGGACACATAGTATAGGTATTAGACAGTGTAGAGTAAGGACTTGTAAGTATGTCCAGTGAACTAGTGAAGTAGTGAGTGTAACACAAGTATAGCTAGGGACTTATAAGTATGTGTACTTGATCCTACAAGCTTTGTTCTGGTAAAGGTATAATCTTTCCAGCATAAGCCTTCTTGTAGGTACTGGCATGATAGTAGGGACTTGTGAAGCTATACCAAGACAAATATTGTTAGCACAATAAAAAAAGATAGAAAAATAGGACTGAACATATACAAGATGTCACGTCCCGCTCCCATAGGAGCGATCGTCCTCGCTAAGGCGTGATGTCGCACGGGCCTAGGTTGTGCCCGTGCAAGGCTATGTCCAGAAACGGCCGATTCGAGCTAGGCCACAGAGCCGCACAGAGTGTCCCCATTTGCAGCAGAAAGTAAAATGAACACAAATTGAAGCGAATTCAAACTCTTTATTGATATTCAAGAAGTTTACAAGCGGCGCTAGGCCGATATTACAAATCGCTCAAGCTCTCTCTCTCTGAAACATAAAAGGCGTGCCCAGTGGCTTACAAGATGGAATGATTCATGGCGATGTTCCGATAAATTATGCCATGTATATGGTTCTTCAGCTCCTTTCAACGCTCCAAGGCTCCAGAGTTGGCTCCGCGCCTTAGCACGTTCGAGGGGAGCTCCGTACCCAACGACGCCTCCTGCGTTCTGCAAGCAAACTGTGGGGTTAACAGTACATTGTTATGCACTGGTGGGGAGGCTAGCTCGCCCACAATGCTATCATTACCAAACACGTTCTATTTACTTTTGTGTACCGTTTATCATTCGTTGTCTTTCTAATCTTGCCTTAGGATCAGTTTCATGCATATTTCATAACCTATCTCGTGTTGCCGAATTCAAGTGTTTGTATGGAAGTACATGCACGACTTACCCATACTTACCGTCCGGCCTTCCCTATCCAAAGTAAACCAAGGCCTTCCCTATCCAAAGTAAACCAAGTTAGTCAATAATTCATAGGAAATAACTTAACGTGATTCATGTGAACTTTCAATGTTAGTGTCCCTGCCTCAGGTCCTAGCGCATCGTAGGCGTATTTTCTAACTCCTTTGCCGAAGTACTCTCGATTATCTGGTATGTTATATTCAAGCCTATTCAGAAGGTACTTCATTTAGTTAACTTAGACTACTTTGATTTTAATGCAAGGACTTGCACGTGGATTGCCACCAGCAAAGCCCACTTAATCTATATGCATCGATCGCTAGCATTACAAACCAATTTGGACATATCTTCCCCCTTGGTAATTTCTCACCTATCATGGCGTGCGGCTTGGTACACCCTGATAGTCTTTTGAAATACCCGGCCTTACGTCCCCTGGTGGCCAAGCCCGCACTTAGGCCTGCACGTAAGCCAAATTTTGATTTCCGTCCAGACCGGCACGTCCTTCACACTTTGACTGTGCCGCTGGAAATACCCTTATTTTGCCTCTCCCCCGTATACGATGGAGGTGTCTATGACCATTTCATTTTATTTGTCATTTTAACTTAACGGCTGTCTCTGCGCCGTAGGCTAACCCTTAGCCTTAATGCGTTATCGACCAGGTTGGCGTCCGTACAGTACGGGTAGCGAACCCCGTTGCACGTGTCCGTCACACCTGTCGCTAACCATTCTTTCCTTCTTATCTTTTATTCTTTCTTTCACTTGTTCGTTCGTTCATAGATTCATTCATTTATTCATTGATTCATTCATTCATTATGCAACTTCCCGTGCGGGAGTCGCCTTGGCGACCCATCGGTCCTATAGTCTTTCAATGTTGCTATACTCTACTCGGAACGACTATGTCGATAGTCTTCTCGTTCCATTGTTGTAACCCATTCATTGTTTCATTGTTGAACGTATAAGGAACATAAACGTAAGCTTGTGTCTTAGCACGAGCGTAGGGCGGTACGAGAGATCTCACATTTTCTATGTTCTTTTCCATATTCTATACAAGCATACAAGATGGGATTATTCCCTTAGCTAGGTGCGTTGAGTCATTTATTAGCATGTGCGGTGTTATCGTCTAGTGATTCTAGCTATAGTGTCCGTATTGTTATGTGTCTAGGCTAAGCAAAGACGGGTTCATCGGAACTACCCACCTTAGCGATGTTCGCATCGGCCGAGCGACACTCCGAGTGCACCTTTGAAAGTCTAAGTCTAGATTCATCTTTGACGGGCCAATGTAAGTCTTGCATCGATTCACATCGATACTTCATCGGGTCGATGCAACTCTTCGAGTCGACGGCTCGTTTGAGTCATTGCACTTGCCGTTTGAATCGGCGTTCCGCTAGGGCAGAGCGGGTCATTACATAATACACCACTCAAAACAAGTCTCGTCCTCGAGACTTCCTGAGTGCAGGTCATCCTACCGTTCTCTAACTCGTGTCGTGTGTGTATCGTAGACAATTCCTATCGACAGGCTTTATCGCTCGATGGCATCGAACTATACTCGATACCTTTCCAAGTTCCGTGTCTGCATACGTTTGGTCGATTTTATTGAATAACTTTTCATTCATTTTAGAGTTGATGGTACTTATTCAATTCAAGCGTTTCTTCGACTTGGTTGCTATTTCGACATGTCATGGGACTGAAATGGTCATACGAGGTGCGTTGTAATTTATCAAATACGAGAGACGTAAGATGAGGCAAACTCACTCATTCGTTCATGCGCATCTCAACACCCACTTGCAGCTGCATTCGAGTTCATCATATCGCTGAGTTTGGATCGTGCACGCATTCAAGGCATCCCCCGAATACGTACATTTCAACCAAGCTTAGCGACTAGCGAAGTCGGACAAGCTACTCGTGATAGTTTCGATTTGCCGATGGTTTTGCTAACTTCGATTTAAAACCGAACTCATGTGTGTATCACATATCGTTTATCTCGGTCCTCAAGATTATTCGATTCGCTTCTCAAGCGCTCTTGTCAATGAAATCAATACAATTTCTTCTTAGCGGGGTCGACCAAGTCTAAGTAATTTCCGTCCGATTCAAGACCAAGTATTGTACCATCATAGAGTATATCTTCCTATCAACGATTCAATTCGTTATCCCAACTTTACTTGTGCATCATTCATTCCTATCATTCCCTTCGTTTGGGGCCAATCTCATCGTCGTTCACGCACACTCCCTGTTCCCCGTCCTACTCTAAGTCTTGCTGCCCCAAGTTTATCGTCCGTCCAGACGATATTGTAATGTCAATCGCACAGGTTCAATCACTCGACATAGGGTCGTCCGTCTATCCGCTAGGTCAGCTCACAGGTCATAGTTACGAGTCAAGTCCGTGGCTCATCGTGCAATGTCGTTGCACGACGCTCGCCCCAAATCCTATGGTCAAACCATTTTGTTTGTTCGTACGAGTGTTTCTACCCAAGTTTGTTTCGCTCAAATTTCTAAACATCAAGCAGCGTTCACCCTATTCGCATCAACATATTCTTCGTTCCAAGTTCGAGCTCGTTTAGGAAAGTCATCCTACGATAGGTTATCCTCAATCAAATTGTGCGTCCGCAATAACAATTATCGTAGTCTATCTCTTCAAGTATGTTTGATACAATCCATCTATCCAATTCACGTAGTCGATCACAAGGTCGTCTAGCCTTGCAATATGTCGCGCCCCGATCTCACGCAAGTCTGATTATCCACGGCGGACATGAATCACCATGTCAATATTCCTACAGAATAATCGTCCTCATCGGGACGTAACTCTTGCGTTGCGTCTAGACTTACTCATTTTCGACACACGGATTGGGTCTACTCAATCCTCAAGTTTTCTCATTCTTCAATCGCAAGTCCTAACAATCCTCGAATTCACCTTCGCTTCAAACCACAAGTCGAAGCAATCAAAATTGCCATGTCATGATATTTTGAGTTCGACCATTCCCGCTGGACATGAATCACCATGCCAACGCTCACGCGGAACGATCGTCCCAAATTCGACGTGACGTATGTGCGAGGCTGGAGTTACACTCGTGCAAGACAAGATCGTTGTCGTTGTGGTTATCACCGAACAATCAAGTCACTTTCTTTCCTCATTCCAAACATTCATTTCCAATATAGCATCCTTCAAAACAATAACTTCTAACACGATCATCATTCATCGAATCAGAGTACCCCCGAGTTATCGTACATCGATCTTTGATATGCCTCAATACTATCGATGATGTATATAACCTGACGATCTTCCTTTTGCAAAGAATTCCAAGTCGTACAACTTAATTTCCTCAATTCACATTGTCGCGTGCTAACTCTTCATCGAGCAACATCAATTTTAATTCCTTAGTCATTCTCGTATCTTCAAATCATCGTTTCCTATGCACGCTATCTTCCGACCGTGCTATTCCCGATCTCGTCCATGAGTAATTCACCTTAACTCAAGTTTTAATCCATTCAACTAAATTCAAAATCGTATGCACGATCTTCTATGTTTCCTCGATCAAGACCTCCATTCGTTTCATGATTCGTACTACGCATTCTTAATTCGTCCAAACGATATCTCGTTTGAGACTCTCGAAGTCGAAACCAACTAAGCATTACTCGTTCTAAGGCTTTGTGCGATATCATCGCTTGCCGACATACTCGTTCTATCCGTATATCCTTTAGTCTCGCTCGAATAACTTCTATGACATCCATACACCACTCAGGGTTCGAGCCACTCAACTAGTCATCGACACTCATTCTTATTCTTCTCCGAACCTATCACATATACCACTCGGGATCAAGTCATTCTACAAATCCTCAAATGATCATTCGATTTCCTTTCGATATGTTCAATCGCGCGTTAGCCCGTTCCTCAAAATCCAAATCAATCTTTCGTGCACACCTAAGCGTTAGTTTGATAGCGTTATCGATATACGCTCTAAGTGTAGCTTCGTTCCCGACCGAGCGGTACTTGATATCGCTCGCAACTCGATTGCACCAAAAATTCGAGGTACGCGACACGCGGCACAACTTAGCCAAAAGGCATACGTGCATAACTATCCCGTTCGAACTATACTTCGGTCTCGCGTACTCGTTCGCTATTGTCAGCGTAAGTTTATTCAAACACGCCTTGCGTTTGCTAACTTTTTAGCATGCGTTCCTTCCAACTCAAGTACGTCGTGGTTCGGGACAAAGGCCTTCGCCTATCGATACCTTCAACCGAGTACTTGTACGAGCTTTTGAAAATATTAGACTTATTGTATGGAACATCCTAAGGCACAACAAGAGAGAGCATGTACTTCTTTGTTTTAAAATCGAGCTTTCAAAACTGAGAGAATCGAAATGAAGTCCAAGGACGTGAAGCCGTGCTCTGATACCAATCTGTCACGCCCCGCTCCCGTAGGAGTGAACGTCCTCGCTAAGACGTGATGCCGCATGGGCCTAGGTTGCGCCCGTGCAAGGCTATGTCCAGAAACAACCGATTCGAGCTAGGCCACAGAGTCGCACAGAGTGTCCCCATTTGCAGCGGAAAGTAAAATGAACACAAATTGAAGCGAATTCAAACTCTTTATTGATATTCAAGAAGTTTACAAGCGGCGCTAGGCCGATATTACAAATCGCTCAAGCTCTCTCTGAAACATAAAAGACGTGCCCAGTGGCTTACAAGATGGAATGATTCATGGTGATGTTCCGATAAATTATGCCCTGTATATGGTGCTTCAGCTCCTTTCAACGCTCCAAGGCTTCAGAGTTGGCTCCGCGCCTTAGCACGTTCGAGGGAAGCTCTGCACCCAAAGACGCCTCCTGCGTCCTGTAAGTAAACTGTGGGATTATCAGTACATTGTTATGCACTGGTGGGGAGGCTAGCTCGTCCACAATGCTATCATTACCAAACACGTTCTATTTACTTTTGTGTACCGTATATCATTTGTTGTCTTTCTAATCTTGCCTTAGGATCAGTTTTATGCATATTTCATAACCTATCTCGTGTTGCCGAATTCAAGTGTTTGCATGGAAGTACATGCACGACTTACCCATACTTACCGTCCGGCCTTCCCTGTCCAAAGTAAACCAAGTTAGTCAACAATTCATAGGAAATAACTTAACGTGATTCATGTGAACTTTCAATATCAAGGGCGTGTCCCTGCCTCGGGTCCTAGCGCATCGTAGGCGTATTTTCTAACTCATTTGCCGAAGTACTCTCGATTATCTGGTATGTTATATTCAAGCCTGTTCAGAAGGTACTTCATTTAGTTAACTTAGACTACTTTGATTTCAATGCAAGGACTTGCACGTGGATTGCCACCAGCAAAGTCCACTTAATCTATATGCATCGGTCGCTGGCATCACAAGCCAATTTGGACATGTCTTCCCCCTTGATAATTTCTCACCTATCATGGCGTGCGGCTTGGTACACCCTGATAGTCTTTTGAAATACCCGGTCTTACGTCCCCTGGTGGCCAAGCCCGCACTCAGGCCTGTACCTAAGCCAAATTTTGATTTCCGTCCGGACCGGCACGTCCTTCACACTTTGACTGTGCCGCTGGAAATATCCTTATTTTGCCTCTCCCCCGTACGATGGAGGTGTCCACGACCATTTCGTTTTATTTGTCATTTTAACTTAACGGCTGTCTCTGTACCGTAGGCTAACCCTTAGCCTTAATGCGTTATCGACCAGGTTGGCGTCCGTGCAGCATGGGTAGCGAGCCCCGTTGCACGTGCCCGTCACACCTGTCGCTAACCATTCTTTCCTTCTTATCTTTCATTCTTTCTTTCTTTCTTTCACTTGTTCGTTCGTTCATAGATTCATTCATTCATTCATTTATTCGTTGATTCATTCATTCATTATGCAACTTTCCGTACAGGAGTCGCCTTGGCGACCCATCGATCCCATAGTCTTTCAATGTTGCTATACTCTACTCGGAACGACTATGTCGATAGTCTTCCCGTTCCATTGTTGTAACCCATTCATTGTTTTATTGTTGAACGTATAAGGAACATAAACGTACGCTTGTATCTTAGCACGAGGGTAGGACGCGGTGCGAGAGATCTCACATTTTCCATGTTCTTTTCTATATTCTATACAAGCATACAAGATAGGATTATTCCCTTAGCTAGGTGCGTTGAGTCATTTATTAGCATGCGCGGTGTTATCGCCTAGCGATTCTAGCTATAGTGTCCGTATTGTTACGTGTCTAGGCTAAGCAAAGATGGGTTCATCGGAGCCACCCACCTTAGCGATGTTCGCATCGGCCGAGCGACACTCCGAGTGCGCCTTTGAAAGTCTAAGTCTGGATTCATCTTTGACGGGCCAATGTAAGTCTTGCATCGATTCACATTGATACTTCATCGGGTCGACGCAACTCTTCGAGTCGACGGCTCGTTTGAGTCGTTGCACTTGCCGTTTGAATAGGCGTTCCACTAGGGCGGAGCGGGTCATTACACAAGAGACTTGTAGGTACTGAACATATAAAAGAGTCTTGTGAACATATACTCACATTTGCCATGTAGGTCTGCTAGGTAACAAGGCAGCTACAGCATGAACACATGGGATCCCTGTTATATCCCGTACACAACAGTCACATGTTCTTGCATTAATATCTACAGTCCATCTGTTCTCAATTGGGAACACACTAGTGACACAAAATAGCCCCTCATCAGCCCCTCTTCTAAATATAAGTGTAGCTCTCCTTCTTGGTCAGGCAGTTGCTTATGGAACATGTCCAACAAACCTGCATCAGATAATAGTTCAACTGTTTTCCCATCTTTCATCTGATCAACCCAATAGTACCTATATCTGGCCTCCACATAGTTACTCTGGACTACATAAGGAATATCCAGCAGGGAGATCAAGTCTGAGTCCATTTCATGCACAATTGAAGTACCATGTAAATGGAACCTAACCATGTACTTCCTGTAACAAATGGTAGTCAAATTGAATCCTAACAATTCCTAACAGAAGAACAAATTAATCCTTTCAACATGTACCATGTACCATGCACAAATAATTTTCAGTTAACTTTCAATATACAGACAACGTATGATTCCCTAAACCCTAAATCCTAATTTCAGCACACAAACAACATATGATTCCCAGTTAATTTCAAACAATGTTACCCTAAAATTCGAAAGAAAACAACATACAATATGTAAACCCTAAAATTGAAATGAATACCCTGTTTGGCTCGCCATGGAAGCTCCTTCTCCCTTCAATTTGGGGATTTCTGAACAAAATTAAACGAAATCAAAATAAACTTTCATACAAACCAAAATTAACTTATCAAACAAAAGTGTCGTGGACTGTTACCTACATGTTCCTACGAGAAACCTCACGAATCAGGCTAGACGAGAGGGAGAGGGGAAACTACACGAGATGCGACAGAGAAATCTTGATCGAGAGGGGAAGCTATACCAACATAACAGAGGAATGGGGAAGAGAGAGTGTTTTGGCGCTCTTTCACATGAGAGGGGTATTTTCGTAAGAAATTCTCCTCTCATAAGGAACTGCAACGGACAGGAGTGTTTAGGTCACATAAATTTGGTTCATCTCCACTCCTGTTAGTTTTGGACGTTTTCCGTCCAAAACAGGATAACTTATACAATATGCAAACAATGTAGGGTGCACTGCATAAATCGACCAATCAAGTGGGGTGCCACTCAATTTTTTTTTTTGCATATTGAACATTCCAGAGTAGCCAAATAAAATAAGCAATAAGAGAGAGAAGAAAATTCCTAGAACCCGAACCATTTGGACAATTGGGTAGGGGTGAGCATTCGGTTAATTCGGTTCAAACTGAACCGCCGAAAGTCGAATTTAACCGAAAACCGAATAAGTAAAACCGAACCAGATTGACCCATAACCGAATTAAATCGGTTCGATTTTCGGTTTATTCGATTTTTTGGTTTATTTGCGATTTTTTTTTTGTTAATATATATAATAACTACATATACCTAAATTTATTCAGTATATACCTATAGTGTATATATATATATATATATATATATATATATATATATATATATATATATATATATATGTATATTTTTTTTTTGAAGCAATGGGTAATTGTGGCGAACTCGCCTCCACTGAGGCTCGAACTCCGACCACTTGGGCTGCATATATCTCTCTTAACCACTAGGCTAGAGGTCATTTGCATATATATATATATATATATATATATATATATATATATATATATATATATATATATATATATATATATATATATATATAAACTAAATTTTCTTATTCGGTTTCAGTTTTGAATCGAAACCCAAAACCGAAACCGAAATCGAATAAGAAATTTTAGTATTTTCAAAACCGAACAACCGAATCTCTTATTCGGTTCGGTTCAGTTTTTGGTCCAAAACTGAATAGTGCTCACCTTTACAAGGGGCTTGTTTGGTAACCGGATTTCACTATTTGGATTTGGATTTGGAAATCCTCCAAATTCAAATCATGGATATCAAGATTCAAATCTAACTCCAACCAAACATAGGATTTGGATTTATGATTAATAATTAAATTATAGTCATGATCAATAATTAAGCTATTAATTAATTATGATTAATTATAGTTATTATTATTTATAAAATTAATAATTAACGATTAGTAATTAATAATTGACGATTAGTTATTATTAATTATAAAATTAATAATTAATGATTAGTTAATTTTTAAATAAATAACGATCAATAATTAAAGATTAATAATTAATAATTAATGATTAATAATTAATAACTATAAATTATAATTAACGATTAATAATTAATAATTAACAATTGATAATTTTTTATTAACGATTAATAATTATAAATTATAATTATTGATTAATAATTAATAATTAACGATTAATTAACTATAATTTAATTATTTTAAAAATAGTAATTATAAATTAATATTATTATGATTAGTAAATTATTAATTAAATTATTATAAAATATGATTCTAATTGTGATTAAAATATTATTAATTAAGATTGTAATAAAATAGTTATTAACAAATTATTAATTAATATTATAATAATACTAATAAATTATTAATATGATTATAACAAAATTAACTAATTAACTAATTTTTTAATTGATAATACTAAACATAGGATATGATTATTAATTAATATTATAATAATACTAATAAATTATTAATTAATATTATAATAATAATACAATAACACTAGTAAATTATGATTATTAACTAATTAACAAATTATTAATTAATATTATAATAATACTAATAAATTATTAATTATGATTATAACGAAATTAACTAATTAACTAATTTTTTTAATTAATAATACTATTTTTTATTAATTAATAATACTAATAAAATAGTTATTTTTTTATTAATTAACTAATTTTTAACGAAATTATTAAAGAATAAATATTTTTAACGAAATTATTAAAATTAACTAATTTTTAATTTACTAATTTTTAACAAAAATATTAAATAATAAATATTTTAACGAAATTATTAAAGAATAATTATTATTTTCCTCCAAAATCCAACCAAATCCAAGTTTTGGATTTTTTCATACTTTCCATATCCAAATTCATCTCCAACCAAACATAGTATTCCATGGATTTGTTTCCAAATCCATAAAAATTTAAATTCCACATCCAAATACGGTTTACCAAACACACTAGGAGAAGAATGTTGCGTGGGGTGGGGTGGGGTGGGGTGGGGGTACATCGCCCCCTGCCATGAATGACAACAGTCCATGGAGAAAATCAACAACAATTGTCATGTCCAATACTTGTCCAACTTGACAAAGGCAGGTCAAAGATTTTTGGTATGTTCGTGCTTGCTAGCTAGAGATTAATAGTTAGTGGTCGCAGAGATCTCCGTACAGAGTAACCAAAAACTGAATTGCGGATTTTCAGCCCATTTTGAATTAAACAGAATTATGAAGTATAGACAACTGAAGTTATTGTCACAGAGTAACCAAAAACTGAATTGCGGATTTTCAGCCCATTTTGAATTAAACAGAATTATGAAGTATAGACAACTGAAGTTATTGTCACATATTATCAAGAGTTAATACAAAAAATTCATACATAATGAGAATCCTCCTCGTTTCTGGTTTCCACTAAGTTTGATTACATATGCAAAAAGGGGATCAAGGAACAACTCCTTAAATATCATTAGTAAAAGCACGTCTAATAATAACTGATAATAAGAATAGTATTCAACTATAATCAAATATTTCTTCTAACTCATGTGGCTAAAGTGTGAGACATTTTTCTTGTTTGGTTGAGTTTGATTCTTCATGTTGACAAATTTAAACTTTTTTCAACAATTTTTACAAAATTTTTTTTTTAAAATAAAATGGACCGTGATATAATGACGGCTCATTTTTGAGCCGTTTTGAAGCCTCATTATATAGTGTAAGATTAGCAAAAAGTTCTTCTAATCTTTTGTAGGGCGCATCGCAAATACTGGCACTAGGGGTGGGCTTGTAGTTGACTTTATTGTTAGATACTTTGTAGTATTGGTTGAAGCCGATGCACATTAGTCATTTCATTTTGTTTTTGGCAAATGCTTAATTAAATGGATCTAGATATCGATTTCAGCCGCTACCTTGATGAATTTTAGGCGAAGTATATACACAAGGAAACACAAGCATCCAACGTACCCAGGTTGAAGCTTTCAAATTATCCGTATCACGCTTCTGACTTACATCAGATAATATATGATGTACAATGTAATATAACTACAATGCTTGAATATAACCCCTTAATACGCTTACATTTGTTGGTTTTGTTCTTTGAGGACTAGTTTATTTAGAACACATATGATATAAGCATGTTCTAAGATTTCATAATATGAATGAGACTGGTGTCTATCATGGAATCATTAGAATTCCAGGTTTAGCGATACCTAAATCGAAAATTATGCAAAAGTATCCGAAACTGTTGAAATTCTAGAGTGGCTAAGACTGATATGATAGCAGAAGCGAGATCTAAATCATGGTAGATTTAATAAACATGAAGAAGAAAGAGATTTATCTATTCTTAAGACATCTTTGGAGAATTTATATATGGATATATCTTAGTTTTGCATTTATGGGTCCCCTATGTTGCGGGAACACAACAAAATGGTGTATGTACCCGTATCAGTATCATGTAACATATAAGTTGACTACTTATGGTACCTATCTAAAATGTTCGTATCTGTGTCAGTATTCTTAAAACATAACAGGGGCATCACATTTCGTTGATGGAGCAGATTTAGTAAGTGACTAACACATTTCAACAATTTGAGCTGAACCTTGGGGAGGAGGCAGCAGCAGCAACTGTCATTTAAAAGTTTGTCTTCTATGTTTCCATCGGTAGTATTGACTTCATACATTACTACTTGGGCAATGTGTCGAATTTATAGTCTCTATATCTAATTTTTGTATCTGCCATGGGAGTTCAACAAGCACCTCACAAGCACCATCAAGCAGGAACTCAAGGTATTGTGATCCTTACTGTAATAACAACTAGTTGTTCTCAAGATTACACTTATTTTGCAATTACATATGGGATAATAACTTGTTCTGTCTCTTAGACACATAAAAGGCATGCGTATAGTGATGGATCAATTCTATTGGAGTTTCAGGATACAACTTACTGAATCTTGAGAGCATACAATAGTTTTTATTGGATGCTTTAACTGTTCCTACTTCTTGAATATCTTGTTTTATGGGGGTGCTGAATTCCTGAAACTTATCTAGTGGCAAATATGAAGTTCTAAAAACATTGTTCGATACTAGAGATGTCCCATGAACTTGAAAGATGTGGTCAGATTGGAATGCTGAACATTGAGGCCAATTATAGGCAATTTCTTCCGAAGTGCACTGTTTTGTGTGACAGCATAGTGCAAAATGAAACATTACATTGTTACAAGGATGTATAGCTTATAGGAGAAGGTTGTAAGAGAGTAGATGTTTGCATTTTCCCTTGTGTACACATTAATTCCTCTTGATCAACCAAAATGAGGGATATTCTACCATATTGATCAATCTAACAATTCCAACTCCTCTAATTTGCTGTAGGTAAAAACATAATTGGAAATATCCATTAATTTCCAGATTTATCTCTATCAAGTAGCTCGCACTAGAGAATAGAAGATGCTATTTCCAAGGTGTTATGGAATCAATTGTCCTGCAAAATAGGAATTCATTGTCTTCGATTATATCATGCTTTGATTTCATATGATATAAGCTATAGCTCCAATTTGGAAAATTACAAGATATCTAGCCATTGGTTCTCGGTAATGTAAATTAGGAAACTGAGGATCTGACAAAGGCCACTCGAAGAAGTTATTGTTATGAAAATCTCCAATTAAACATGATATGTAGGAAATTATGATTGGTAAATCATATAAGAAGGAGAAGGGAGCATCTGTGCTTGAAGAAACTAATAAAGATGCAAACTTTGGAGCCTTGTTAGCAAGCACTCGAATAAAACTCGTATTATACGTAAAAAAAATCGTATCTTTCAGAAACGTATAATGCTTGTGTACTTTTGACAGATTCAAATTAGTATGCAAATTTTAAGTATGTGAAACAAAAAACGTAGTAAAAACCTGTTTAATTAACCAAATTTGACCACATGTTTAAGCATGTGAAGTTTTTAACCTCAATATTACCATTTGACCGATTTTTTAGACGTATTTTACCTGTACTGCGTCGATTTATACTCTGACTTTCGCCGTCCCAAATTTTTTCGTTAAGCATGCTAGCGCTGTCAAGTGGACCGGGCCTGGCCGGCGCAAAATTTGGATGGGCCGGGCCTCTTGGGCCCATGCACTGAAGCGGGCCGGTCGGGTCGGTCTTGTTGCAAATAATGCAAAGGACGTGTATGTATCGTTCATATGGCTTAGCCTTAACGACACAGTTACCGTCCGTCCATGCACGGATGGCTGGCCTGTACTCACAAAGCAAAGAAAAACAAAGCCAAGCACAGTACAAAGCAAAGCCAAGCACAACAGAAAGCAAAGCAAAGCAAAGCCAAGCACAACAGAAAGCAAAGCAAAGCCAAGCCAAGCACAGCACAAAGCAACGTCAAGCACAACACAAATTGCTTGGGCTAAAGCCAAGCATAGCAACACACATTGCAAACTAATGATAAGCAGCGCTTAGGCCGGGCCTATCTTATGGGACGATATACGTGACCCAGCACGACCCAATATACGCCAGCCCGGCCCAATTAACAGGTCTAAACAAGGCTTTGGAGTGGAGAGAGAGAAAACTGACCCAGAACAAAAAGGCCGGGTCTAAATTCCTAAATCAACCCGTTTGCAACAGAAGCAAAGCGCTTTGTGAACCGAAGTTGGGAATTTTAGAACCCCTTCCTTGTAAAAAATAAACCCCTTATTTTTCTGAGGAGGAGGAGAAGAAATGGGAATTGGGGTTAGGGTTAGGACTAGGGCTAGGGTTTGGTTTCTTATTCTTCTTGTTGTTTCCGTCTATGGAATTGAGTCGCCGGAGTACAGCGTGGTCCACAAGGAGTCGGAGTTCGAGATCAGGATGTACGGAGAGAGCTCATGGATGTCTGCTTCCTCCGATGAACTCTCCTTCGAGAAAGCTACTGCCTTTGGATTTCATAGGTTCTCTCTCTCTCTCTCTCTCTCTCTCTCTCTCTCTCTCTCTCCCCCCTCTGTTCCCACTTATTCTCAAATTGTATCATCTGCTTAATTTGGCATATTTTGGATTTAGACACTTTGTAGTCTATTCGATTGAGCTGGGTATGAAGTGGGTTCTGATCCAGGAAGCATAGAGACTCTGAAATTCAGACGCTGTGTTGCGTATCGGACACGACACAAACAATCCAAAATACACTGACATGCCAAAATTGGTGTCTTGCCCACGTCATCGTGTCTTAACAGTCCCATTTCGTATGGCTTTTTCTAAGGGCACATCCATTTTTACTTGGGGCTAGCCCTAAAATTTTCCAAAAAATTATAAGTTTGCCATTCAATTTCTTTACTTGGGGCTAGCCCAAATTTTTTCATCAAATAGGACTGCAACTAAGCTGACAGTCCTAACATAAAGTAGGACTGCCAACTTAGTTGCAGTCCTACAACAAGTTGGCAGTCCTAACATAAAGTAGGACTGCCAACTTAGTTGCAGTCCGCGTCGACGAAGACGCAACGGAGCTCGGTGGCTGGCCTGGAGTTCTTGACCGCGCCGACAGCACCTCTCCTCCTCCTCCTCCTTCTTGCAGCACCCCCCCCCCTCTTCCCTAACCCTAACCCTCCTCCTCCGCCTCCTTCCCCCCCCCCCCCCCCCCCCCCCCTCCGAGCTCGCCCCCTCCTCCTCCTCCTCTTCCCTAACCCTAACCCTCCTCCTCCTCGTCCTCCTCCACCTCATTCCCGCACCCACCCCCTCTGAGCTCACCCCGCCTCCTCCTCCTCTTCTGCCTCCTCTTCCTCCCTAACCATAACCCTCCTCCTCCTCGTCCTCCTCCGCCGCCTCCTTCCTGCACCCACCCCCCTCCTCCACCCCACCCCCCGCCGGGCTCCCCCGCCTCCTCCCCCACCCCCCGAATTTGGGTTGGGGGGGGGGGGGGGGGGGGGGGACTAGCCCCAAGTAATTTTTGGGATGTCCCCAGTAAAACTTCCACCTTCTTGGGCTGTCCCCTAGTAAGGGCTAGCGCCAAGTAAATTTGGGAGTGCCCTTAGAATTAGTCTTTCGTATTCGTGTCTGGCCAACATGGGTTTCGATTAATGTATCGAATATCTGTACAATCGTGCTAAAATCTTTAGTTGTCTAATTGTGTTCTAGTTTGGAGCGTTTATAATCGAGTTGCATGGAAGTGGATTTTCTTCTATGTTGCATGGGCACAAATACGACAGTGACAGACATGGTGACACAGACACAAAACCGATTTTTGCGAGACCTAGTGTGCTTTGAAGTGCCCAATATGTATCCGACAAGGACGCAACACCATTTTATTGGAGTATTGTGCTTCCTAGGTTCTGATTGGTATCTCAAATGTCTGAAGTTGAAATCAACATGGAACTTGTGTAATTTTAAGTCCCACAATGGAACTATAATAATTTTGATTCCAAGTATCGTAGATTGTTGTGGTGACCTACTTCTGATGAAAAATCTGTAATCAAAACAATTAGGGGTTCTATATCTCGACGTTCTAAAAAAAGTGCCGGAATTGTTTCAAAGCTAAAAAATAAACACAAGCACAAAATAGTATCATCATTTCTGTATATATCTTGACAAGTTGTTTCCGTCTCTCGAAAAGTCAAACAATGTCGAACCATCAAGTTTCAACAATGTTTGAACTTTAGTTTCAGCTGATAGTCTGATAGCAAACCTGATGTCAAACCTGCACCTTACCGTCTGGCCTTGGTGATGCTTGATATGTGAAAAGAAAACATTTTATCAAATAAAAGCAGTTGACTATTTGATTGTATCGATTTTCTTTAGTTTGGTTATGCTTTAAGTGATCTCGCTTATCATAAAGAGATGAAAACAAGGTTATAATCCAAACACCCCCCCTCCCCCGCCCCACACACACACACACACACACATCCCCACCAATTAACACCACCCCCCGAGCAACCACAAACCTTTGCGGTCAAATTTTTAATGTTAGTAGAAATGCTTCTCCTAAAAGGGACTTCCTTTTGGAAAAATACTGGAATTATTCTCTCTTTGCGCTATTTGATGTCTAACCCTCCCAAGATTGTACATGGAAATAAGTTGTCAATAGTTATTATTTCTTATAGGTTTTTTGGCTGGTTATTTGGTGTTTATCAGTGTCCTGTTTGTATCTTAATAGTTTTGCGCACATGATGGCAGTGGATTGCACTCTCAAGTTGTAGAGTCAACACCACGAACATTTACTAACCCCAGACATTCACTTTTATCCACCAAATTTATCTGATCCTAATCTTAATTTGTTTCTTGTGTCTTGCATGTTGCACTCGTTATTTTGCTAATTCCTAGACCAACTTATACATCTAAGCAATACATTGTAATGGTCCTCAAATTCACTCCTAATCATGTGATTCATGCCATATACTTAACAAGCTTATGCTAACTAGATTTGGTCCAACTGTCTCATGCGGAATGCCCATAGTAGCATTGCCAGTCCTGGTTTGTTCCCTTCTTGAGTCTTGACTCTCCTGACTCTATGACTGTCTTTTGTCCATTCTGATTTTGAAAATAGTTCTACAGGTCCACTCGACCATCTGTTGGATTCCATCATTTCTACTTTTTTGTTTATTGATCTTTTTTGTCATAACAATGAGTAAAAAAACCCGGCCACACTTTCATTTCAGTAGCAGTTTGCTCGTAGTTGGTCCAAAGAGAAATGCTCACTAGATATGCAACAAAAAGTGCCAAATGCAAAGTACAAAAGTTACTAAAGAAACATTAGAGGGTTTTTCTTGGAGAGTCCAGTCCTGCCCTTCAGCCTCACATTCTAGGTTATCATCCTATCAGTAACTATCCTGGTAATCCATCTAGAAATGTTTCCATCATCAGGCATCATATTCTTAGGAGCAACCTCCTCAGAATAATTACATGCAAGGGAACCAGAACGGCAGCAGTCTCCACCAATTGCACAATAGCTAACTGATTTCCTTGCCATCTCAAGTTTCACCTGACTGAGATTCTTTTACTTGTTTCCTTTTGCATCTTCTTAATTCATACCTGCTACACAAAATTCCATCCATTTATGATGGCACAATAATATCTTCAGTTCTACAAGATTTATTTTGTTCCCCTCGCACCATATTGTCCATCTTACTGCCATAATGATTGTCCCATCTAGCTCTTTCAGCCCTTCCTTTGATCCTATGAGAGAAATTCTTATGTCAAGGTTATTACTATGAAACCTATACTTCAAAGCCTGCAAATGGAATGTCCAAACCCACATTCAGAAGTAAATTCTCAAGATTTTCCTCAGTTATTCTACAGAAATGACAATGTTGATTCAAATGAATGTCTTTTTTCCCCTTAGCCGCATCTTTAGTTTCACTTAGCTAGTATCTGGCATAGCCATAACACATCAGCGTAGGCCACTCTAGTTCATCAGTGAGAAATTCTGAAGTTCAATTTTCTGATTTGGGATTCATTTGCTTTCACTTATCCTAATTTTCCACTGGACTCGCTTTCAGTACCTCTCCTCTTGTTTCCCTCACTTCTATGTTTAGAATATCCTTGAAGAAATAGATGAGGAAGATGACAACACACTGCTAGACAATGGACAACTCCGAAGGACTCACCGGATGTGCAGCCTTCCATAGAAGAAAAATGAATAAGAGAGGAGAATAGGAACAAGAAGAAATAAGAAAAGATAGGTCAAGGTACCCTCGAACAAGAATTGCATTGTTCTGTCATCGTATAACCAAGCTGAACTTTTGTTTCAAAAGAGACATGGTCGACATTTGTCACCCAGCTCAAGTCCTCTCTTAGATTATAGAGAGAGTTCCAAGAGCGACTTGATCTGCTCTGACCCTTGGATAGAGTCCCACCTATGGCCAGTGGGATAAATTTCTTTAATTGCTGGTAGAACTTATTTTCCTTCACTTTATATGTTGTCCTCTCATAGAGAGTGGAGGAAGTTCTTAAAACCTCTTGCCTCCTGGGCATCAAATAGTGTTCTAGGAGAGCCTTGATTTGGAAAAGCTTTCCTATCATGCAAGAAAGGTCCAGAGAAGTCGGTCAGCAGTTAGATCGTGTCATCTTTTGGAGTTAGATATAGCTTCTTAAGAGTAGGTAGTATCCTGAATACCAAAATAACAGTTAATTGTAATTATTGCTTCATGATTTACTTTGTGATAAAGCTTCCTAAGAAATTCATGGTTGGAACCTATATATGTTAAAACCGGGC
Organism: Iris pallida; assembly: GCA_029216955.1. Lineage (NCBI taxonomy): Eukaryota > Viridiplantae > Streptophyta > Magnoliopsida > Asparagales > Iridaceae > Iris > Iris pallida. The sequence goes on from JANAVB010031818.1 coordinate 2,825,063, forward strand.
AGGAGGGAGCTGAGGGAGGGATCCATGAACTTGACATGCAATTGCATATCATATTTGTATTTTGTACTCTCTCAGTTGTTCGGGGAGAGGGGTGGTTCCACATGTCTTGACAGGTTTCATATCATGAACATCGTGTATGGTATTTATTCATCTAGTAGTCATACCCTTCCTAACCTCCTTTTGGTCATAAACTTACCTGGCTTCAGCAGAGAAAAACTATATATAACGGATATGTGTCAGTACATATATTGTACTAATTCATTGAGCATTTTCAGATTGTTTCAGTACATCCAAGGAGCCAACCTTAATTGGTCACGGATCGCAATGACCAAGCCTGTCTTGACGAGCATTGTCCCAGATGCAGGGCCCCTCCACTCCTCAGCATACTTGATTCAGCTGTACTTGCCCGTGAAATTTCAAGCCTCCCCTCCCCTTCCTCTCCCAGAGCTGAACCTCCACCCAATCAAACAGGTAACTCACTGCATTGCTGTGAGGAAATTCTCAGGAAAAGCTCGAGACAGCAACATTGTCAAGGAGGCAGAGAAGTTGGCCCTCAGCTTAAGCCGATCTTCCTGGGCCAATTCGACCGACCTACTCGGCAAGAATGCTTACTCCATCGCTCAATATAATTCACCATTTCGCAAAATTGGTCGTGTTAACGAGGTCTGGTTTGATGTTGATGGATCCCAAGCACCAGGATGTGGGTCTCAAGGATCCGTTGCTGCATACTAAATAACTCTATTTGTTCGGACCTCATCTCACTGCATGTATAAAGTGCGACTGTAAAAAAAAATGTATCGGGTTCACTGTTTAAAAATAAGATGCAACAAACAACAGACATGGTGTTCATGTCACCTTGTCACAGCTTATGGCTTTCACTTAGTTATGCAGCCAGTAAACCAGGAAAACAGGTGGATAACTAGACAGAGAAGCATCCACATACTATGATTCTAGCCGTTTCAATCAATCAACATATAAAGTTTGATAGAAAGTCATCAGTTTTTGTAAATTTTAGTCACTTCAACATGTTGATTAATCAAGAAATTGTTTCTTGATTCTCTAGTTAGACTGGCAGCAGTATTAAAGGTTCACTATTGAGATGGCGTGAAGCAAAGCCACCATACTCAAGTGAACATCTAAAAGGGGATGTAAATCACCATTCTAATTTCTGATGTTCGGCAAGCAATTGCAGCAAACACAAATTGCTAAGGTACATATAACACACATTTGGCAACAAGATATACTGGTAATCACCAAAAAGCATGATTCTCACAAAATGATTGCCAGATGAATTTACCCATACACGAACATATTCGCCAGCTTCTGAGCAGCAAATTTTTTGTCCACTTAGGTCTCGTTTGGTTACCGGAATTTGAGCTTGGGAAAGAAAAGTGATTCCTTTCCTATGTTTGGGAGCCAAAGGAAAGTTGTTGGAAAGGATAATGATTCCCAAGAGGTAGAAAAATAGGAGAAAAAGTGGTTCCTCCCATTTATCTAAGGAATCACTTTCCCTCCAATTTTCCCGCATTTATTACAAAAAATTTTGACCAAAATATCCATGTTCATAATATTATTTACCATTTTTATCCATAATATCTTTTAGACAAAAATATTTCTGAGTAATAATTATTTTTATTAGCACGATGGTATTTTTGGAAAATTGACTTGATTTTGTTTTCTTTCCTTACAAACACCAAACACTATAATGAAAATTAAAGATATATTCCGGCTATAATCCCGATCTTTCCAAACACCGGAAAGGAAAGTTTATAGGAATTATAATTTCCTAAAAGAAAGGAAATACCAAGGAATCGGTTTCCTTTCCATTCCGCGAACCAAACGAGGCCTTAGCATAATTTCAATAATATATAGGTAACTAGTAGATACTGCATCCAATATCAAAAGGTTGAAACAAAAAAAAAACAAAAAAAACCATGAGGTTTTCACAACAGGCATTACAAAAGTTTAAGAAAGATGAGGCCCATACAAGTACTTCCATGTCCCCGGTGGAAACAATGTCAAACAACAACTGCAGGGAACCAAATAGGCAAATACCAATCCTGCAATACATGTGATTAAGAACAAAATTGCTCATTGGACTCTACTCAGATGATAAATTTTGCGAATATGACAAGACATCAGTAACTCCCTGCCATGAGAGAGATGACACCATCCACAGCTTCATGATTGCTCATTTGTACAACATCCTTAACAAGATTCTTCACGCAACACATTCTCTGCCATATTGCTTTCTGAAAAGAAATAGCATGATAAACAACATGTTAACTAAAACTATTCAGCTGAAATACAGTCTGAAATTGCTGAAAAGAAATAGCATGACAAACAACAGTATTTATCCCAAATTTCTTGGGTCGGTTGTTTGAATATTCTTCCACTCGGCTCTGTCAAAGGTTATATCATCATTAAAGCTAACATAATACATCTTTCTTTAACACTTTAAACCATGTTCGTTTAGACATACCTCTAGTCCTAGGGACTCCAGTAACTACTATATTATCGCTCATTATGGGAACATTTATTGGTTTGTATTGCACGTGTCCAAACTACCTAAGTCAATTTTCTCCCATCTTGTCCTCAATTGGTGCCACCTCTAACTTTCCACTGATACACTCACTTCTTATCATATTCTTTAATGCATTATCACTCATTCATTTTACTATTCTCATTTCAGCTGCACTAACTTTCTAGACGTGTTTCTTGCTTATTTTTTATTCCACTAGGGTGGAAACGATGCAAAATATCACTACTGAGGAACGCCTTACCGTGTATTATGTAAGGATCCATTTCATAGAGATTCAACAATATTTTATGCTAGTTATTGGCTACCGGACACAACCCTCCTTTATTCGGGCCAAGGAGTGAGTGAAAATATAGAATATTAAGCACAACACAGGAAGAGTTTGTCGAGCATAAACAATGAGACAAACGACATCATTCATCAATCAATCGGTGTTTCATCGTCCACCTGTAGATCCTCGTGGCATCTCTGGATGCTTAGTGCCCTCGTGCCATCCATTTTTCTTTTATCTTTTTTTACTTTTAGGAGCTGCAACTATCTTGATGAGTATAAACAATGAAGACGTAATATTAATATACCAGCACAAAAATGAAAGCTACAACTCCTAAAACTGAAAAGATAAAAATGGATGGCATGAGGATGACAAGAATCTAGATATGCCATCACATGCCATCACAATGAAGTGAACAGGTGGTTGATAAAACAACATTGGTTGATGACATAGCTACTTCACCTTAGTTTCCACATTTACATCTTAATAGGGGACACATTTACAAGCTACATCTATAAGACTCAAAAGTCACTAAGATTGGCACTTCCTGTGGTTGCATATCCCCAAAAAAGGGTATTAAAGAGGCAAACAAAGCATCTGATTTTCCAATAAGAGTTTTCAAAATGTCATCTCCATTCAACTCCACTCTTTCTTCACTTGGCATGTAGACCATCTATGACAAGCTTGTCAGTTCGCTTGGCAGAATCTACTCTGGCAAATACAAGCAAAGTCCAGCCACACCTCTCCATAACAATACAACTAATTAAGAAGTGCCACCCCATCTCATCGCATAGGTTTCTGAAAGGCTACTGGACAAAAGAATATCTTAAAGTCCAAAAATGAATAGCCCCAACCTTTACACTGAAGGCCCCACCAAGAGCAATATAGCCCCATGTACTTCCTTTGCCAATACTTGTACTTATTATTATCAAGGGCTTATCAAACAAACTACTCAAGAATGAAGAGAGTATTTTGCAGTGTTCTAAAAATCGGCCTAGGCGCTAGGCGCCGGCCCACCGCACCGAAAACCCCCTAGGCGGTGGGCTAGGCGGGCCCTAGGCGGCCGTGTTTTTTGATTTTTTTTGATTTTATTTATTCTTAGTTGTATTTTGGATATTTGTTTGGGTTTTAAGATAGTATTTGGATTTTAGAACATTGAAATTTCAAAATTCAAAATTTCTAAAATTTCAAAAAAAAAAAAAAAAATCTAGGCGGGCTAGGCGCTAGGTGGACCTCCGCCGCACCGAGTCCGCCTAGCGATTTTTAGAACACTGGTATTTTGGGAGAAATGGATAATATTGTCACAACCTCTTTACTATAAACCTAACAAACAAGGAGATATCTAACAAAGAATCATGCACCACATCCATCTTTATATGCACCTTTGATTTGGCAGACAGCCTCCCTAACCATAGCCCCAAAACCCACTTATCAATAGTTTTGGAATTAAGAGCTTATCCAAGTATATGTTTCCAGTTAAATCTATATCTTGGACAAACACACATTGGAGGTTTGTGCTTTTACAGTAGTGTAATAACTTATACGCAGTAAATTGAAAAACTATAGCCCACACCAAACTTTGGATTAGGGGTTTGTTGTGATTACTGTTGAATAATTCCTGAACAGACATGGCAAAGGAAGTACATGGTTTAAAGCTCAATGAATAGTACCTCATTATGTCAGAGAAAAGAATAGAACATTTTCATAGCAATTCTTTCTATAAAATGCTTTAGATTATCCATCAGTAACAACCCTCTTAATATGCAGCAGCACGAGGGACTTGCCATGACTCTAGTTTTATTTAGATATTCATTGTAAATCAGTGGAATGTATGGTCTGTTTTTAATCTGGTACATGCACCCTACATCTCATACAATACAAAAGGTTATCAATACAGATTTTATAGGAGTATTGGATCGGACAAAATTACTTTCTTCTATCCTCCGATGCAAAATGATGTCAGATGAGATATATTTTTTTCCTTTCAATATATGTAACTTATCTACTTTCTTTGTCCGTTTACCGAGCTTTCTTTTTTATCCTTTATTTTTTGTTTTCTTTCCTTCTGGGTGTTTCATGGACCACTTTTCTAGTATGGACCTTGTGGTGTAGGTCCTGTTGTCGCCTTTATAATGATTGCCATTTAGATGCTTAACGATACTATATATTGTTTCTTATGTGTTTAATTTATCCTATACGAGTAGTGGCGAGGCGCTGCGCCACGCAACTTCTCGCACCAATGGCACGATGTGCCATTGATAACACTAGTTTAGTTTGGTAATTTCAATACTTTCAACACTGAAAAAAACATGTTTTTACCGTACAACTTATTGCTTTTGACAAATGCCTTTCATGTTCAGGAACTTAAGGCACCATCTTACAAAAACATTTTATGACAATAACTTTTGAACTTCTGTTAAGCTTCAGCAAATACCAAATCCACCCTAAGAGAATCATTGTCTTATAACATAATACGTGGAGACCCCAGCTACCAAACCCATGTGCATCTTAATTTGTGCAGATCCATGCTACATACAGGAATAAAATTGCCTACAACAATTTCTGTTAGAATATTGAGGCTATATCCTTTTACCATGAAATTGACTGAAGTCAATGTTTACCTATACATCCTTATGTTGTGGCATCAATCAAGCGCCTTCTGGTTGGGGATGTGGTTCCATTTTTGTTGAGTCTTTATTTTGCCTCAAACTCGATTCCACTTCAAGAATTTTATTTTTTGATCCAACCCGTAGGACTCAATAGAAAAGACATCCCCTGATACACCAGATCCAGCTCGGTTATTGATAGAGTGAATACATCCGCCATTTCTTGAAAGCTCTCTTCTGATTCAAAATAATAGCAAATTTTGTGTGCTCCTCTTCTTTTAGATTATGTCTCGGTCTAGAAAATAAACTTAAACAGTGATGCTACACCCTAGGTTTTCGCAGTACCTATCATTTATCGATTTGCTTGTGTACCATATGGTACAGTAACTGTAGAAGTTTAGGTCTATACTATACAGTGATTTAGTATAATTTTCCCATAATTTTTTTATTTGTTTCATCTTTATACATCTATATAGTTCCACACAGGTCTATATAGTTCCAGAGTCCAGATTTTTAAGTATACATCACACAACTCAAGTAAAAAAACCAATACTACCTAACAACTATGTGTATCGTATTGGATCAACCGATACATAACGAAATGGTATTATATTGTATCATATCGTAAGATAGGAATCGTGTGTCATACAATACTAGCAACATAGCTAGACCTATTTACCCTTCAAATGCTGACTGAAGTCAATGAGACCCCTCCTCGATTGACGGCTCTCTCTCTCTCGATACCTAGAACTTTAATGATTGGTCTCTTCGAAGAACACTTCTTTTAGTGCTTGCCGACCCTTACGGCCCTAACATCAATGCCTCATCTAACTCTCTTAGTCTCTTTTACCCCAAGTTTTTCACTACCCAAGTTAATGTTGATCTTATTTGATGGCATCCGAACCCGAAAGCTTGAAAAAAGGGTATTGATGACCATTCAATGTGCATGCCATGAGTTATGACAAGATTTCCTAAAGGCATATTTATTTGGGCAGGCATTACGTATTAAATCTTCGTACGTAAAATTCTGCGTATGATTTTTCAATGGAAGTATACCAGTAATAAGATCAGTACAATTCTAGAAATGACAATATGATTAGATGAGCATGCATCCCTAACAAAAAGTAGTTAAGTATCACTTATCTTAATAACTAATCCTTTGTACAAAAAATTTGGCTTGGTGACCCTAGATGGTCTCCATGCAACAATTACTCTCACAGTTTGTTACTAACAAGTCCAAGGAACAAACCAATGTTACCAACAATAATACAATAATGGAATGTCGTTTTAAAAGGACAGCGATGTATATGCATCAAATCCACAGAATGACCCCAGAAACTATCATCTAAATCTTTTTGTCCACATAGGACTCACCCATGTTGACCTAACATGGGTGGTGCTTAAATCCAAATATGGAACAACATGAGTAGTAAATTGCAATACTTTAAACCTAATCCCAATTCCACCAAACACATCAATTCTGATAATCTAGTCTTCAATTATAAAGCTAGTATCAGTCATATTTTTCACAAACTACCAAATTTCCAGAAAGTAATATTCTTCCAAAGTATTTTCTAAGGTTCAACCTGTTTTAGTTATTCTAATCCAGTAAAGGCCAGCTTCTTATCTTTAACGATCAAACTATTGCTATCATACCCACGTTCCTCCTAACTCCTTAGCACTTAATAACCAAGTAAATGGCAGCATGGTGCATGTATTAATGAAATTGCACGTATCAAGTTATCCTAGTAGCTAAGATCGTTAGAGATCTTCAACCAGTCCATTGTTCTAACATGATATACATGTTTTGTCTTTCAAGCACTTCACATGTTAAACATTCATTCAACATCTAGAAATTAACAAAACAATATAATCTCATTGTTCAATAATAATGTAAGAAAGCAATTGCATTATTAAACAACATTCAGTGACTTGTTTGTTCATATGTTGCGTCAAGATGTAGAATGCTTGGTATCGAAACATATTGAAAGGGCAGTCTACAAAGAATTTCTCTTTGGGGGGAAGTGATAATATAAACAGATACGTGCAATTGGTATCACCAACATGAATCAAAAAGCAGTATGTCCAATGCTAGATATAGTCATCTTCTAACTAAGAAATAAGTACAAAAAGAGAGAATGGATGATTCATATCAATACAAACGATCATACTTACCGTACTAACTTGACGGAGCAAACTTATATCCTTAATGTCACATTGTTTCTTATGTAGTTCAATGTTGTGGGCCAAGCAATTGTTTTTGTTCACAAGTGAACTGTCTTGAACTCTAATAGTGCACATCAATCTATATTGTAAGTGTAACATAGAAGATCTTCATAAAGCAAAGCATTCACGTTCATAACTATCCCAAGTAACTAGGTCATATAATGGACAGAAACAACCGTAACAAAGCATATTTCACTAAACAAATTAAGGTTAAGAATTTCTTACCTAGGCTAAGCTGCAATTGTAGGTCACGCAGAGCTGGAGAAGAGCATCTCGATTAGATGGTTCCACGTACTGCTCGATGACTGCAGGGTATCTCCCAGGAGAGGCTGCTGAAAGTCTAGCCAATGAAGTGATCAAAAACTCTTTTGGATCCCTTACCTCCTTCAGAGGATCCTCGTCCTTCTTTCCAGCATTTTGTAAGCGGGCAAAGGACGCAGAATAGCCCATCGTTTCAGGAATATCTTGGACATCAGTTTCTAGATCCACACTATCCTGCTCTGGACGAGCAAGCAAGGTAAGAATACTGTCAAGCATCTTCCCCCAGCTCTCAACAGCTGCATGATCCAAAAGGACTGGAGACTCGCATATCAGCCTTGTCGAAGCAACAGATGTCAGTTTTATCTCAATTGACCCTGATATCAGCTTAAGGTTTGGAATCCAGAACTGCTGAACAATAACTCCAAATATATTGGGTTGAACTGTGTTTACTGAGTCCACAAGTATTGCAGGCCCATGCTTGATCAAAATGAGCGACATAAAGATCACAAGGGAGTTCACAAACTTGACAGTACGCTTATTCTGCAGCCGGGTGAAAAGTGCGCTCCATATGTGACCAATGTAAGGCGCTATCATATCATATCCAAGGTTCTCCACAACAGTATTGAGAACATAGAAACCCAGGTCCTCTGTGTTGGCGGTTGAGACAAGCCTGTTAAAAATTCCTAAAACCTGACTCAACCTTCCCTCATTGTTGAGCTCATTTGGCACCTTCTGAAGGTAGGCTTGCAGAAGCCGGACCAGTGCCGGCACATTTGCTGATTTCTTCCAAGAATCAGGCGAGAGGAGCACCTGGAAAAGCTGCATGTAGCTATCTGAGAGGGGTGGCCGACTCATCTCAACAAGCTGAGCAAAAATCTGGAACACATACGGCCAGAACTCCGTGATATCATTGACCAAAATATTCTGAAGCACCGGGAACAAACTCGCTTCGAACACTGTAATCAGTGATGGGTCTTTCTCACAGGATCTTTTGATCAATGCAGCCACTGCCTCAAACAGATAGTGATTGAACGTTGGGCTCTTAGGATTCTTGCACACCTCTGCAAGATTTGAAGCCAAACCAGCAATGCAGTACCTGGCAATGTCACCACCGATGTTGGCAACCCCAATCACCCTCATAATGCACTTCATGACATACGGATTCTCCTGCGACTCCGGAAACTTCAGCGCTTCGAAGAGATTCGGAATCAACTGCGGCAAACAAGGATCTATATCCGAAGCATTATAACGAGGCTGCACGGCCACCACATTAGCCCCCGTGGGTACTCTGTCCTTCACCAGCAAAAGCTTCTCCACACAGTTTGCGGCATATGAATGGACCACATTAGACTCTGCCTTTAAGAACCCAATCACATTCCTCAGGAGGGCGATCACAGTGTGCTTCGGGATCTGCTCCCGAAACATCGTGAAGAACTTCAGCGCACCTGCCTTCAGCATCGGGGAGGCATTCACGTCGGCCCCCTGCAGCTCCGGAACGATCACAGATGCGAAGAAGCTCTCCACATCGACCAGCTGAGACGCACCAGCCGCCGGCTTTGTCGAAAGTGAGACCACCAGGTAGATCGCACAGTCCTTCTCCTTCCAGTTCTCTGCTGGGTTGGCAGCAAACACGGCAAGCATGTTCCGGATCTGCCCAGAAACCAATTCTGTCACCTGGTCTTTATAATTCAAAGCAAGCCCCTTCAGGAGCTCACACACGATCCTCCTCCTCGTGTCGATATCGCTCCCCTCGATATCCCTCCTTATATACTCAATATAGTTCATTTCGAACAGCTCCTCATCCTCGTCCCGAAGCCTAATGTTCGGGAAAACGATGCTCCCACATATCTGGCTCAACACCTCCCCGGACCCGAACAGCGCGTGGTGAACGCTAGTGCTCACCGTCGTCAAGAAGCGTATCGCAGTAATCGTGAGCTGGTCGCGGGCGGCGGCACCGGCGGCCGCAGCAGGCGGGGCGGCAGTGAGGAGGTTGTACACCGCGGACGCAAAGCCCTCGAGGTACTCGTGGAACTCCTCCTCGTTCTTCTCCATGTACAGCTGCAGGCACTCGCAGACCGCTGCCCGGAGGGAGTCGACCGTCCCGTCCGCCTCGACCGCGGGGGCGTAGGTGGTGGTCAAGTACACGCGGAACTCGTTCATCCACTCGCGCATGTGGTCCTCGAAGAACTCGGGGAGCTCGATGGAGTTGAGGGAGAGGAAGATCTCGCAGCAGAGGCGCTGCGACTCGAAGAGGGGGGCGGAGTGGGTCCCGGAGGACAGCAGCCGCGCGGTGGAGAGGAAGGCCTCGAGTAAGGGCGCCGCGAACGTGTCGAGGCAGTACTTTAGGTCGAGGCGGAGGGCGGGGGTGTCGTAGGAGTGGCGGAACTTGGAGAAGATGGAGCCGACGGCGGAGAGGATGCCGTTGACGACGGAGTAGTCCGTGCCGGCGGAGCGCAGGGAGGAGACGAGGTCGGGGAGGAGGGTGGGCCAGTGCTGGGGGAAGTCGTGGGAGCTGACGATGGAGAGGGATTCGGAGAGTTGGGATCGGATCGGGGGAGGGGAGGAGAGCATGAGGGGGAGGATTAGGGTTTTGAGCTGGGACTTCTCGGGGTCGGGGAGGGAGGGGTAGCGGGAGCGGAGGTGGTTCTTGAAGTGGACGGCGGCGGAGAGGCGGACGGGGTCGGGGGCGGAGGGGAGGGAGAGGAGGCGGAGGACGGCGAGGGAGAAGGAGGGGGAGTCGGCGGCGGAGAGGAGGGAGGACTCGGCGGCGCGGCGGGGGGCGGGGAGGGGGGAGAGGGACTGGAGGAACCACTGGGAGAGGGTTTCTAGGGTTTCCTGAGGGACCTCCATTTTCTTTCGGGGTGGGGGAGTGAGGAAGTGGTGGTCGGAAGTGACTTACCGGGGGATTTGGGATTTTTTCCTGTCGCTTCTTCTTCTTCTTGCTGTCGTCCGATCTCCGGCGAATTAGGGTTTTCGGAAGTGAGGAGGAGGGGAGAGGTTTATAAATTGTGGGCCGAAAGAGTTCGGAACGGGCTCAGGCCGGACTCGGTGAACCAGGTTGAGACGAGAATGAAATAGATTGGGCCCAGATACCAATGAGTATATATATACGTACTTAGTTTTAGGGGTGAGCAATATTCGGTTTTTAACCGAAAACCGTTCCGATCCGAAATAGTAGTTCGGGTCGGTTTTAAAATAAACGGGTCGGAGTTCAGTTCTGTCCCTGAAGAAAATCGGTTTATCGGTTTGGGTTACGGGTCTGGAATTCGATTTCCGACCCGAACCGAAAACCGAATATACAATTACGTTTTTACCCTTCCTTACCTATATATGTTGGCCCATTGGTCATGGTCAAACCTGATTTTAATAATTGATCAAACTCTGTCTCGATATACGGAACAACTCAGATGTTTACTCAAGACATTTTGGACACTGATCAAGATTGGATATCTACTCAGTTCAAGACCGAAGCTATGTTTGCCACTCGAGACTGTATTTCTTTATGTAATATAATTTTTATTTTTATTGGGTTTAGGAATACATTGTACACCAAGTCGAACTGGCAAATAGGCTATCCAAAATCGTTTTCAAAATTGACCTATGTTTTGAAAAATATCTCTTATTTATAAAAGCTTCTGAAGAATTTCAAAAAGTCCCAAAAATATTTTCTTAAAATATTCCTGACCAACCCTGACAGAACTCGGCCAGAGTTCGGCCAAGGTGAACGTTATGTGAACGTTGATTTTTGAACTTGGTCTCCCTTCAGTTGCGGTTTGTTACATAGAGTTCTGTCCGAATTCTGTCCAAATTCTGCCAGAGTTCTGTCTTTGAAAAAACTATAAATAGAGAGGAATTATAATCATTTAAAATCACTCATTCACTTTCATCTCTTCTCTTCTAAAGCTTACGTTTCTTCCAAAGAGTTTTCTAAAAAGCTTTCATTTTCAAATCCCAAGCCAGTTACAATTATCTAGTCAATTTGTCGGTACGGTGCGGTCTAGAAGATTTCAGAGAAATTGTAATCAGATGCTTGATTGAAGAAAGACTCTTCAAAACTGAAGTTGGTCGAGTTCTTCGTATCAAAGCTCGCGTCTGTAGAAGTTGCAAGGACTTCGTATGAAAATTTACAGGATTTTTCAATAGTGGATTCAACTGGAAGGTAGAGTTCTTCCGACTAGACTAGTCCTCATGTCACCCCCGTTTTTCGTTTTATGTATTTCAATATACGTGTACGAAATCCTGAACCATATTGTGACTTGTCTTAACTAGCTAATCTTGGTTTAATCTTGCATTGGTTTAATATTGGCATGGCTTGGTTTTGGTTTGGCTTGGTTGGGTTGGTTCAACATGTGACCCCTCCCTTTAAAAGCTACCAACCCCTCTCTCTCTCCTCATTTACTTTTCCTTCTTCATTTATTTCTTCATCTTCTTCCTCTTAACTTCTCCACCTACCAAGAGAGGCTTAGTCAAGTGCAACTTGCTTCATGGAGGAACTCCATTTTTATTGTTTCATTGTCTTCCTCACGAGATTCTAAGACACTTTAGTACTTAGCATTTTCAATTTCCATGGTTTATTTCTTGTAGATCTAAGCTTATTGCATTTTTGGATTTTTTGGATTTTGATCTATCAAACTTTATTATTTTTAAGTTTTGATTGTTCCATGTTGTAGAGAATTTTATTCTACCCCATTTTGACCTATGGAAGTCCAAATTTGGACTTACGGTGAAGATTTTATGGAGCTTGGAAGCTATGGGTTCCATGGCCATCCTTCTCAGATTTTCAGAGATGGATGGGTATCCATCGACCCAGCCGCATGGATGGGTCCCCATCGACCCCAGCCGCATGGATGGGTCCCCATCGACCCAGCCGCATGGATGGGTCCCCATCGACCCCAGCCGCAGGGATGGGTCCCCATCGACCCAGCCGCATAGATGGGTCCCCGTCGACCCCAGCCGTACGAATGGGTCCCCATCGACCCCAGCCGCACGGATGGGTCCCCATCGACCCTAGCCGCATGGATGGGTACCCATCCACTGCCGCATGAGACCCCATCCACCCTTGGCCGCATAATGCCTATTTTGGCTATTTTCTTGTCCTATTTGGCTGATTTGTGGTCAGAATCTCTCCCAACTTCCAACATAGAAGTTGTAGATCTTTTTCTTGGCTTCAAGAATATGTTACTATCTATTTTTATGCATGTTTCTCTCAATCTTTATAGTAGCCTGTTAAGGCGCACTCTTAACAAGTAACAAGTAGCATGACACGATAATGGCCTGTTAAGGCGCACTCTTAATAAGTAACTTGACATGATAACTCTGAATTAGTAACCCGTCGTGGTGCACTCTTGACAAGCAACCTTGACATAGTAATTCTTGATGGTGGTCCGTCATGACGCACTCTTGACATGATAAGTAATCTTGATAGTGGCCCGTCGTGGCGCACTCTTGACAAGTAATCTTGATAAGTAAGTCTAACATGTAATCTTGAATGCTGTTGCGACGGCTATCTCGACATGCTAGTAAACTCTCATGACACCGTGGGTGATTGTATTGAATGCGCTTGTATAAGCTACCAGTCTTGTCTCGCATCATGTCTAGGACTTGTATCCCTGGTTACCACGGTCAGGGATTCATGCTGAATCTGACTAGGTTAATGACTAGATTGATCAAGTAGTTCATATAGAGAGATATTTCGGCTACAAGCAATCCTGTTATCTGGGCGCCTTCTTGATGGACTTGTAGCCTGCCGACGAGTAGGGCACATTTTCAGCTCACTGTTATGTGGGCACTACATGAAACGATTACTGTGCACACTGTCATGTGTTGCATCCAAGTCACCTAACAAGCCAAGATAACTCTTAACATGAACCTTGCGCCTGGATAACCTGGATAGTCTGCAGGGCTTGTGGCCGTAGGAATATCTTATTGCATCTTGCTAGTAACTAGGCTTGTGATAACCCTAGCTAGTTAACTATCAAGCCGTACTATTGCTTGGCCGTGAATGTTGGATGGAGTCCCATCTTGTCTAGTCTTGTCTAGACCTAGTATATAGCTATCTCTGGACATGCTTGTGTGTGCCTTACTTTATCGATAATTGGTTAGAGACTAAAAGTTCCGTTCAGGTGAAAGGTTACAACCCCGGTCCTTGTTTGGTTCACGGGTTGCAACTTGGTTACCGGAATAGTCCTTTAGTCATCTTATCGTTTATCATCCTATTTTTTTAACTCATGTCCTATGTTATTTCATCTATGACTTATGTGCTAATATGCTGGTTTTAGTTCTTAAGTGAAGCCTCCTTTTTGGCACTTGCTCTTTCTGGGGTCTGACCCAGCTGGTTTTGTATGGCCAGATTTTGGAGCAGCTTCCGAGGATCTCCCAGCCTTCATGCCAGATGGTGACCACTAGAAGAAACCCTGGCAACGAGTGGGTTTTATTTTGCTCTCCCACTCTATTATAAAATTTTTCTTTTGAGGCGTTTAGCCGCCGAGCAAGTGTTAGCTCGTGTTGAATTTACATTCCTGTCTGCCTACGGGCTGTAACATGATTGACAAATCCTAGGGTTGATCATGTATGACTTAAACTCTTGCTAGTCTTCGCATTTTGTATGACTAGCTTCATGATCATCTGAATATGTAATGTTTGGGACGCCTTACTTTGTATGTCTGATGATCTACCATCTTGTTACATTTACTTGTTTGCTTGAGATTGAGACACTAGGCTTGTTCTTGACCCTAAGAGACTAATGGCTTGTAATAAACCCTCATGCATCTAGACAGCCGTGACCGTATTGCGAGGTGGGAATTCCCTAAATGTACGTAGCTGGCTGTGTCTGTCCCCCGCTCTCCAATAATCTGGTTCTGGAACGTGACACCTCACAAGAGGGAAACCAGTATAAATCTCTATATTTGCGTTTGCCTTCTGATCTCTTTTCCTTACAATTATTACTTTGTGATTATTGATATTATTTCTGTGATCTAACTGCTAACAAGTTTTTTAATTAGCAATATTTTGCTGCCTACTCTAGAGTATTCTGCTTTACGACTTCGTTCCTACAATTGGTATCAGAGCGGGTGATACAGGTAAAGCAAGGTAAAACTATAGTTATATTTAATTGTTATATAGATCACAGCATTACACATGGTAACTGTGAAATTCACAAGTGAAGGCCAAGCCACAAACAGACCTTCACTGTTTGCCGGCACAAAGTACACTTATTGGAAAACACGGATGAGTTTCTTCTTAAAATCTCTTGATTTTGACTTATGGTTTATAGTTATTGATGGCTACAAAAAGCCTCCTCGTATTATTGTTGAGGGAGTTTTAGTTGAAAAACCCCATGATAAATATACTGAGGATGAAAAGAAAAAGGCCAGTCTTGACGCACGTGCTATAAATGCTCTATTTTGTGCTTTAGACAGAACTGAATTTAACAGGGTGTCGACTTGCACAACATCAAATGAAGTATGGAAACTTCTCGAAGTAACCCACGAACAACACAAGTCAAGGAGTCAAAGATCAGCAGACTTACTCAAGAGTACGAGGAGTTCAAGATGAAGCCAAATGAATCCGTCTCTCAGATGTTTACGAGATTCCTGGATATTGTAAATCCTTTGTCTTCATTAGGCAAGGAATATAGTAACCATGAGAAGATTCGCAAACTTCTACGAGCTCTCACAAAGAACTGGATTCCAAAGGCTACAGCAGTCATTGAAGGAAACGACCTCTCAACAATGTCTCTGGAAACACTCATGGGTAAGCTACTCACTCACGAGTTGGAACTTCAAGACTTTGAAGATGCTACACCAAAGGAGAAGTCAGAGAAGTCGATCGCTTTCAAGGCTCAACATAGAAGAACTGTCGAAGATGATTCTGACGACAGCGACTCTGACTCTGAAGATCAAGCTCTTCTGGTAAGAAAATTCAAGAAGTTCATGAGATTCAACAGAAGAACAAAAGACAGCAACAACAACAACAACAACGAGGAAGATCCTATTTGCTACGGATGTAAGAAGAAAGGACATATGAAGAAAGATTGTCCAACAACATCATCATCAACAAAAAAAGTAGCAAATATGACAAAGGCTACCTGAAAAGATCTACATCAAGGAAGTACGCCAATACAAGCATATGGCATGAAAGCAAAGCCAACGACTCAGAAGACGAACAATCAGAAGACGCTGCAAATGTATGCTTGATGGCTTGCAATCAGGTAATCACTAATCCTCTGTTTGATCCTTATGATGATTTCACCTTTGAGCAATTAGGAGAGGCTTTCAGTGACCTGTTAAATGAGTACAGAAAACTGTGTAGTAAATATGAAACCTCTAAGAAGGTACTTAAAGAGTACAAAGGTGATATAGGAAGACTTACCGACCAACTAGCTGATGTTAGAAATAATTATTCTTCTATTGAGTCTGGTGAGCTTTCCTCTATTAAGCTGTTGTTACACGAGACTATCAAGTTATCCGAAGAAAAAGACCAAACTATCATCCAGCTAAAGGAAGACCTATCTAAGGAGAGAAAGAATCTCCAGTGTGCACAAGTCAGAATGGAAACACTTACATCTGACTATACTAGATTATATGACACCTCCAAAAAGTTGAAAATTAGTTTAGGAAAACGGCCTGAAGTTGCTGCTTCCTATTCTAACACGTGTCAATTACCGAATCATCGGAACACACCCAAACCAAACACTGTCAAACCAAACCATAACAAACCTATGCCCAAGAAGACAAATAGGCATGCATTTTTCTATACTAGAAAACCAAAACCTACCAATCATGCACCTCACACAACTTTCAATACTCAACATGCAAAATGTCATTATTGTGGCCTCATTGGTTATATATCCTCTGCATGTAGAATTAGAAAGTTAGTAGATCTAAATGTTTATGCATGGATACCAAAAACTAACATGTCAGGACCCTACAAGAAATGGGTACCAAGAGTTTCATCTGCAAACTATTTTGTAGGTGGAACGCCCTTCACATGCTAGAAGCAAATGGATCCTCGACAGCCGTTGCTCACGGCACATGACCGGTGATGCATCATTATTCGCAACACTGTCGAAGAAGAATAAAGAAGGATACGTCTCCTTCAGTAATAATTTAAGAGGGTACATAATCGGTATCGGTGACATTGGTAAGGCTTCCTCTCCTGTGATTAAATATGTATGTCTAGTTACCGAGTTAAAATATAATCTGCTCAACATAAGCCATTTAGTTGATCACAGTTATGGCATTAACTTCGTCAAAGACAAATGTACTATAGTTGATAGCTCAACTGGTAGTATATACTATCTTTGAAGGTATCAGGAAAGACAACATATATATTTTCTATCTGTTAGAAGATGCTAACAAAGCAGGTAGATGCTTGATGGCCAAGAACATTGAGAGTCAACTATGGCATATGAGACTCGGTCATGCAAACATGGACACAATTTCAAAACTATCCACAAAGAAGTTGGTACGCGGCTTATCGGACATATCTATCAAGAAGGATACGGTATGTAGCGAATGTGAAAAGAACAAAACTATCCGATCCGTCTTTAAATCCAAGAACGCTGTAAGTACCACTAGACCTCTACAATTGTTGCATATGGACTTATTTGGACCTAGTAGAATTGCTAGTCTAGGTGGTAAGTTATATGCATTTGTCATTGTAGATGATTTTTCTAGATACACATGGATATATTTTCTTGCACGCAAGAACGATGCTTTGTCAGAATTCGTCACCTTTTGCAAGAAAGTACAGAATGAAAAAGGTTTCATGATTACTCGCATTCGTAGTGATTATGGCGACGAATTTAAGAATGCAGAGTTCAAGCAATTCTGTGACACACACAGTTATTTGCATGAGTTTTCCTGTCCTAGGACTCCACAACAAAATGGAGTTGTGGAACGTAAGAACAGGACTCTATCTGAAATAGCTAGAGTAATGTTGAACCAGTTTAGTCTACCTAGATACTTTTGGGCTGAAGTTGTCAATACAGCGTGCTATATTCTTAATAGGGTTCTGATTCGACCTATATCGAAGAAGACTCCCTATGAGTTATGGTTTGATAGAACACCCACTATTTTATACTTCAAGATATTTGGTTGTAAATGCTTTATTCTTAATACTAAAGACAACCTGAGTAAATTTAATGAAAAGGCCGATGAAGGTATCTTTTTAGGTTATGCGACAAAGAGCAAAGGATACAGAGTCTTCAATAAGAGAACCATAATCATCGAAGAATCAATTAATGTCAAGTTTAATGAACTAAAACAACATTTAGACGATGACGATAATGAAGACGTGATTACACCAAGTACAGCTACTGCAAAACCTTCACACAAAGATGCAGAACCTTCATACCAAGCACCAGCTGAGTCTTCAAGAAAAGAAGCCGGAACCAGCAATCCTGAGGATGTGCCAAAAGAGATGAGATTCTTGGCAGATCATCCAAAGAACTTGGTAATTGGTGAGATTACCAAGGTGTAAGTACTCGTTCCTCTAATAAAGATATAGCTTCTTGTGTTGCTTTTATTTCACAGCTTGAACCCAAAAACATTGAAGAAGCATGTAGTGATAACTTTTGGTTAGATACTATGCAAGAGGAATTAAATCAATTCGAACAAAATCAAGTTTGGGAACTTGTTCCCAAGCCCATTGATCATCCGATCATTGGCATCCGTTGGGTATTCCGAAACAAACTGAATGAGAATGGTTTAGTAACTCGTAATAAGGCTCGACTCGTAGCTCAAGGATACAATCAAGATGAAGGTATCGACTATGTTTGCCATTAAAAATCTTTTGATTGCAAATTTCAATTACAAACAGAACAGTATTACAATGTAGGACTTAGACGTAGTCCTAGGAGTACACTTTTGTTTATCTGGGTCCCTTGTGCCGATGGAGCGAGTGGTAATGCGTTGACTCCGTTGACGATCTGACGACGGTTATCGGTTCTCTGAAGGTCTGAGTTGCTCTGGGTGCTGGAGCTTGCTGAGAGGAGGAAGACGTTGAGTGTCTGTATCTGCCTCTCTGTGTATGCTCGCAGGTCTGCCTCTGGATATGTATGTCGGTGCTTGTATGATATGTGTAGATCTCTGTGTGTGTTAGAAGGAGATGATCCCTCTATTTATAGCTTTGCAGGCTGGCTGCTCATGCGCTCATGTAGGATGCGCCTGTACGTGGGGATGCCACGTGGTGATTGCTGATGGAGGCACATGGACGATGCGCTCAGATTGAGGAGTTGAACCATTCTTGTTGCTGTCGTGGGCTGCGGCAGAGCTGACACGTAGCAATGGAGAAGATCTTTCGGTTGCTGAGATCTTGGATGATTAGTACCCCTTCATAGGCTGAATCAAGTCAAAGGACGCGTGTCGTAGGTCCATGGCTCAAAGATCTCAGATTTGGTGGGGAGTGATCTGATAGGATGCACCTGGGATTGGGCGCATGAGGAGACTTTGGCTCGTAACCTTTAGGAGTCACGTACCAGTCGGGGCGCATGGCTTTTAAGGCGCATGCGGGGCTTCAGTAGTGACTTTACTTCTGTCTTTAGGGATCAGAGAAAAGTCTGAGGCGCATGGCTTTTGAGGCGCATGCAGAGATTTGGGCGCATGGCTGCGGAGGCGCATGCGAGATGGTTGGGCGGCCACGTAGCTTGTAACCGCCGGAGGAGAGTAATGATGATGCTGACGTTGGTGACGCTTCGTCTTCTGAAAAAGCTGTCAAGTTCAGTCCTCGGGGGAGACTAAGACTTCTTTCGGTGACGCTTGATTCTTGGACCTCATCCGGGATATCTTCATAGAGTCTGGAGGACTCCGTGATGGGGTGCACGGCTAAAAAGTCGGCCAAAGCCTGACCCTTAATGGCTTTTTGTGGAACGAACACCATGTTGTATGGCGTTAGCAGGATTGCCCATGTAGCTAGCCGGGAGTTCAATGACCCTGGCTTCGTCATGAGAACTCTGAGTGGATTGACTCGGGAGATGACATGAATTGTCTGACCCGAGACATAATGGCGAGTCTTCTGGATGGCAAATACCAAAGCCAAACACTCTTTTTCAATGGGGTTGTACCGGTGTTCGGCCCCGATCAGTGTTCTACTGAGGTAGTAGATAGCTTGCTCGTAGCCTGTATCGCTGTTCTGAGCCAGCAGAGCACCGAGGGAATGATCCATGCCACGGACGTAGAGGAGAAATGGTTTGTGGGCGACGGGTGCCACCAGGACTAGCGGGCTCGTCAAGTAAGCCTTGATATCGTCGAAAGCTTTTTGGCATTCCTCTGTCCAGACGTAAGAGACTCCCTTCTTCATGAGCTGGATGAAGGGTTGACATTTTCTGGAAAAGTTTGCTATAAACCTTCGGATGTATGCCAGACGCCCTTGCAGGCCTCGAAGTTCTCAGAGGTTCTTCGGAGGGTCCATGTCAAAGATGGCTTTGGTCTTCTCGGGATCGACGTGAATGCCTTTCGCCGTGATAATGAAGCCCAAGAATTTTTCGCTAGAAACCCCAAGGAAGGATTTAGCGGGGTTCATCTTGAGTTGATGCGCTTGCATGTGATCGAAGACTGTCTTCAGGTCTTGTAGGTGATCACCTTTGAGACGACTCTTGACTGCGATGTCGTCAATATAGCATTCGACTGTCTTGCGAAGATGCTGACGGAAGATGGTGCTCATAGCTCGTTGGTATGTTGCACCGGCGTTCTCCAAGCCGAAGGGCATCACTGTGTAGCAGAAAACCCCCTTCGGAGTCCTGAATGACGTGTGTTTTGCGTCATCGGAGAACATCTTGATCTGGTTATAGCCCGAATACCCGTCCATGAAAGACATGCGTTCGAAGTCGCATGTGTCGTTGATCATCACGTCGGTGATTGGAAGCAGGAATTCGTCCTTCGGGCAAGCAGTGTTGAGATCCCTGAAGTCGATACAGACTCGTATCTTCCCATTCTTCTTGGTGACAGGGACGACATTGGCCATCCAATCCGGGTGTTGTTCTTCGCGAATAAATCTGCTGGTCAAGAGTTTGTCTACTTCCTGATCGATAGCGTTCATGATGTCAGGACGAAAACGTCGCTGTTGTTGCTTTATAGGCTTGGCATCAGGTAAGATGTTAAGCCTATGCATCGCAATCTGGGGATCAAGTCCCGATATATCTTCGTAGCTCCAGGCGAAGACATCGATATATTCTTTAGCCAGCTGGATTAAAGATTCTCGGTCTTCTCCTCTTAGGCTTTTGTTGATGAAGATGGGTTTGGAAGAAGATCCATCCCCAAGGTCGATCTGCTCGACTTTGTCTTCGGTAGGGGGTTCGCGTAATTCAAAACGAGACTCCCACTGTTCTCCTAGGCGTTGAGCCCAGGGTTCTTTTTCGAAGAATTCTGGCGTTTGGTCTTCGCCTTCATCTTCTTGAGATTGTGCAGATGTCATGTTGGCTGACAGCACTTTCTTGAAGACTGATCCGATGCTGGTATCGGAATCCCAAGTTGATGCTTCGGACGAATGAGAATGTTCTATCTCTTCTGCTTCCGAGCTCTCTGGAGTTGACGGAGGCGTGACATAGCCCACCTCCCGTCGAGTTCGATAATAGTAGTCTTGCGGCTTTCCTTTAGGTGTCGGAAGCCGGAGAGGAAGACGTTGACCCTTGCCGTAGTTCAGGCCTTTGTTGTTTTTTAGGTCGTAACCCATCTTTTGGATGAGGTACTTTGCCTTGTCCGTATACCGATAGACTTGTATTCTGCCGGTATCCGGTTCTTGCTCGAGTGGCAGGAGGTCTTGATGACGCTCGACTTTGTCGAAGATGATGGATTCTTCGTCTCGACTCCGCGGTGGGACTACAAAACAGACCCCTTGGGACGGGACAACTCGATTTACATGATGGACGATCGTTATTTGTGTTTGCAACGACCGTAGAGCGTTATCTAATATATACATGGCATTCCAATGTGGAAGACTAGAATAATTAAAAGACACTCTATTATTGATGAAATACGAGATTTTATCTCGCGGGATTACATTGTCCAGAGAGGGTGCATCTACATCAGCAGAGATATATTTTCCTAGCTCTTCGTCTGTGAGTATTGGGGCTGGATCGGGAGAGTCCACCATAGCTTTGATCTTGGGGTCCGAGAGGGCTATGTGGGCCTTCTCCGGCAGCTTGGATGAGACAGATGATTGCGGCGGCTTGCCCTTAAGACGCACCTTCAAAGGTGCCTCAATTGCGCCTTCGGTAATTGGTGCCTTCCCCTGTAGTTTTGCCACAAGGAGAGCCGATATTTGAGGCAGCTTTTCCTTGAGCCGTATCTTCAAGGGAGCTTCGCCTGGTGTTCTACCCGGAGCAGTTGGTGCTTTTCCAGGCAGCTTGATGCTCATGGGAGGCAATGTCTGAGGCGGCTTCCCTTTGAGTCGAATTTTTAAAGGAGCGTCAGGAATCATCTCTGGCTCCATGTCCGACTCTGCTGCCGTTTCTGCTTCATCGTCAGCGTCATTGGTTTCCTCCTCGTCGGGCGACTTGTACATGGTAGAATCCGTGAAGTAGGCTTCGACCCCCTTGAAAGGGTCAATGTCCGTAAACTCCGTCCGGATGATGTCATTGGTGGATACATATTTCATACATTGGTGGAGTGTAGATGGCACCACCATTTACTCATGCAGCCACGGCCGACCCAGGAGGAGGTTGTAGTTGACGTCGGCATCCACGATATAGCAAATTACCTCGATTCTAAAGTTACCAATATGACACTTCAGCCGTATTTTTCCCAGTGGCTCGCTTTTGCTAGCATTGAAGCCACTGATTGTTATGTTGGAAGGCGCCAGTCCCCAGTATTGAGAGCAGCATCTTCGAAATAATGCTGAGGGAAGACCCAGGATCGATCAGAATCCGCTTCACCTTGACGGAACCGATATACCCTGTATAATACAGCGGCCTGTTGTGTAGGTTGTGTTTGAGCAGCATGTCCTGTTGGGTGAAGGTTATGTTGGGGATAACTTCATCCGCACAATGACAGTGCGCACATGTAGTCGGAGTATCCTCAGGCTGCTTGACCTGGCTGATGAAGGACTCAGCATCCTTCAGGGCTTCACAGAGAGCTTCCCGAGTGTCCTTGGAAAGACGAAGGAGCTCGAACAGAGACAGGCGGGCAGGAGTACTGGCAAGTTGTGCCAGTATGTCGAAGTTGTGGGGCTTGGCTAGCCCCGAAGCATTCTCCTTTCGCAGAGGCCTGTCGAAACGGGCCTCTACATGCTTCTGCTTATTGGCTGCTGGGGGCTTAGATGGGCCCTCTTCCTAGGCAGCAGGGACGGTGCAGGGAGGCACTACCTCGACCGTAGCTTCGTCGGGTTGGGCGTTCTGATGTGAACGTGTCTGTACAGGAAGTGCCTCTTCCGCAGGGGAAGAGACCATGCGGCAAGACTTGATCTTCCTGCCCTTAGTTTTGGAGGCAGAGCGTACCTCCAGTTGAGTAACCTCGGAGACGAGGTCAGGGTGAACCCACAAGACCTCTCCCCGGGATGTGGTGAGTGGGATGAGTCCACTAACGTTGTCACGAGTAGGTGGTAAGTTAACCACCTCCATTGTCGCCTTTGGGATGGAGACGACGCCATCTTGTGTTGTAGTGGGCGACAAGGTGCCAAATTGGAGTGACACCAGATTGGCCGAAACTGTTTTCTCCTCGTAGTCGACCGAGATGACATCCGTATTGATCATGCGTTGGATGTAGTTCTTGAGGACGTAACAGTCCTTAGTTGGGTGTCCGATAAACCGATGGTAGTGATAGTACCTCGGATTGTCCACTTTCCCAACCTCGTCGGGACGCTTCGGGTCCGGCAACTTGATCTTGTCACCCTGCTTCAGTATCTCAAAGAGTTGCAGGGTGTCTTCATCGTTGAAAGAATAAACCTCCTTTGGCCTTGGTGCAAGTGGAGGCTTCTGAGTAGGTGCTGATGCACCTTTGGAGGCATTGACAGTCAACGCATGTTTCCCCTTCGTCTCTCGTCCGGGGTTGTTGGCTGCAGGCCGTTTCCCCTTGTCTTCAAAGGCAGGGAAACTAACCCCCAGAAGGCGAGCATTGGATGCCTTCTTTTCTGCTGCCTCGGCCTCGATGATCAAGGAACTCCAGTCAGGAGGAGGAGTAGAGTTGAGCCAGAGTTTGATTACAGGCAGCATGTTCATGCTGCAGGAGGAGAGGAGTGCGTGTTCTGTCATGCCCGGGGGCAGTCTGAAGCAGGCCTGTCGGAAGCGTTCGATGAATACTCGAACTGTTTCCTTCTCCTTTTGGCGTATCTCTATGAGGGATGCCATTGTCATGTCCTTTCCGCCGTCGTAGAAACGGTCGAGGAAGAGATGCGTCAAGTCGTCGAAGGAAGATATAGAGTTATCGGGGAGACTGTAGTACCAGTCGTACGCCACTCCTTTCAGTGCCCCGACAAATATGCTGGTGAGTAGTGCGTCCTCCTTCGGGAGATGTCCCGTCTGAGACTGGAAGTACGTCAGATAGCGACGCGGAGAGTCCTTCCCGTCGTATGGCGTCAGTGTTTGTGGTTTATACTTAGGAGGATAAACCACCTTGTTCCATTCGAGGGGATAAGGTTGGGGGATCCCCATCTTTTGGCGCTCCTCTTGTCTATTCTTGGACTCAAAGCGTTCGCGCAAGTCCCTGATCATCTCGACCACGTCTTCTGTGGATCTGGGAGTCGGGGAAGGTGGTACCACCTGGAGTTGAGCATTTGAGGGCTCCGACGTCCGTGGTGCTTCGCGGCGATCTGTATCCAAGGATACCCGTTGAAGGGGTACACTTGATTCTCCATTAGCCCCTGGGTCAGGACCAGTAGACGGTGCCCTGGCCAAAGCGGACCGTATTTCAAACACTGCTTGAGTCAATGTTTACATAGAGGTAGAGAGGGTTTTGAGTCCTCCCTCCAGGGTGTCCATGCGCTGGACGAGGTCTGCTGGCGGCGCATCAGGCTCGGTATCACCCCCAGTCATGTATACTGTCATGACACGGCTGGAGTCGGATGGATCAGTTGAGGCTTCGCTTTCGGCCTCACTCTCCTGTAGGGAAGTTACCTCTCCTGGAGCTTCGTCCTGGCTACCCCCAGCTATGTTTTGGAGGACACACTCGTCTTCAGGAGCGTCCGCAAGGGCCTGATTATCCCATGTTCTGTCTTGGAGGTCCTCGTCTTCGAGACGCAGATCCACAGGGGATAGACTACCCCCAGCTACATCCGGGAGGCTGATTTCGTCTCCAGGATGAAGGTCCACCCCAGCTGTGCTTTGGAGGATATCTTCGTCTTCAGAAGGAGGGTCAACGAGGGCTTGACTACCCCCAGCTTCCTCCAAGATCTTCTTTCTCCTCCGAGTGCCTTCAAACATCCCGGAGGACGGAACAGTTGTCTTGGTTTTCCTCGGCTGGCTCTTGGACGAGGATGAGAAATTGCCAGTCGCCTTTCGGACTGACGAGGAGTTGGAGATTACATTACATGAAGCAACCTTTAGTTCTGGCTCCTCTTTTGTTGACACCTTCTTTCCGAGGCGACGTCGGAGGGGCGTTGATAATTGCAGCCGCTGGAACACCGACTGTCTTGGTGGCACCGCTGCCTTGCAACAGCAGTTGATGGGGACTACAACACAGGTGTGTCCTGTGAGGGGCGTATTGTGCTTGTCAGTCGACTCTCCTGATCGGCGTTTGTGAGTGATCACGTTACGCAGATCGTTGGAGGAGAGTGCCACCTTTGCACCCCCATCAGGCGCATGGCAAGGCCAAGCGCCGGAATGGTTAAGTGAATGCTGCGCCCCCTGATCCAACACCAAACAGGCGCTCGGATCAGTATTGGGAGGACAACATTTACAGTGATTTGAACGAACCTCAAACGCACAACCAGTGGAGGCGCGGGAGTTCAAGACCACAGGGTTTACCTTGCTCGACTTGGTTGCGAGCGCAACAGATGCGCCCAAGTGAGACAAAGACTTTGAAGGTCGACTCATCTCTGGCGCAGAGGCTCCTGAGCCAACCTTATACAGCTTACCATCAGCAGCGCGCATGATTGTGAGCGCATGCTTCTGATTTGCTGTCGGCATAGCACGTTTGAGGCGCATGGCCCGTGCTGCCTTGGACTTCTTCGTGCCAGCCCGCTGGGGAGCATAGTACTCAGAGTCCAAATTCTCCTCGCCACTACAGCGAGTGAGTCTGTCAAAGACAGATACTTTCAGTGGCGCATCAGAGGTGATGCGCGGGGAATTAGCTGCGCCCCTGCTCCGTTGGCGCATCTTCCTCGCCTGAGAGGGAGATGGCTGGGGAATGTGGTCAGTCGCACATTTTTCTGAGAGATGCGCTGCACCGGTGGACGCATCTTGGTTGCTGAGGACGTCAGCAGAAAGGGAAGGCTGCATTGGCGCATCCCCTTCGGTGGTGGCGGCAGAGGTGTCGACCTTGCGCACCCAGACTCGGCGAGTCTTTTTCGGCTTCGGCAGCCGCTTCGAAGGACTCGCACTGCCTTCAGAGATGAACTCCTCATACGCCTGTTGATTGAGGCGTACGACCAGCATTTTGTGGGAGGCGCCCACCTTCACGTCGTCGGATTGTGACACAGCTTTCTCGGTGGAGGAGAAAGAAGTCTCCAGCAGAGTCGCCAGCTTGTTTGCAATTAAAATCTTTTGATTGCAAATTTCAATTACAAACAGAACAGTGTTACAATATAGGACTTAGACGTAGTCCTAGGAGTACACTTTTGTTTATCTGGGTCCCTTGTGTCGATGGAGCGAGTGGTAATGCGTTGACTCTGTTGGCAATCTGACGACGGTTATCGGTTCTCTGAAGGTTTGAGTTGCTCTGGGTGCTGGAGCTTGCTGAGAGGAGGAAGACGTTGAGTGTCTGTATCTGCCTCTCTGTGTATGCTCGCAGGTCTGCCTCTGGATATGTATGTCGGTGCTTGTATGATATGTGTAGATCTCTGTGTGTGTTAGAAGGAGATGATCCCTCTATTTATAGCTTTGCAGGCTGGCTGCTCATGCGCGCATGTAGGATGCGCCTGTACGTGGGGACGCCACGTGGTGATTGCTGATTGAGGCGCATGGACGATGCGCTCAGATTGAGGAGTTGAACCCTTCTTGTTGCTGTCGTAGGCTGCGGCAGAGCTGACACGTAGCAATGGAGAAGATCTTTCGGTTGCTGAGATCTTGGGTGATTAGCACCCCTTCATAGGCTGAATCAAGTCAAAGGACGCGTGTCGTAGGTCCATGGCTCGAAGATCTCGGATTTGGTGGGGAGTGATCTGATAGGATGCGCCTGGGATTGGGCGCATGAGGAGACTTTGGCTTGTAACCTTTAGGAGTCACGAACCAGTCGGGGCGCATGGCTTTTGAGGCGCATGCGGGGCTTCAGTAGTGACTTTACTTCTGTCTTTAGGGATCAGAGAAAGGTCTGAGGCGTATGGCTTTTGAGGCGCATGCAGAGATTTGGGCGCATGGCTGCGGAGGCGCATGCGAGATGGTTGGGCGGCCACGTGGCTTGTAACCGCCGGAGGAGAGTAATGATGATGCTGACGTTGGTGACGCTTCGTCTTCTGAAAAAGCTGTCAAGTTCAGTCCTCGGGGGACGTTGTAACCCCTCTTCCCAAAATTTTTACAATCTATTTTTATTTTATTTATTTATTTGAATTAAATGGTGATTTTTAGAGTTTTTTTATAAATAATTATTTAGTTAATTGTTACGGTAGATGATTTTAGCCATAATGGAGTTTTGGAGTACACGGTGACTAGAAATCGTGGCACGGATAGTGCCATGGCATGCTTCGGCTAGTGTATTAGCCCTGGTAGGGAAGGTCGAGCCATAGTAATGTCCTAATTAGGAAAACAAGGCCAAGTTACGACTTAACCCTTACCAAAGTTTTATTTATTTATTAATTATATTATCGAGTTTAAGGGAACCCGTTTGTACCGAACTAGTCCAGATTGGACCCAAAGCAAATCCAAACCGTGTAGTCATGCGGTACGTCCAATGACATCCGTATTGATGGGTATGAGTGTGTTGTATTCCGTTTAATGACTTAATGAATATTTTCTATGTATTAGTAATTAAATATTATAAATATCATTATTAGTAGATATTCGATGATATTTGTATAAATAGGTCCTTGTACAATTTTGGGATTAATAGATAGCGCATAATGATATATATACACCATTATTGGTTTAGTAAATTTTGTTATTATTATCATTATTACTTTATTGTGATTATTATTATATAATATAAACGTATATATATAGGCGTATAAGTGAATATATATATATATATATATATATAT
This sequence comes from Iris pallida, assembly GCA_029216955.1. Classification (NCBI taxonomy): domain Eukaryota; kingdom Viridiplantae; phylum Streptophyta; class Magnoliopsida; order Asparagales; family Iridaceae; genus Iris; species Iris pallida. The sequence goes on from JANAVB010031818.1 coordinate 2,853,249, forward strand.
ATATATATATATATATATATATAAAATATATATATATATATATAAATATATATATATGTAGGTGTACATGTGTATGTATACATAAAATAGATAAATAGATGGGTGTACGTATATAAATACATATGTGTCTGTATGCATACATGTGTACAAAATATATAATTACATATATATGTGCGTGTATGTATAAATAAATATGTATATGATTATGTGTGTAAATATATATATGTGTATATTGTACATAAGCATTTATGTATATATGGATATAATATATATATATATGTGCATAGAAATAAACAAACGGAAAATCCAAAGCCGGCCAGGCCACATATGCAAGCTTCCCAGGCCAGCTGAGAGATCAAGCCCATATAACTTCATAGCTGAAGTTACCCATGTGAAACCGAGGGGGGGTGTTCCCAGCTCTAGCCGACCTTGTGGGAACCCGAGAACAAAACACAAAATTTCGTAACAAAATCCCGCAGCAAAACACAAAAGCCCCTCAGCCAAACCCGCGTATATATTTCCCAGGCTGCAACCAGCAAGGCAAACCCGACCCATGGCTATATACTCATAGTAGTATATGTAACCTACAGAGAACGAGCGAACAAAGAAAACCCGATTCCGATTGCCAAACCCTAAACCGCTGCCACCGACGCCACCACCCCTGGGTGCTCTGCGCGCGCACGCGCCAGCCCGCCATGGGCGGGCGTCGACCGGTGACGGAGTCGCCGAAAAGCTTCGCGCGCGCCACGCGCTACAGATGGCAGCAGCAACACCGCACGGGGCGGTTTTCGTAACGCTGTCACGCCTCGCTCGGTCGGCCGATTCTCGATCTTCCAACTCTGGTATGACGACAACATATACACCTCCCAATCTCTTCTTTTAGTTTTTATTTAGACGATTTAGGTCATCCAGAAAATCGTCGCGAACCTTGTCGAAAAACTGTTCCTGAAACAGTTCACAGAGCAGTCCAATCATCCGTGTTCAAGGATCGATTTCGATCGATCCAGTGACCGTTTAGATATTCCACTTAAATACAATTATTGACAACATATAGGGGATCAAAACGCTTCTGATAGATTAATTTTTCATTTAGTTTACAGAGAGTTATTCAATTCCGAAGTTTCCCAAAAACCTGTTTTAAAAAGAATAAAAAATCATCCACACGACGTGCGTCCCGCCAATCCGGACGACGTGATAGCGTACCGAAAGGATCGAAAGCTGCGTAACGGCTTTGTGTTCGTGTGGGCTTTGACGGAATTCAAATTGGTCGCGTGTGCGCGACGAATTTGATGCGTATCCGTCAAAATTTACCGTATCGTGCACTTTGCAAATTTCACAATTACTTCGTGCACGCTCATCAGATCGAGACGAAACTTGCGCCAACAGAACTGTATCATTTTTTTGGTCCTGTATGCCAAGTTTGGTCCAATTCTGAGACAGTTAAATCCGACGCCGTTTTGCGGGCCCCATGGTCCGACTCAACGGGCAATTTTGTGCACGACCCGCCGGAATCCAACTTTGGACATACGGTTGGGTTCGTATCAGAAAACTGGATCCGTAGACATGTAGTTTGACGACTTTAGAGACCGTTGACTCTGGCACGCTTTTCGGTGCAAAGCGGGTCCAACGGTGGACATCGTTTTGGCCCGAAATTACCGTTTTGCCCCTGTGTCCAGAATTAGATGTAAGGACAGACAATCCTAGCTAATTGGACTATTCTGAGATCATTGGTATTGTTTATTTCAGCTTCCGGGGACTGTTGTACGGGTTTTGACTATAGTGGCACATTGAGTAGTTGAGATTGTCGGTTTCACCAGCAAAGGACCACAGGCGAGTACAGTTTATTGTCTGCATTTCGATATTGATTTTCACTATATTTCATTGGTTGGCCATTGGTTATGTGATTATTTTCTATTATAAATTATGGAGTCGGGAATTAGAAGTACCAAAGATATGTGATCTGACCATAGCCCGTGTTAGACATTGTAGCCCGTATTTATTTTCTGCAGTAGTGTAGCCCATGTTTATTTTCTGCAGTAGTGTAGCCCGTGTTTATTTTCTGCAGTAGTGTAGCTCGTGTTTATTTTCTGCAGTAGTGTAGCCCGTGTTTATTTTCTGCAAGTAGACATTGTAGCCCGTGTTTATTTTTCATGCAAGTAGACCTCGTAGACCGTGCGGTGTAGTACCCCAGACCGATCACATATCAAAGGTACTTCTAGCAGTTGGGGAAAGTCTGTTGTGTCTATTTATTTACTATTAGTTTTCTGTATTTTCTGTTTATTTTCAAAACTCATAATTGATGTCTAACCTTTGTTTTATAGTCATCTTCTTTATTTGAAATTGCATTCAGTGAATTGTGCTCGTTCCATTCCTGACTGAAAACCAACATTTTTAGGTTAGCCGTGGATTCACTTAGCTTAGGGAGTGACGGAGATACTTGCAGATAAAAGTCTAGAGACTAGCTAGATAGTTGTGTTGTAGCCATTCCTTTATTTGTATAAGTTTATATTTTCTGCAAATGTAAAACTTGTGATCATTGTAAGTTAAATTAATTCTTGTGAATGAGCATTATTTTGTGATTTTGATCTCATGGCCGTGACAGCGTTCTACCGCCGACACTGCGGCGTAGGCTGGCTTGGACACGTCTCGTATCCGTTTAGAAAAAGAAAAAAAACGGGTGCGGGTCGTGACAAGTTTTTGTGGTGGCCCATGCAGGTCATGTTTTCGCAAATCAATGCGAACTCGTGATAGTACTTAAGTTAGTTGTACTATTGCGAGCCTGCGACTGGAACATGCTCATTCACGAACGAGAAATTAATTTAATTTAAGAGGATGACTAGGACTAGGAGTCCCTTGTTCAAATTGACCGATTGGGTAGCTAAGATTGTTAGATAGGCCATACAATTTAGAATTATTAAACTTAGATTGCTTGCTAGAACACTGTAGGTACACTCTTACTTCAATATGACGATATGACCCATGTGGATATACTATTCACTTGGTATGTTAGACTTGTTTAAAATTAAGGCGTTAATTTTGATGAACTATTTAAATTCCTTTTGTTGTACTAGATATAAATCTTATACCATAAGTTAGAATTGTCTATTTTAAATTCTCTTTGTTGTAAGGAGTTAGTTTATAATTTCTGACTTTGTTATTCCTGTGTGAATCTCGAGGTAGACTGGTCCAAAAATTTTCTCCCATGGTTCGAATACACGTGAAAGAGATACCAGAATGTTTGTAGTTCTTTGTCTTCAGTTTATTCCTCCCTGTGCAATCTGTTATTTTAAAGATTGTGACTGATAGGACAAATATTTATGTCTTATTTCATAGTCAACTTGTTTGAATCTCTAGAAGCTCAGGGATTTATTTACAGATATAGTTACGAGAATGTTAGTTAACTCATACTGGCAGGACAGCAGCACACTGTCGCCATTTGTTTAAATTTTGGAGACTAAGGAATCACTGCAGCCAGTAGCGCGCTGGCGAGACACAACCCCTAGAGGTGAAATTAGTTAAGAAAATATAGGTGATGGGATATTGCCAAAACTATGGCTAGTGGTCCTCTCTTTGATCGCCGTTACCCTTGAGTCAATATTGGATAGGGTTAAGAAGTGTTTGACTTCGTATCATATTTGAATCACGAAACCAAGGGTTTACCACAGCCCGATTTTACGAGCGAGGCGTAGTCCTCGGTGAAATGACTTCAGACGTGATTACAAGTTTAGGATACTATAGAGGATAGGACAATGCTCTGTATGTTCTATAAGATCCAAAGCCAATAGTAGTGGAAGTTTGTAAGTTTGGTAGCATGTCTCCCGACCTAGCACTCCGTATGATCCTCGTGATCTACTGATGAGGAAATTGACTGACACTAATAGGTTTACCTAGAATATAGAATTTAGAATGTCCATAACCCATTAGTCGACCAAGTCCTTGTGGATAAGAAGGTAGTAGGAAGACCGTATAAGCAAGAATACCAGGTAAGTTTTGATTCTCTCTAAACTCAAACTAATTATGCCTCCTTTCCAAAAATCTCGCCTACTTATATCTTGACTATCTTGACCAACGCTGCTATTACAGCCTAGTTTTTGCAAGCTCACTCTGTTCTCGAGCTTGATTTGAGGCATATGTTTAGTGGGGACGCCTGCTAACTTATTGTCTAATCAGAATCAGTGTATTATGGTCTGATCACCCATGATGCATTTGGTTCGCTCTTCGTATAATTACACTACGTGGATGGAGATATAGGTATTTAGGATCTCATCCGCGACTGCTTTGACAAATTTCTCTTGAATTATACGTTCGCCCTTGAATCACATGATTGTATTCAGTAACATCTTTCTTGAACTCTTTATGGTTTTTGTCTTTCACTGGTTCGGAAGGGCAGAAGCTCGTAATTGGTAGGAAGATACCGCGTATCCCCATGGCTATGGTAGTTGTATACACAAGTGTAGTTATCATCGGCCAACCATTGGATTGAGTTACTCGTTCTCCTCTTGACCCCAAGCTGTTATCGGGACCTTCTAGCCTTCTGAATTGGAGAATGAGTAGGGTTTTATCCTTAGCCAAATTGCCAACCCAGAAGACTGTCTATTCTCAAGAAACCAAACGTCGTGAGTCTCTAATCATTTACCGTGACTATGGTAGACTCTCATTTCGAGATTGGTTTCCAACAAGTATTGTTCTAGTTGTGTAAATTTTATTATTAAGACCTAACTAGTGTTGGAACACCACAGTCACTAGCTTAGCTAATACCATAGCTTAATTACCCTGTCACACTATGACCTACCAGTTGTCAACAACAATACCTGATCACTACAACCCTTGTGACCATAGCCTGGCAGGTTTGACACAAATAGAAATTTCTTGACTGAATTACTAGAAATCTTTTCTTATGTTGTGCCTTGGAGTGGGTTACCCCATTGGAAACTCTCATATACTGCGGACGAGTAGGTCATTCTATTTTTTTTCCGACCATGTGTCATTGCACACACTCGTTCTCCATTTATTGAGGAACGATCCTTGACATGATTTATATCTACCGTATTCCGTTACGTAGTACCTTATCCTCTATTAACAAGAGTCGAGATACAGTATCCGGACTTTGGAAACCCTCTAACCTCGATATTCCTAAGACTATGTCCTATTTCTAAGGTAGGTAGACTGTAAGCCTCCTAAGGTTTTAGGATATGCGAAGATCACCGATTGATTAGAATTTTTTTTTATTTAGAATGATAGTTAGTGCTCTATGGACTCCCACTTTCCATTTAGATCATTTTGTGTCCCCGGCCGTGTCATTAATATTCGGAGCACGAGACCAGCTGTTATCTTCCGACAAACTGCATATACAAGATCTAGACAAGCCCACCTTCATCTAGGTATATCATGTCCCACTAAAACCCATCCCCTTGTACTCTATTTTTGGGGTACGACCTTCAGGTTAAAAGGACTAGTTATAACCTTTACTATAGTACCGGTATACTTCCCGACTTCCACTAGAGCCTCAACCTTGACTCAATTCCTTCGACCCAATATATGGTGGTGATCTACTCGAAGCCCACTACGCACATACCACTAGTGTGCCACTCGATAGAGGCCTCTTGTGCTACTTAAACACTAGGGTCACCAAAGGCACATTTTGGACTTTAGGGACTTAGCTAACCAACCCGAATGGCAATTAGCTCAACCATTTGGGAGAAAACCTATTCCAGGTTACCATAACCTGGTAGAAATAGTTTATGATTGGACTCTTGTCTAGTCAATATAGATTAAAATTCAAGATTCTTCCAACCAACGATTGATGTCCAATCAAGGAACCCTTTAAGACCCAGTAAAACTCCTCCATACATACCACCATACTTGGACTATAACACAGAACTATTTGAAATAGGTTCCTACCCCTATTTTGCTGTCTCCACCTTTTAGAATGTGAAGTCATTCGTAATCTTATTCCATCTACCTGGAAGTCGCGACACGATCTTGTGTTGCATTATATCCCTTGCTCGTGTGTTTAAATAACCACGGAAAAAGAGATCACAATCTTGATTTTCAAATTCCGTTCTATTAAGGGACCTGTTCAGAAGTTCGAGAACAGAACTTCTGTATTGCACGGATTGCAAGACCTTCTGAAAAGCGAAGAGTTCTTTGACTTAGCAAGTGACTGGACTAGAGTAGCCCCTCTAGCAAATAAGTCAATGGCCCATACACTTTCTTTCTATCTGCATCATTGGATACTCTCTACCACTCTGGAAACTTCATACTCGCTTTCGATTATTTTTTTTCCTTATCTTCTTGTCCTTCCTATTGTAGAGTGACGAATGGTAATGCTTATTAGAATGCACCAATGTTTCTCAGCTACCTATGTAAGATGTTGCTTGTTAAGTGTTTGGGTTGCTTGATAGATAGTAGAGGATTAAGTGGCCATAAGCAGTAGATGTTTATTGGTAGTATTTTAGAAATTCGTTGGAAGATTGAAAGTTTTAGTGACATAGCCTTGAGGGAGTAGTGTGACCAAAGGTGGGTAGAAGTCCTCGAGATTTTGTAGTTGCCAAATGGCCAATGAGAAGGATATAAACTATTTTGAGAAATTAAATTTAAAAAGATTTAAGGTAATAGGAGATCTTTTTTTGAATTTAAGGAATAGTTACGAATTAGAATTTCGAGGACGAAATTATTTTAAGGTGGGTAGATTTGTAACCCCTCTTCTCGAAATTTTTATAATATATTTTTTATTTTATTTATTTATTTGAATTAAATGGTGATTTTTAGAGTTTTTTTATAAATAATTATTTAGTTAATTGTTACGGTAGATGATTTTAGCCATAATGGAGTTTTGGAGTACACGGTGACTAGAAATCGTGGCACGGATAGTGCCATGGCATGCTTCGGCTAGTGTATTAGCCCTGGTAGGGAAGGCCGAGCCATAGTAATGTCCTAATTAGGAAAACAAGGCCAAGTTACGACTTAACCCTTACCGAAGTTTTATTTATTTATTAATTATATTATCGAGTTTAAGGGAACCCGTTTGTACCGAACTAGTCCAGATTGGACCCAAAGCAAACCCAAACCGTGTAGTCATGCGGTACGTCCAATGACATCCGTATTGATGGGTATGAGTGTGTTGTATTCCGTTTAATAACTTAATGAATATTTTCTATGTATTAGTAATTAAATATTATAAATATCATTATTAGTAGATATTCGATGATATTTGTATAAATAGGTCCTTGTACAATTTTGGAATTAATAGATAGCGCATAATGATATATATACACCATTATTGGTTTAGTAAATTTCGTTATTATTATCATTATTACTTTATTGTGATTATTATTATATAATATAAACGTATATATATAGGCGTATAAGTGAATATATATATATATATATATATATATATATATATATATATATATATATATATATATATATATATATATTTATATATATATATATATATATATATATATATATATAAATATATATATATGTAGGTGTACATGTGTATGTATACATAAAATAGAGAAATAGATGGGTGTACGTATATAAATACATATGTGTCTGTATGCATACATGTGTACAAAATATATAATTACATATATATGTGCGTGTATGTATAAATAAATATGTATATGATTATGTGTGTAAATATATATATGTGTATATTGTACATAAGCATTTATGTATATATGGATATAATATATATATATGTGCATAGAAATAAACAAACGGAAAATCCAAAGCCGGCCAGGCCACATATGCAAGCTTCCCAGGCCAGCTGAGAGATCAAGCCCACATAACTTCATAGCTGAAGTTACCCATGTGAAACCGAGGGGGGGTGTTCCCAGCTCTAGCCGACCTTGTGGGAACCCGAGAACAAAACACAAAATTTCGCAACAAAATCCTGTAGCAAAACACAAAAGCCCCTCAGCCAAACCCGCGTATATATTTCCCAGGCTGCAACCAGCAAGGCAAACCCGACCCATGGCCATATACTCATAGTAGTATATGTAACCTACAGAGAACGAGCGAACAAAGAAAACCCGATTCCGATTGCCAAACCCTAAACCGCCGCCACCGACGCCACCACCCCTGGGTGCTCCGCGCGCGCACACGCCAGCCCGCCGTGGGCGGGCGTCGACCGGTGACGGAGTCGCCGAAAAGCTTCGCGCGCGCCACGCGCTACAGATGGCAGCAGCAACACCGCACGGGGCGGTTTTCGTAATGCTGTCACGCCTCGTTCGGTCGGTCGATTCTCGATCTTCCAACTCTGGTATGACGACAACATATACACCTCCCAATCTCTTCTTTTAGTTTTTATTTAGACGATTTAGGTCATCCAGAAAATCGTCGCGAACCTTGCCGAAAAATTGTTCCTGAAACAGTTCACAGAGCAGTCCAATCATCCGTGTTCAAGGATCGATTCCGATCGATCCAGTGACTGTTTAGATATTCTACTTAAACACAATTATTGACAACATATAGGGGATCAAAACGCTTCTGATAGATTAATTTTTTATTTAGTTTACAGAGAGTTATTCAATTCCGAAGTTTCCCAAAAACCTGTTTTTAAAAGAATAAAAAATCATCCACACGACGTGCGTCCCGCCAATCCGGACGACGTAATTGCGTACCAAAAGGATCAAAAGCTGCGTAACGGCTTTGTGGTCGTGTAGGCTTTGACGGAATTCAAATTGGTCGCGTATGCGCGACGAATTTGATGCGTATCCGTCAAAATTTACCGTATCGTGCACTTTGCAAATTTCACAATTACTTCGTGCACGCTCGTCAGATCGAGACGAAACTTGCGCCAACAGAACCATATCGTTTTTCAGGTCCTGTATGCCAAGTTTGGTCCAATTCTGAGACAGTCGAATCCGACGCCGCTTTGCGGGCCCCATGGTCCGACTCAACGGGCGATTTTGTGCACGACCCGCCGGAATCCAACTTTGGACATACGGTTGGATTCGTATCAGAAAACTGGATCCGTAGACATGTAGTTTGACGACTTTAGAGACCGTTGACTCTGGCACGCTTTTCGGTGCAAAGCGGGTCCAACGGCGGACATCGTTTTGGCCCGAAATTACCGTTTTGTCTCTGTGTCCAGAATTGGATGTAAGGACAAGCAATCCTAGCTAATTGGACTATTCTGAGATCATTGGTATTATTTATTTCAGCTTCCGGGGACTGTTGTACCGGTTTTGACTATAGTGGCACATTGAGTAGTTCAGATTGTCGGTTTCACCAGCAAAGGACCACAGGCGAGTACAGTTTATTGTCGGCATTTCGATATTGATTTTCACTATATTTCATTGGTTGGCCATTGGTTATGTGATTATTTTCTATTATAAATTGTGGAGTCGGGAATTAGAAGTACCAAAGATATGTGATCTGACCATAGCCCGTGTTAGACATTGTAGCCCGTGTTTATTTTTTGCAGTAGTATAGCCCGTGTTTATTTTTTGCAGTAGTGTAGCCCGTATTTATTTTCTGTAGTAGTGTAACCCGTGTTTATTTTCTGCAAGTAGACATTGTAGCCCGTGTTTATTTTTCATGCAAGTAGACCTCGTAGACCGTACGGTGTAGTACCCCAGACCGATCACATATCAAAGGTACTTCTAGCAGTTGGGGAAAGTCTGTTGTGTCTATTTATTTACTATTAGTTTTTTTTATTTTCTGTTTATTTTCAAAACTCATAATTGATGTCTAACCTTTGTTTTATAGTCATCTTCTTTATTTGAAATTGCATTCAGTGAATTGTGCTCGTTCCATTTCTGACTGGAAACCAACATTTTCAGGTTAGCCGTGGATTCACTTAGCTTGGGGAGTAACGGGGATACTTGCAGACAAAAGTCTAGAGACTAGCTAGATAGTTGTGTTGTAGCCATTCCTTTATTTGTACAAGTTTATATTTTCTGCAAATGTAAAACTTGTGATCATTGTAAGTTAAATTAATTCTTGTGAATGAGCATTATTTTGTGATTTTGATCTCATGGCCGTGACAGCGTTCTACCGCCGACACTGCGGCGTAGGCTGGCTTGGACACGTCTCGTATCCGTTTAGAAAAAAAACGGGTACGGGTCGTGACAGACGTGCTGCCAACTCTGTCAGACTTTAGCATTTAATGTTCTTTGACGGGTGATGGACTGTTTGAGTGGGCGCATCGATCGGCGTTCCACTAGGCGCATGGGGACGTATGGGGGACGTCCTCGTGAGGCGCTTGATGTTTGAAGGGCGCATCCTTGTGAGGCGCGGTCTGACCGGCGCATCTGCTTCGCATGATGCGTCTTTATTAGTCCGACTGTTACGTTCTTCGAGTGCTTTAAATAGCCGACTTGGCTGAATTCGAAGCGTCAGGTTCATCACCATTTAAGGCAAATTCATTGCACGGGATTCGGAGAGCCAGCCACTTGGCACATGGATTTGATTTGCCCGGCCTATAAATAGTGGCATGGAGAGAGTTTGCTTCTCGTTCTCTCACGTCCTCCCAGAATGAATTTGTTTGCTCGAGCACATTCTGTTGATGAGATGCTCCCGAGGGTGAAGATGCGACGCACTGTCTTCATTGATGCACTTGAAGGTGACTGTTACATCCAAAAGTCGGAGTCGAGGGCTTCTGAGGCAGGCAGAAGGTACCTATTGCATCCAAAGATCGGGATGCTCGAGCCCCGTCTCCGTCATGCTGGAAGAGCCGCAGATCGGAATTGTGGTGCTCCGATCATCTTCCTTGGGGTTTGGGAGATCTCCTCCTCCTGCTAGAGTGGGTGTTGCCCATTCTGGTTGTGTGGAAAGCTGCTCCTTTAGCCGCAGGTTGATTTGCGATGCTCTTCTCTTCTTTGGTTTGAAGAGCTCCTCCTCCAGCTAGAGGGTTGATTGCCACCCTCGTTCTGCTCAATAAATGCTTTAGTAGTCGAAGCATTTGATGGCGCATATGCGGACACTTCATGATGCGCCTGTGGGACGCTGAAGGGCGGCACATAACTGAGCTGCTGAAGGGATGCACATAACTGAGCTGCAGAAGGGATGCGTCTGGCTGAGAGCGCATGGCGAGATACGCCTTGCTGGGAGCGCATGGTGGTTGCTGTGCCTATTTGAGGGCGCATGGCGAGATGCGCCTGTTTGAAGGCGCATAGAGGTTGCTGCGCCTAGCTGTAGACTTAGGATCTTTTTTTTGTAGAAATTCTCCTTTGTAAAGACATGTAATAGACTTTTATATGAAATAAAAAAATCCTATTTTAATGTTTATTCTCTCGCTGTGCCAAGTACTTCATCTGAGCTCCCTGGCGCATGTGATGTTAGGCGCATAGGATTCCTGGTCCTGAAATTCTATGCTTCTACAAGACCCCCTTCAAAGTTTTCAAAATTTTTTGTCAAGTTTTGGAATACTTTGAATAAGAAGCATGTTGGCATCTTCTACGGGGAGCATGACTGTTCAGGCGCATGATCACTCCGCACATCAGAGATGGGGCGCATGCTCCTTTCAGTAAATGCAAATGATAAAGCTTCGATAACCAAGAAGATTAATGATGATCTTTTTGGATTTATTTACAGTTACCTCCTCACAGAACCCGAGACGGCGGCTGAGGTCACACTTCATCAGTTCTCGCGTACGACTGAGCCTATAAATAGGCGTGAGATGAAGAGAGGAGAGTTCTTTCTCTCTTTGCTTTCTCTTTTTAGAGTTCTTCTTTTTAAAAAACCCTAACTTTCTTCCTTCGAGAAATGGCTCCCAAGACTCCTCGCGGCGGTGCTGGCAAAGGAAAGGAACCTGCGGAGTTCGTCGAGGAGGATGCTCATGTCACCATTGTGACATCGGTCGACGTTCGACATGCGGTGACGGGTGGGTGTCATCTTTCAATTTTTTTAGACGAGTCTGCAGCACCTGGCGACGTGCTCTAACTCTTTGTCGTCGACGCGCATGGACTTCGGTCCTGATGATGCACCGAGGCTATTTCGCTGACGTGCATGGGTTTAGGCCCTGATTATGCGTCGAGGTTTACGGCTAATGCGCATGGGCTTACACCCTGATGATGCGCCGAAGCTTTACTGCTGATGCGCATGGGTTTAGACCCTGGTGATGTGCTGAAGCTTTACTGTCGATGCGCATGGGTTTAGACCCTGATTATGCGCCAAAGCTTTGACACACTTTGTCTTCTTAAAGCTTCTTGCCTGACTCTTGCTTTTGTAGTGTCGATGACTATCCCTTTGCTGAATGAAGTCCTTCTGGATGCTTCTCTTTGTCAAATGGGAGTTGATTTCGACGAGGAGGTTATTAACCCCGCGAAGGCTGCTATCACGCTGGATCAGCCTCCCAAGAGAATACAGCAAATCCAGAATCAATCGCCTGTTTTCCTCCAGAGTATGATGGAGAGCGGCAAACTGGAATCTGTTGAGTCCGAGGATGTGACCTTCTTGAAACCTGCCTTTCTGTTCGGTGACCGACTGACCTCCATCGAGGCGAAGATATTGAATATTAAAGAAGACTGGTTCTTCTCTGCGAAGGGCATGGTTCTGTACATGCGACAACTTGAACGCCAGTTGCCGCTGACGGCCTTCTATCGTTTAGCTTCCAAGAGAAGGATGTCATGGGAACTCACTCCTTCTCAAGGAGGGGCAGTGGGGGGTATTCTTTCGATTGATGTTACCTCAAATCAAAGGGATACCTTGGCTGCCTCGCGAGGCGGTCCCTCGTTCAGTTGCCGAACTTTGCATCCTGGGAGCCTTTATAGTGAGGTCCCTAATGATACCTTTGCCTTTAGTGCTTCGACTTTTGCAAATCGGATGCTAACATCGAAGGTTATGTATCCGAAAGGTGGCTTTAGGGTTGAAGGTTGGTGTCACCACATGCTGAAGTGGGACGAGTTGACCCTTTGGGTGTTATCGAAGTTCAAGGCTGAGATTAAAGAGATTGGGCTGACGGCCGCTATCCGTGCCACTCAGGCTGGCGTGGACCTCAATAAGCATATGTTCCTTGCGCTCTTGGAAATATTCAATGCCCAGACTGGCACTTTCTTTACTCCGGTGGGGGAGTTGGGATTGGCTCTCCATGAGATGTACGAGGTGTCCAAGCTTCCCTGGGGCTCGGAACCGTACGAGGAATATTTCCCCTCAAATGAAAAGATCGTCGTTCTGGAAAGGAAGGACCCGGAGATGGTGGCTGTTTTCAAGGAGGTAGCGAGCCATCATTATCTGATGCAACGGAAGGACAAAGGCAAGTCTCAGCCCCATGTAACTGCTTGGAGGGATTACATCTTCAAGCAAGATTTGATGGACTCCTCAAAGATCCGGTTTACAACTCTGCAGGGGCTGAAACCCGCGGAAGTAACTTCCGAAATGAGCCGACTAGACGAGAGGGCCCCCCGTTCAAATGAGAGTGGCAAAGATGCGTACAGCTGTTTCTGGCACTGTGTGCATCAGATGTCGTCCAAGGCAGTATTGACTGCATACCTGATGATGTGGCTCCGGGATTGTGTGTTCTCGGGCGGATCAGGTTCTGTGGAGAGGGTGAACCGGAACCTCATTTTGCCAGCAGTGAAATTGGTTTTTGGTCGCCCTTTGGCTCTCCTTCCCGCGATGGTGTGTAACCTGTTGTGGGGCTTGAGGACTTTTGCTGATGATGTGATCCATGGGAGAGGTAGAAATGACAACTTTCTCCGGGTCGAGCTACCATTCCATTATCTGATGGGAAGGTTGATTCTGCATCACCCGAACCTGATGAGTCCAGGTCCGGAAGAGGATCACGTTGAAGGTGACGCCTTTATCCGCCACTTCTACAAGAGGAAGTGGTTGCACACCGGCGTCCCCGTTTGCAGGAGAGTCTTGTCTTATCTCCAGGGGTGGGAGATCGTCAAGGTCGGTCCCATCTTCAAAGATTTCGAGGCTGACCAAGATTTGGACGACTCTGGCGAGGATGCGATTACTCTGCCGAAATGGGGTTTTCGTTGGTTACAAAGTATCCGGCCTTCCCACTTGGTCTACCGCAACCAGAATAAGTGCTATATGGAGCCATATCTGCCAAGCCAGTTTGCTCGCCAGTTTGGCTACACCCAGCTAATGTTACGGAATCCCAGTAATAGTCTGGGGTTTGCTGGGAGTTTACTGGATGGAGCCCGGGGTTGGCAATATTACAATGTCGGATGCACTGGTGTTCATTTCACTACGCCAGTTCGCAACCTTCGGCCACAGATCCTGTATTCGACCGTTAAGCTGTATTGCACCATGAATACTGTGTCTCCTGATTATGATAGGGAGACCAGTTTCATCATTGGAACTCAGCTAGAGGCTACGACGAATATGTTGGTGGCGGCTCGGTCATATCACCCACCAGAGTTGGCGAGATATCGGGCTGCTGCTGTGGCACCAGTGAGAGGTAATCGGGAAAATCCCCTGCTAGGAAGAGGCGGGCTGACGCAGAAGCCGGTTCGTCTGTACCAAAAAGGCTGAGAAAAATGACGACTCCAAAGTCTACGAGAGTGCCGCCAGTAATGCCAATGGAATCGGTTCCTGCTGAGGTAAAGACATTCTCCATAATCTGGTTCCTTCTGTCGTTTTTGTGACATACGCTTCCCTTTTGTAGGAATCGTTGAAGAAGAAGACCCGGGTTTCAAAATCGGGTGGCAGTAAACCGAAGGAGGTAGCAAGCTCATCTGATAAGCGCATTCCTCCGATTGCAATGTCCCCTGTGGAGGAGAATCCTGACAATGTTGTTGTTGTGGAGATTCCAGTATCTCCAGATTGTGTTGGAAGGGAAGCTGAGTTTGAAGCAGCTTCCGAGATGGTGCAAACAGCCGTGGGGGCTTTGGACGTTGAAGGTCCAGCAGAGACGGGGCTTCCAGATGAGGAAGTAGCGTAGAGTTCGTCGTCTTCAGATGACGTTCCTCCAGAGATGCGCGAGCCTGTTACGGGGGCAACAGATGTGATTGGAACAGAGGAGGGGGTTGATTCCCCTCCTTGTCATGATGAGGGGAGGTCGACTGCAGCATTGCCGAGCCCTACCCCAGACTCAGCAGCGGAGGCTGAGGTGGCTGTTGACCGGGAGGTAGTAACAAATCCTATCCTTACAGAGGGATTTGATGGTGAAAGTGGAACTTGTCCGCCAATCCTGACTCCAAGGGAGCTGAGTCTGGAGACAAGTGCCGATCCTTCTATTCTGACGGAGGGGGAATGTCCCGTACAGCCTGCTGATAGCATGTTGGGGACGGATGAGGTAGCCGCTGACGTCGGTGGTCCCTCTGTGTTTGAGAAGGGTAAGGGTTTGCTGGAACCCTCTGTTGTTCCTTATACTTGGGGCACGATATCGACGCCTCTATCGGCTCCTCCTGTTCTTTTGTCTCCTCAGGCTCAAGCCCCCGCTGAAGAAGAATCCGTCGATGCCGAGGTTTCAGCCTCACAAATAGAAGCCGGCGGGCCTTCTTCCGGTCCGCTGTCTAGAGCAGCTCCTCCAACTCCTGCTATGACGCCCCAGGTGCTAGCGGATGCAGATGAGAATGTGAAGTTCATTATTGAGGCGGTGTATAAGATGCTGCAGAGGGGTGTGTCGGCGGTGATGGATGCCAACGAAAGCTTCGCGACGGCAAAGACCCTGGCACTCCCTCACATCAATCTGATACGTTCCCACCCGGGCCATGATCATATGGCCGAGATTCTGGAGGCCTCAGTGGCTGAGCTGGACCAGCTGCTTTCTGAGTTTCAGTGTATCCAGCGAAATGATCTCTCCGCTCTGATAGCCGCAGAGAAGGAGAAGTTGATCGTTGAGACTGAGTTTTCTTACCAGGCCACCGTGGGTGTCTGGGAACGCGAGGTGGCTGAAACTGAGGCTGCAGTGGAGAGGTTATCTTAGTCCACGCAGGAAAAGGTGGAGCTGCGAGCTGCGTTGGACGCTAGTATAGCGGAGGTTGATGCTAAGATTCGCCTCCTTGAAGACCAACGGGCCCAACTCTTATTAGATGCAGAGCGAGTCTAAGCTGAACATGTAGCATCTAAGGAGAAGGAAGCGGCTTTCACCCGCCAGGCTCTTTCCCTGGCTCAGCAGCGGCAACAGTTAGACGAGAAGCATGAGGATGACACTTCTCCTGAGGCCATAGAAAGGATGCGTCAAGAAGCCGAACGTAGGGTCCTGGCAACCGTAGAGACTCGGGCGGCAGACTTGAAGCGTCGGATTGAAGAGCTTTCGGCCAACCAAGGGGATGTTTAGGGATTGTAATCTCTTCTTTTTGTGTAATTTGCAACTCTTGTTGGGGATGTAATCCTTTATTTTTGAATAAAGAATACAGAGTTTTTATGGTGTGTTCATTTTTGCTGTCATGAACTTGATGATTTGTGTGGACTTATTATCTCTTACGCACCTTGGTTTTTAGGCACAGATAATAAGTTCGAGAGAATCGACGTGCTTGCTCAGAGGTAATGTGGACGTGGCAAATATGGGATTCAAATGATAGAATCTTCCTACTCATAGGTGTTATGGACGTGGTAGGAATGACTCTGGGGATACGCGGAACTACTCAGAGGTAATATGGACGTAGAAGTTCTGTGATCAATGTACGGCAACGTAGGGGTTGTCCGTACGGGATGTTTACTCAGAGGTAACGTGGACGTGGTAAACATGATGGGTAGCGTAGCCTTACGGAGCGTAAGGTCCTGCTTTGTAGGGTGTAGGGGAACAACTCAGAGGTAATGTGGACGTGGTTGTCCTTCTACTGGAGGATAAAATGCTACGGAACAGCTGGGTTCTGAAAGCGTAAGATTTTGTGGAAGAGAATTGTATGTGAGCCCTGATGATTGGGTCCACAGACTTCCTTGTTGGGTGGAGATAGAAGTACATGTCTGAAAGATATCAAGAGTAGTACTTTTTTAGGAACTTGCCGTTGATGGGCATCATGAACAAGTCCCCATTGGGTTTGGCGAGGCGGTAAGCACCGTTCGAGTATACCGTCTCTATGATGAAAGGTCCCTCCCACTTGGGCTCGAACTTTCCAGGTGTCTTGTGAGTCAACACCATCGGCCTCCTGACTGCCAGAACCAGGTCGCCTACTTGAAAAGTCCTCTGTTTGACCTTCTTGTTGAAAGTCTGTGATATACGGGCTTGATAGAGTTCGATGCGTTGTTGAGCTAGGAGACATTTTTCGTCAAGTGCCTCCAATTCTCGCAGACGGCGACGTTGATTGTCTTCTTCTGTGAGTTGATTTGTGATCGCTACACGGAGCGAGGGTATCTGGATCTCGAGAGGCAGTACCGCTTCGCTTCCATAGACCAGGGAGAATAGTGTGTTGCCCGTCGGGGTCCGTACCGTTGTGCGGTAGGCCCAAAGGCATTCGTCGAGCTTTTCGTCCCAGTCGTGTTTGTTAGATGACACGACCTTTTTGAGTAGCCTGACGATCGTCTTGTTGAACGCCTCGGCCAATCCGTTTGCTGTCGGATTATGGGCGGTCGATGCCACGTTCTGAATACGATTCTTGTCACAGAATCTGCTGAAAACATGGCTGATGAATTGTGGACCGTTATCGTGAATAATCCTTCGAGGTACCCCGAAACGGTAGATGACATGGTGTTTTATGAAGCTGATCACCCTGGAACTCTTCACTTCCGCCAGTGGGACTGCTTCTGCCCATTTGGAGAAGTAGTCGGTGATGGCTAGGATAAAGCGGTGTCCCCTTGATGAAGGGGGGTGATTGGTCCTACAATGTCCATGCCCCAGGCTTCAAAGGGCCAGGAGGCGACCGTAGGATGTAGTGGTTCTGACGGTGTATGGATGAAGTCGGCATAAAGCTGGCAAGCATGGCACTTCTTAGTATAGTCGACAGCGTCGGCTGCCATGGTTGGCCAGTAGTAGCCCATGCGTCGCAGTCGATCCTGTAACTTAGGGCCAGGTTGATGGGCCCCATAGGTTCCGTCGTGAGCTTCTCGAAGGGCTTCGGCTGCTTCTTCGTTGGATAAACATCGAAGGAGAAGTCCATCGTAGGAGCGTCGGTACAGCATTTTATTCGCTGTATCGTAATAGAATCGAAGGGAGCACCTCCTGACTGAGACGACTTCTTTCGGGTTCTCTGGGAGAATTCCGTAGACAGCGAAGTCGATGAACGGGAACCTTCAGTCTCGGACATTAACACCAGCACTTGTTGACATGGCATAGGCCATTTATGGGCATAGGTTGTTTTTAGGACAGACTAAGTCTCGATCAACTACCGTGACGTAGTGTTGAGTCCCGAGGGGTGCTGCCAATGAGACTGCGAGGCCAGCCAGAGCGTCAGCCTCCAAATTTTATAGACGAGGTACATGTTCGATGAAGAACTTGGTGAAGGTTGAAATGATGTTCAAAGCAACCTCATGGTAAGGAATCAGATCCTCATGGCGAACTTCGTATTGCCCTCTGATCTGGTTAACGACGAGTTTTGAGTCGCCGTAGGCTTCCAGATGATTCACCCCCAGCTGTTGCGCCAGCTGGAGTCCCATGATGAGCGCATTGTACTCGGCAACATTGTTGGAGCACGGCTTTGAAAGGGAGTAGGCACGCTGGATGACCAGCTGATCGGGGGAGACTAAGACTACCCCCACTCCTGCGATGATTTAGCCTTTGGGGCCTGTTCTTGAAGCACCATCGAAAAACATCCACCAGACGGAGCTTTCTTCGGTGACGCTTGATTCTTGGACCTCATCCGGGATGTCTTCATAGAGTCTGGAGGACTCCGGGATGGGGTGCACGGCTAAAAAGTCGGCCAGAGCCTGACCCTTAACGGCTTTTTGTGGAACGAACACCATGTTGTATGGCGTTAGCAGGATTGCCCATGTAGCTAGCCGGGAGTTCAATGACCCTGGCTTCGTCATGAGAACTCTGAGTGGATTGACTCGGGAGATGACATGAATTGTCTGACCCGAGACATAATGGCGAGTCTTCTGGATGGCAAATACCAAAGCTAAACACTCTTTTTCAACGGGGTTGTACCGGTGTTCGGCCCCGATCAGTGTTCTACTGAGGTAGTAGATAGCTTGCTCGTAGCCTGTATCGCTGTTCTGAGCCAGCAGAGCGCCGAGGGAATGATCCATGGCACGGACGTAGAGAAGAAATGGTTTGTCGGCGACGGGTGCCACCAGGACTGGCGGGCTCGTCAAGTAAGCCTTGATATCGTCGAAAGCTTTTTGGCATTCCTCTGTCCAGATGTAAGTGGGTGAAGGGTTGACATTTTCCGAAAAGGTTTGCTATAAACCTCCGGATGTATGCCAGACGCCCTTGCAGGCCTCGAAGTTCTCGGAGGTTCTTCGGAGGGTCCATGTCAAGGATGGCTTTGGTCTTCTCGGGATCGACGTGAATGCCTTTCGCCGTGATAATGAAGCCCAAGAATTTTCTGCTAGAAACCCCAAGGAAGGATTTAGCGGGGTTCATCTTGAGTTGATGCGCTCGCATGAGATCGAAGACTGTCTTCAGGTCTTGTAGGTGATCACCTTTGAGACGACTCTTGACTGCGATGTCGTCAACATAGCATTCGACTGTCACGACCCGCTACCCAAATTGTTGGGCCAGACCGAGTCATGCCCAGCCTACGTTGAGATAAAACGTAGTAAGCTGTTCTAAAGACAACAGGATAAGACTAAATGTGCTAACAGTTCTATAAGTGAAGAAGAATCATAAATGCTCCAAACACAAAAGTCGTCGTATATAGTAAAATATCCAAGTACAAGTAAACTGAAATGTAAAACTGGATACATGTCCAGTTACAAAATGATATAGTCTAATACATGTCTACTCTCAAAAGTCTAAGTAAACAAAAGACAACTAGGCGAGGTTCCCTGCAGGAACATCCTCGTAAAGTAGAGCCGGGTCCTCGGCAGTATCTCCATAGTATGTGTCACAGAGTAACTCCTCCTCAGTAAGGACACCTACAACGTTATCCTGTCAGGACGGAAGCAAGTACTAAATCTAACAAACATATAATACTGATCATGTGATGAAAAGGAAATGACATATCATGTTGGTTCAGTTTTAGGTATGTTTTAGCATGGCGATAGATATACATTTTAAAGTTTAAAACTGTAGTAGGTGAGTGATCAGTCAATAGGTAATCAGGATGTACAGCGATACATATCAATTTTCTGATGTGCACATACGTACACATAACGACATCGGTGTATATCCATACACAAACGCGGGACCAGACATACGACACAGATACATATAGAATGTAACGGTGCTCGGTAAATACATACGGAGAAGGGGGTCATGATCACGTACACTACTAGCAGTTTCCCCTTAACCCGTTATTTAAGCATGTGAGAGATTATGAGATACTGTATAAATATGGTAGAAACTGAAAGTATACAACATGTGAAGTTCTAACTTGCTACCCCAAGGATCAGCATTTAACATGGTTGGTGATTCACAGTTTTATGGTTTATAGCAGTATGTAAAGTTCGTAGAAAGTACTTGCCTCTAGCAAAGCAAAACAAAACAAGCTGCGATAACAGTACTATGGATGTCCAGTAACTCGTCACTGTAGAAATAAATGCAACAACTTAGCTTTTACACTAAGCTAAAATACTAGAACACTAATTGGTGTGACACAACTTGTGACTGGGCACCTAGCCAAAATGATGACTTGGCATAGGAGACCAATGTGGGATGACATACTATGTTAACTAACTTTCTAGGGTCTTTATACTAGTGAGGGATGGGGTTCAACATGACTAAAACTCCAAATAACACAAAAAGCTACAAGTCGTATTTAATCAATAAATAAATCAAAAGATCATTGTGTTCTAATAATTTTAGAGATAGGCAAAAAGCCTAGTTTTTCTTAAGGTAAAGTACTAAAGTGATCCTTGTTAATCATAGAAATTTATTATAATTTTTCTGGAATTTATTAACCAGTACAAATATTTTATAAAAATCAGTTTTCCTAAGTATATAGAAAGTGAGTTTTGGTTTTATATGCCAAACTAGTGGCAAAACAGTAAATTAAATACTACAAAAATTATACTAAATTAGCTAACTTAACATAGTATCTAAAAACTATTTTTCCATAATTTTAGCAATACTTTAAGTATTTTTAGAAAATCAAAAACAGCATTGCACACAATAATTAATTATCTGCATATTTTATCCATGTATATAATTTGAACCAAAGTTCAAATACAGGACCCAAGGCCATGAATCAAGTCCAATATGACTTGTACAGGTCTTGAATGTGTGAAAACACATTTGAGCCCAAATACCCATGCTATGCTTGGACACCAAATGGTTGCAGTAATTTAAATACAATAAAAATATAATTTGGTGATAGTGCAAAATAAATATTATTATTTTAATAAGGCTAATTTGTACAAAAGAATATACATACCTATGCTAAAGTATATATAGATATATAAGGAAAAATACTTAATTTATTGAGTATATATATATATATATATATTTACAAATATATATATATATATATATATATATATATATACATAAGAAAATACTTAATAATATAGTGTATATATATATAATATATATATACATAGGAAAATGTATATATAGACATATATATATAAAATTTACTAACTACAAAATATATACATATATATTAAATATTGTTAAAAAATACAGTATATACATATATATAGATATTAATATATATACATATATATATATATATATATATATATATATATATATAAATACAAAATAAAAAGAAAAAGAAAAGAAAACAGAAAAGAAAAAGGAAACACAGAAAGGGGGGCTCGAACCCTGTCCTCAGGAAGGGGGGGAGGATGTTTAAACGGGTCGGGCTGGCCAGGGGGTCAGCCCGAGCTCAGTGTTAGGGTTAGAGTTTAGGTTAATTTTATTAGGTTTAGGTTAGATTAACAATAAAAAAAAATATAAATATCGGCCCTGTGTCCTGACAGTTAAGGACACAGGTATCAGTGTGTCCTAGGCATGCACGACACGCACGAGTTCAATCTCGCGTGTCCAGTTCCACACTTATGCTCGCCAGGACACGGCGAACAACATACATGCGTACGAGACACGCACGACACAGTTGACACAAAACACTCACGTGTCCAGTCGATCGGGGGGGATTTGGTGGTCGTGGACGGCGGAGGAGGCGTCATGGCGGTGGCGGAGTGGTGGCGCTGCGGTGGACTCGTCAAGGCGCATCGGGTGAGGGTGGTCGAAGGCGGTGATGGTCGACGGTGGGGCTGGGCGGAGTTCGCCGGAGTAGGGCTAGGGTTTAGGAGTTCGTCGGGGGAGAACGGGGCAGCGGTTGGTCGTGGGGGAGATTTAGGGTTAGGGTTTAGTCAGGGGAGTGAGGGGGAGTTTTATAGGAGGTTTTTGAGGCGGTCGGGCAGCCGGATTCGGCGGGGGCAGGGCGGCTAGTCGTCGGGGCAGCGGGGTTGGTGAGGGATCTGGAGGAGAGAGAGTGGGTGACTGGTCGGGGGGGGTTTGGCAGGTTTGCACAAAAGTCCCCCATGTTTTAGGATTTGCATAAAGGCTTCTATCAGCATAAAATGCAAAATAACATTTGCATTTCCTAATTAAGAACAAATCATAAATTACAAACTGATATAAAATTAATTCCAAAAATTGCAAAACTTATTTAATTAATTTTAAATAATTTGCAAAGTGATATTTTTATATTTAAAACTCATTTAAAAATATAGAAAAATTCCTAAAAATCCTAATAAAATATTTTAAGGCCAAAACTAACATTAAAATTTAATTAGCACTAATAGAACTAAAATTGAAAAACAGGGGCTTACATCGACTGTCTTGTAAAGATGCTGACGGAAGATGGTGCTCATAGCTCGTTGGTATGTTGCACCAGCGTTCTTCAAGCCGAAGGGCATCACTGTGTAGCAGAAAACCCCCTTCGGAGTCCTGAATGACGTGTGTTTTACATCATCGGGGAACATCTTGATCTGGTTATAGCCCGAATACCCGTCCATGAAAGACATGCGTTCGAAGCCGCATGTGTTGTCGATCATCACGTCGGTGAATGGAAGCGGGAATTCGTCCTTCGGGCAAGCAGTATTGAGATCCCTGAAGTCGATACAAACTCGTATCTTCCCATTCTTCTTGGTGACAGGGACGACGTTGGCCACCCAATCCGGGTGTTGTTCTTCGCGAATAAATCTATTGGTCAAGAGTTTGTCAACTTCCTGATCGATAGCGTTCATGATGTCAGGACGAAAATATCGCTGTTGTTGCTTTGTAGGCTTGGCATCAGGTAAGATGTTAAGCCTATGCATCGCAATCTGGGGATCAAGTCTCGACATATCTTCGTAGCTCCAGACGAAGACATCGATATATTCTTTAGCCAGCTGGATTAAAGATTCTCGGTCTTCTCCTCTTAGGCTTTTGTTGATGAAGATGGGTTTGGAAGAAGATCCATCCCCAAGGTCGATCTGCTCGACTTCGTCTTCGGTAGGGGGTTCGCGTAATTCAAAACGAGACTCCTACTGTTCTCCTAGGCGTTGAGCCCAGGGTTCTTTTTCGAAGAATTCTGGCATTTGGTCTTCGCCTTCATCTTCTTGAGATTATGCAGATGTCATGTTGGCTGACAGCACTTTCTTGAAGACTGATCCGATGCTGGTATCGGAATCCCAAGTTGATGCTTCGGACGAATGTGAATGTTCTATCTCTTCTGCTTCCGAGCTCTCTGGAGTTGACGGAGGCGTGACATAGCCCACCCTCCGTCGAGTTCGATGATAGTAGTCTTGTGGCTTTCCTTTAGGTGTCGGAAGTCAGAGAGGAAGACGTCGACCCTTGCCGTAGTTCAGGCCTTTGTTGCTTTTTAGGTCGTAACCCATCTTTTGGATGAGGTACTTTGCCTTGTCCGTATACCGATAGACTTGTATTCTGCCGGTATCCGGTTCTTACTCGAGTGGCAGGAGGTCTTGATGACGCTCGACTTTGCCGAAGATGATGGATTCTTCGTCTCGACTCCGCGGTGGGACTACAAAACAGACCTCTTGGGACGGGACAACTCGATTTACATGATGGACGGTCGTTATTTGTGTTTGCAACGACCGTAGAGCGTTATCTAATGTATACATGGCATTCCAATGTGGAAGACTACAATAATTAAAAGATACTCTATTATTGATGAAACACGAGATTTTATCCCGCGGGATTACATTATCCAGAGAGGGTGCATCTACATCAGCAGATATATATTCCCCTAGCTCTTCGTCTGTGAGTACTGGGGTTGGATCGGGAGAGTCCACCACAGCTTTGATCTTGGGGTCCGAGAGGGCTATGTGGGCCTTCTCCGACAGCTTGGATGAGACAGATGATTGCGGCGGCTTGCCCTTAAGACGCACCTTCAAAGGTGCCTCAACTGCGCCTTCGGTAATTGGTGCCTTCCCCTGTAGTTTTGCCACAAGGGGAGCCGATGTTTGAGGCAGCTTTCCCTTGAGCCGTATCTTCAAGGAAGCTTCAGCTGGTGTTCTACCCGGAGCAGTTGGTGCTTTTCCAGGCAGCTTGATGCTCATGGGAGGCAATGTCTGAGGCGGCTTCCCTTTGAGTCGAATTTTTAAAGGAGCGTCAGGAATCATCTCTGGCTCCATGTCCGGCTCTGCTGCCGTTTCTGCTTCATCGTCAGCGTCATTGGTTTCCTCCTCGTCGGACGACTTGTACAGGGTAGAATCCGTGAAGTAGGCTTCGACCCCCTTGAAAGGGTCAATGTCCGCAAACTCCGTCCGGATGATGTCGTTGGTGGATACATATTTCATACATTGGTGGAGTGTAGATGGCACCACCATGTACTCATGCAGCCACGGTCGACCCAGGAGGAGGTTGTAGTTGACGTCGGCATCCATGACATAGCAAATTACCTCGGTTCTGAGGTTACCAATATGACACTTCAGCCGTATTTTGCCCAGTGGCTCGCTTTTGCTAGCATTAAAGCCACTGATTATTGTGTTGGAAGGCGCCAGTCGGTACATTGGGATCCCCAGTGTTGAGAGCAGCGTCTTCGGAATGATGCTGAGGGAAGACCCCGGATCGATCTGAATCTGCTTCACCTTGACGGAACCGATATACCCTGTATAATACAGCGGCCTGTTGTGTCGGTTGTGCTTGAGCAGCATATCTTGTTGGGTGAAGGTTATGTTGGGGATAACTTCATCCGCACAATGACAGTACGCACATGTAGTCGGAGTATCCTCAGGCTGCTTGACCTGGCTGATGAAGGACTCAGCATCCTTCAGGGCTTCACAGAGAGCTTTCCGAGTGTCCTTGGAAAGATGAAGGAGCTCGAACAGAGACAGGAGGGCAGGAGTACTGGCAAGTTGTGCCAGTATGTCGAAGTTGTGGGGCTTGGCTAGCCCCGAAGCATTCTCCTTTCGCAGAGGCCTGTCGAAACGGGCCTCTACATGCTTCTGCTTATTGGCTGCTGGGGGCTTAGATGGGCCCTCTTCCTAGGCAGCAGGGACGGTACAGGGAGGCACTACCTCGACGGCAGCTTCGTCGGGTTGGGCGTTCTGATGTGAACGTGTCTGTACAGGAAGTGCCTCTTCCGCAGGAGAAGAGACCATACGGCAAGACTTGATCTTCCTGCCCTTAGTTTTGGAGACAGAGCGTACCTCCAGTTGTGTAACCTCGGAGACGAGGTCAGGGTGAACCCACAAGACCTCTCCCCGGGATGTGGTGAGTGGGATGAGTCCACTAACGTTGTCACGAGTAGGTGGTAAGTTAACCACCTCCATTGTCGCCTTTGGGATGGGGACGACGCCATCTTGTGTTGTAGTGGACGACAAGGTACCAAATTAGAGTGACACCAGGTTGGCCGAAACTGTTTTCTCCTCGTAGTCGACCGAGATGACATCCGTATTGATCATGCGTTGGATGTAGTTCTTGAGGACGTAACAGTCCTTAGTTGGGTGTCCGACAAACCGATAGTAGTGATAGTACCTCGGATTGTCCACTTTCCCAACCTCGTCGGGACGCTTCGGGTCCGGCAACTTGATCTTGTCACCCTGCTTCAGTATCTCAAAGAGTTGCAGGGTGTCTTCATCGTTGAAAGAATAAACCTCCTTTGGCCTTGGTGCAAGTGGAGGCTTCTGAGTAGGTGCTGATGCACCTTTGGAGGCATTGATAGTCAACTCATGTTTCCCCTTCGTCTCTCGTCCGGGGTTGTTGGCTGCAGGCCGTTTCCCCTTGTCTTCAAAGGCAGGGAAACTAACCCCCAGAAGGCGAGCATTGGACGCCTTCTTTTCTGCTGCCTCGGTCTCGATGATCAAGGAACTCCAGTCGGGAGGAGGAGTAGAGTTGAGCCAGAGTTTGATTGCAGGCAGCATGTTCATGCTGCAGGAGGAGAGGAGTACGTGTTCTGTCATGCCCGGGGGCAGTCTGAAGCAGGCCTGTCGGAAGCGTTCGATGAATACTCGAACTGTTTCCTTCTCCTTTTGGCGTATCTCTATGAGGGACGCCATTGTCATGTCCTTTCCGCCGTCGTAGAAACGGTCGAGGAAGAGACGCGTCAAGTCGTCGAAGGAAGATATAGAGTTATCGGGGAGACTGCAGTACCAGTCGTACGCCACTCCTTTCAGTGCCCCGACAAATATGCTGGTGAGTAGTGCGTCCTCCTTCGGGAGATGTCCCGTCTAAGACTGGAAGTACGTCAGATAGCGACGCGGAGAGTCCTTCCCGTCGTATGGCGTCAGTGTTTGTGGTTTATACTTAGGAGGATAAACCACCTTGTTCCATTCGAGGGGATAAGGTTGGGGGATCCCCATATTTTGGCGCTCCTCTTGTCTATTCTTGGACTCAAAGCGTTCGCGCAAGTCCCTGATCATCTCGACCACGTCTTCTGTGGAGCTGGGAGTCGGGAAAGGTGGTACCACCTGGAGTTGAGCATTTGAGGGCTCCGACGTTCGTGGTGCTTCGCGGCGATCTGTATCCAAGGATACCCGTTGAAGGGGTACACTTGATTCTCCATTAGCCCCTGGGTCAGGACCAGTAGACGGTGCCCTGGCCAAAGCGGACCGTATTTCAAACACTGCTTGAGTCAGTGTTTGTATAGAGGCAGAGAGGGTTTTGAGTCCTCCCTTCAGGGTGTCCATGCGCTGGACGAGGTCTGCTGGCGGCGCATCAGGCTCGGTATCACCCCCAGTCATGTATACTGTCATGACACGGCTGGAGTCGAATGGATCAGTTGAGGCTTCGCTTTCGGCCTCACTCTCCTGTAGGGAAGTTGCCTCTCCTGGAGCTTCGTCC
Source organism: Iris pallida (assembly GCA_029216955.1). Taxonomy (NCBI): domain Eukaryota; kingdom Viridiplantae; phylum Streptophyta; class Magnoliopsida; order Asparagales; family Iridaceae; genus Iris; species Iris pallida. Next base: position 2,880,442 of record JANAVB010031818.1, read on the forward strand.
TGGCTACCCCCAGCTATGTTTTGGAGGACACACTCGTCTTCAGGAGCGTCCGCAAGGGCCTGATTATCCCATATTCTGTCTTGGAGGTCCTCGTCTTCGAGACGCAGATCCACAGGGGATAGACTACCCCCAGCTACATCCGGGAGGCTGATTTTGTCTCCAGGATGAAGGTCCACCCCAGCTGTGCTTTGGAGGATATCTTCGTCTTCAGAAGGAGGGTCAACGAGGGCTTGACTACCCCCAGCTTCCTCCAAGATCTTCTTTCTCTTCCGAGTGCCTTCAAACACCCCGGAGGACAGAACAGTTGTCTTGGTTTTCCTCGGCTGGCTCTTGGACGAGGACGAGGAATTGCCAGTCGCCTTTCGGACTGACGAGGAGTTGGAGATTATATTGCATGAAGCAACCTTTAGTTCTGGCTCCTCTTTTGTTGACACCTTCTTTCCGAGGCGACGTCGGAGGGGCGTTGATGATTGCAGCCGCTGGAACACCGACTGTCTTGGTGGCACCGCTGCCTTGCAACAGCAGTTGATGGGGACTACAGCACAGGTGTGCCCTGTAAGGGGCGTATTGTGCTTGTCAGTCGACTCTCCTGATCGGCGTTTGTGAGTGATCACGTTACGCAGATCGTTGGAGGAGAGTACCACCTTCGCACCCCCATCAAGCGCATGGCAAGGCCAAGCGCCGGGATGGTTAAGTGAATGCTGTGCCCCCTGATCCAACACCAAACAGGCGCTCGGATCAGTATTGGGAGGACAACATTTACAGTGATTTGAACGAACCTCAAACGCACAACCAGTGGAGGCGCGGGAGTTCAAGACCACAGGGTTTACCTTGCTCGACTTGGTTGCAAGCACAACAGATGCGCCCAAGTGAGACAAAGACTTTAAAGGTCGACTCATCTCTGGCGCAGAGGCTCCTGAGCCGACCTTATACAGCTTACCATCAGCAGCGCGCATGATTGTGAGCGCATGCTTCTGATTTGCTGTCGGCATAGCACGTTTGAGGCGCATAGCCCGTGCTGCCTTGGACTTCTTCGTGCCAGCCCGCTGGGGAGCATAGTACTCAGAGTCCAAATTCTCCTCGCCACTACAGTGAGTGAGTCTGTCAAAGACAAAGACTTTCAGTGGCGCATCAGAGGTGATGCGCGGGGAATTAGCTGCGCCCCTGCTCCGTTGGCGCATCTTCCTCGCCTGAGAGGGAGATGGCTGGAGAATGTGGTCAGTCGCACATTTTTCCGAGAGATGCGCTGCACCGGTGGACGCGTCTTGGTTGCTGAGGACGTCAGCAGGAAGGGAAGGCTGCATTGGCGCATCCCCTTCGGTGGTGGCGGCAAAGGTGTCGACCTTGCTCACCCAGACTCGGCGAGTCTTTTTCGGCTTCGGCAGCCGCTTCGAAGGACTCGCACTGCCTTCAGAGATGAACTCCTCATATACCTGTTGATTGAGGCGTACGACCAGCGTTTTGTGGGAGGCGTCCATCTTCACGTCGTCGGATTGCGACACAGCTTTCTCGGTGGAGGAGAAAGAAGTCCCCAGCAGAGTCGCCAGCTTGTTTGCCATTAAAATCTTTTGATTGCAAATTTCAATTACAAACAGAACAGTGTTACAATGTAGGACTTAGACGTAGTCCTAGGAGTACACTTTTGTTTATCTGGATCCCTTGTGCCGATGGAGCGAGTGGTAATGCGTTGACTCCGTTGGCGATCTGACGACGGTTATCGGTTCTCTGAAGGTCTGAGTTGCTCTAGGTGCTGGAGCTTGCTGAGAGGAGGAAGACGTTGAGTGTCTGTATCTGCCTCTCTGTGTATGCTCGCAGGTTTGCCTCTGGATATGTATGTCGGTGCTTGTATGATATGTGTAGATCAGAAAAAAGTCTGAGATGCATGGCTTTTGAGGCGCATGCGGGGCTTCAGTAGTGACTTTACTTCTGTCTTTAGGGATCAGAGAAAAGTTTGAGGCGCATGGCTTTTGAGGCACATGCAGAGATTTGGGCGCATGGCTGCGGAGGCGCATGCGAGATGGTTGGGCGGCCACGTGGCTTGTAACCGCCGGAGGAGAGTAATGATGATGCTGACGTTGGTGACACTTCGTCTTCTGAAAAAGCTGTCAAGTTCAGTCCTCGGGGGACGTGCTGCAACTCTGTCAGACTTTAGCATTTAATGTTCTTTGACTGGTGATGGACTGTTTGAGTGGGCGCATCGATCAACGTTCCACTAGGCGTATGGGGACGTATAGGGGTGCGTCCTTGTGAGGCGCTTGATGTTTGAAGGGCGCATCCTTGTGAGGCGCGGTCTGACCGGCGCATCTGCTTTGCATGATGCGTCTTTATTGGTCCGACTGTTACGTTCTTCGAGTGCTTTAAATAGTCGACTTGGCTGAATTCGAAGCGTCAGGTTCATCACCATTTAAGGCAAATTCATTGCACGGGATTCGGAGAGCCAGCCACTTGGCGCATGGGTTTGATTTGCCCGGCCTATAAATAGTGGCATGGAGAGAGTTTGCTTCTCGTTCTCTCACGTCCTCCCGGAATGAATTTGTTTGCTCGAGCATATTCTGTTGATGAGATGCTCCCGAGGGTGAAGATACGATGCACTGTCTTCATTGATGCACTTGAAGGTGACTGTTACATCCAAAAGTCGGAGTCGAGGGCTTCTGAGGCAGGCAGAAGGTGCCTGTTGCATCCAATGATCGGGATGCTCGAGCCCCGTCTCCGTCATGCTGGAAGAGCCGCAGATCGGAATTGTGGTGCTCCGATCATCTTTCTTGGGGTTTGGGAGAGCTCCTCCTCCTGCTAGAGTGGGTGTTGCCCATTCTGGTTGTGTGGAAAGCTGCTCCTTTAGCCGCAGGTTGATTTGCGGTGCTCTTCTCTTCCTTGATTTGAAGAGCTCCTCCTCCAGCTAGAGGGTTGATTGCCACCCTCGTTTTGCTCAATAAATGCTTCATTAGTCGAAGCATTTGATGGCGTATATGCTGACACTTCATGATGCGCCTGTAGGACGCTAAAGGACGGCACATAACTGAGCTGCTGAAGGGATGCACATAACTGAGCCACCGAAGGGATGCACATAACTGAGAATGCACATAACTGAGCTGCTGAAGGGATGCGCCTGGCTGAGAGCGCATGGCGAGATGCGTCTTGCTGGGAGCGCATGGTAGTTGCTGCACCTATTTGACGGTGCATGGCGAGATGCGCCTGTTTGAAGGCGCATAGAGGTTGCTGTGCCTAGCTGTAGACTTAGGATCTTTTCTTTGTAGAAATTCTCCTTTGTAAAGACATGTAATAGACTTTTATATGAAATAAAAAAAATCCTATTTTAATGTCTATTCTCTCGCTGTGCCAAGTACTTCATCTGAGCTCCCTGGCGCATGTGATGTTAGGCGCATAGGATTCCTGGTCCTGAAATTACATGCTTCTACAAGACCCCCTTCAAAGTTTTCAAAACTTTTTGTCAAGTTTTGGAATACTTTGAATAAGAAGCATGGTGGCGTCTTCTACGGGGAGCATGACTGTTCAGGCGCATGATCACTCCGCGCATCAGAGATGGGGCGCATGCTCCTTTCAGTAAATGCAAATGATAACGCTTCGATAACCAAGAAGATTAATGATGATCTTTTTGGATTTATTTACAGTTACCTCCTCACAGAACCCGAGGCGGCGGCTGAGGTCACACTTCATCGGTTCACGCGTGCGACTGAGCCTATAAATAGGCGTGAGATGAAGAGAGAGAGAGTTCTTTCTCTCTTTGCTTTCTCTTTTTAGAGTTCTTCTTTTTGAAAAATCCTAACTTTCTTCCTTCGAGAAATGGCTCCCAAGACTCCTCGCGGCGGTGCTGGCAAAGGAAAGGAACCTGCGGAGTTCGTCAAGGAGGACGCTCCTGTCACCATTGTGACATCGACTGATGTTCGGCCTGCGGTGACGGGTGGGTATCATCTTTTATTTTTTTTAGACGAGTCTGCAGCACCTGGCGGCGTGCTCTAACTCTTTGTCGCCGACGCGCATGGACTTCGGTCCTGATGATGCGCCGAGGCTATTTCGCCAACGCGCATGGGTTTAGGTCCTGATTATGCGCCGAGGTTTACGGCTAACGCGCATAGGCTTACACCCTGATGATGCGCCAAAGCTTTACTGCTGATGCGCATGGGTTTAGACCCTGGTGATGTGTTGAAGCTTTACTGTCGATGCACATGGGTTTAGACCCTGATTATGCGCTAAAGCTTTGACACACTTTGTCTTCTTAAAGCTTCTTGCCTGACTCTTGCTTTTGTAGTGTCGATGACTATCCCTTTGCTGAATGAAGTCCTTCTGGATGCTTCTCTTTGTCAAATGGGAGTTGATTTCGACGAGGAGATTATTAACCCCGCGAAGGCTGCTATCACGCTGGATCAGCCTCTCGAGAGAATGCTGTAAATCCAGAATCAATCGCCTGTTTTCCTCCAGAGTATGATGAAGAGCGGCAAACTGGAATCTGTTGAGTCCGAGGATGTGACCTTCTTGAAACCTGCCTTTCTGTTCGGTGACCGACTGACCTCCACCGAGGCGAAGATATTGAAGATTAAAGAAGACTGGTTCTCTACTCCCTTTCTTCCAATCTACGTGGAGAGTTCCATCCAAAATTTGGATTCGTGCGGAGAATCGCGTCCTCTACAACATACTTGATTCTCGGAAGGTATAATTCCTTCTCTCTTTACTTTCAAAATCTTAGGGTTACTTAGTTTTGGGAAAGAATGCCTAGGGATTCAATCATTTCAAGAGGAAGAAGACTAATGCCAGTGAAGAGGCATTGTCTTCTGATTCGAACATAGATTTCCTTTTTTCCTCGGTCCAATCGGGTGACGACGTGTCAGATGAGTTTTACTTCAAAACTCATGACCAAGCATTGCTTTGGTATGCCGACTTTGCTATGAGTACTATATGTACAGGCGCTCCGATCAAATGGACTGTATTTCCAGATCACCGTCCTTTCTTTGAGGTATTAGGGTTACACCATCTCGCTACCCTATAATTTTCTATAGCTACTAATGCCCTTAGACTATTCTATTGTAACTTCGTGTTAGACACTTTTACCACAAGAAGTCATGTTGGCGGGATCGATATCGAGTTCGATGATGTATTGCTAGCGGAAATCCTTGGTATTCCAAACGAAGGTGCGCCGCTCGATGACATCACCGACTTCGACTTTTTCGAGGATACGACTCTTGTTAGTTTCAAGAATGAGCTTTGTACGCTAGCACGTGCTCGTCCTGGAAAGTTCAAGGCCAATAACTTGAACTTGTTTAACTACGAGTTACATCGCATCATCTATTCCACTATTCTTCACAAATTTACTTCAAAAGATGATGTCACTGCACTAGAACTCTCTGCCCTCTATCACATTCTTAAGGGGATTCCTTTTTCTGTCCCTAAGACTATCATCTAGATGATGGGTAGATGTTGTGGAAGAGAACACAATCTCTCTTATGCGATGCTTATCCCTCGCATCTTTCAGCATTTTGACATAGACTTATCCACTTGTGCTATGGACCCTGAGCCCAAGTTTCTCAAGCTTTCTCGTCGTAGCATCGCCACTGCTCCTCTACCTGCTCCTACTACACCTGTTCCTCCTCAGACTTACCCTATGACTTTTGAGGGTATTTATCAGCACCTTTCGGATATGCAGACTTTCTTTGTTGACACTTCCAGGGAACGTGAGTTCCGTGACGTGACTCGGTTCCAGGCTATTGCCAACTCATTTGCCGATCTCCGATTTGCTCAGACGAATCATTCTGCTAGCTCTCTTTCTAGAGACCCTTCTATATCTGGTTACCGCATTGATGATGAGGCGGTCCACTCTCTGTTCCAGCTAGGGAACGCTTACGATTGGTATCGTACTTCTGGTGCTACTCAACATACCTCTGAAGCTGGCACATCTGGAGTTGGTCCATCCGGATACGGTGGACATGCTGGCACTGCAGATGATGATGATGGCGATGAGGATGATATGTGATTTGTCGTACTATTGAGGCTGATATTATTGTCTTTGTTTACTTGGACATGCTCCGACATTCCAAGCTAGTATCAGTACTCTTATTTTTCTATTGTGACTTTTTTGTCTCATGGACATGTTATATGTTTTCTTCAACATATTTTATTCAGTTTAGCATTTCTCATAGCATTATCTTTTATTATGCTTCTATTTAAACTGTCTGTGACATTTATACCATGCCTATGATAAATTTTTTTTATATATCCGTATTTTTGTGTTTCTTCACTGATTGTTACTTATGCATATATTGTGGGGGAGCTTTCTCTTTTGCAATTATTTTGCTAAGTGACAACGGGGAAGAAATAAGATTTAACATCTTCGATCTGTAAGAATACAAGTTATGAACAATCTACAGGAACAATTTTTTTGGTACATTATATCGGTACAATTTTGTTTTGATAAAGACCAAAGATGTTATATCGGTCAAGGTTTATCAATTATCAAAATAGAGGAGATTGTTGGCCCATTGGTCATGGTCAAACCTGATTTTAATAATTGATCAAACTCTATCTCGATATACGAAATAACTCAGATGTTTACTCAAGACGTTTTGGACACTGATCAAGATTGGATATCTACTCAGTTCAAGACCGAAGCTATGTTTGCCACTCGAGACTGTATTTCTTTATGCAATAAAATTTTTATTTTTATTGAGTCTAGGAATACATTGTACACCAAGTCGTACTGGCAAATAGGCTATCCAAAATTGTTTTCAAAATTGACCTATGTTTTGAAAAACATCTCTTATTTACAAAAGCTTCTGAAGGATTTCAAAAAGTCCCAAAAATATTTTCTTAAAATATTCCTGACCAACCCTGACAGAACTCGGCCAGAGTTCGACCTAGGTGAACGTTATGTGAACATTGGTTTTTGAACTTGGTCTCCCTTCAGTTGCGATTTGTTACATAGAGTTCTGTCCGAATTCTGCCCGAATTCTGCCATAATTTTGTCTTTGGAAAAACTATAAATAGAGAGGAATTCTGATCATTTAAAATCACTCATTCACTTTCATCTATTCTCTTCTAAAGCTTACGTTTCTTTCAAAGATTTTTCTAAAAAGCTTTCATTTTCAAATTCCAAGCCAGTTACAATTCTTCAGTCAATTTGTCGGTACGGTGCGGTCTAGAAGATTTCAGAAAAATTGTAAACAGAGGCTTGATTGAAGAAAGACTCTTCAAAACTGAAGTTGGTCGAGTTCTTCGTATCAAAGCTCACGTCTGTAGAAGTTGCAAGGACTTTGTATGAAAACTTGCAGAATTTTCCAATAGTGGATTCAACTTGAAGCTAGAGTTCTTTCGACTGGACTAGTCCTCACAAGAGGAAAACCAGTATAAATGTCCGTGTTTGCGTTTGTCTTCTGATCTCTTTTCTTTACAGTTATTACTTTGTGATTATTGATATTATTTTTGTGATCTAACTGCTAATAAGTTTTTTAATTAGCAATATTCCGCTACCTACTATATTCACCCCTCCTCTAGAGTATTCTGCTTTACGACTTCGTTCCTACAATATATACAAAAAAATCTAAACCTAAACCTAAAATCTCTCTCTACTCCAATTTTTTGGAGGCGCCGCTCCAGAGCACTCCGCTCTCCTCTCCAGAACCATCTCTTCTCCAGACTCCAGAGCACTCCGCTCTCCTCTCCAGAACCCCCCATCTCCTCTCCAGACTCCAGAGCACTCTATAACGCCCGTATTTCAGAATACGTATTTTGATTAGGCTTATATGTATTTCGGACCTGTATTTTATTTTCTCGGATTTTGGCCTGTAATTGTATTTTGGCTCGACTTGCGGATTTTAGTTTTCTCGTAAATTAGGTTTTTTGACCTGGCGTGGTTTTATTCTTTGTGGAGAAGGATTTGGTTTGGTTTGCATTGGACTACCCTTAGTTAACCTCCACCCTCAACACAACACACCCTCCCTCATTAAACCCCACCTAACTTTTCTCTCTCCTCATTACTCTTCCATTTATTTTCTCAATCTTCTTCTTCCTTCCTCCACACAACACCCAACCTCCATAGGCAAGTGCACCTTGCCACCAAATAGGAACCCTATTTTATTTATCCATTAGTTAGATTAGGCCATGGTGAACCACATTAGAACTTGTCATTTTGTGATTTGGAGTTTCCATTTTTCTATATCTAACTTTTACCCATTTTCGGATTTCTTGGTTTTGATCTATTAAACTTTGATTTTTGCTTGTTTTCATGCTTCCATGTGGTAGAGAATTCAATTTTACCCGAGATAGAACTTTGAAAATCTAAATTTCGTTTTGTTTTGGCTAAGTTATGAGGTTTGGAGTTTTTGGTGTTCTTGGGTTCTCCTCTCAGCTTGCAGGAGAAGATGACCTGTGGCCGGCGCCCTTTGGCGAACCGCTCCAGTCCCCTCGGCCATCGCTCTTTAGCGCTGGGCTGAACCGCGCCAGTCCCCTCGGCCAGCGCTCTTTAGCGCTGGGCTGAACCGCGCCAGTCCCCTCGGCCAGCGCTCTTTAGCGCTGGGCTGACCCGCGCTCGCTGCCGGCGCCATTGGCGAACCGTGCCCCCTTCTTCGCTGGCGCTCTTTAGCTCCAGCGCCTCCCCTCCCTTGGCGCGCTTGGCTCTGGCGCGGCCTGGCCGGCGCAACTTGGCCAGCGCAACCCGACCCCAGCGCAACTTGGCCAGCACAACCCGACCCTTAGGAACCCAGCGCAACCTACTTGCCCATGGCGGTTTGGTTTTATTTTCCTTGGGCTTGGCTTCTCTTTCGTTGATTGGAATTCTGAGATCTTGTTCCACCCAACACAACTGTCTTGACCCAACACGACCTGGCACGGTTTTCGGTGTTTTGCTTATGACTAGTACGGTTTTCGTGATTTCTGTGATTTATGATCCTAGTATTTTCTGATCTTCTTAGTAGTGTAGCTCCCCTTCCCGAAAAATTCTTGAAATATTTTATTATTATTATTTATTTGATTTAAATGGTGAATTTTAGTTTTTTTATAATTATTTAGTTAATTATTACGGTAGATGACTTTAGCCATTGTAGAGTTTTGAAGTACAAGACGATTAGGAATCATGGCACGGATAGTGCAGTAGCGTGCTTTGACTAGTGTTTAGCCTTGGTAGGAGAATGCCAAGCCATAGGAGTGTCATAACTAGGAAAACCAGGCCAAGTTGTGACATGACCATTATAAATAGTTTAATTATTGATTATTATTATTATTTGACGTTTAAGTGACCCGGTTGTACCGAACCTGTCCAGATTGGGCCCAAGCCAAAGCCAAGCCCATGTAAGCATGTAGTGGGACCAAGTACAGCCTTGTAGACATGTTTGGTAAATGCAAATATTTTGTGTATATTTAGGAATTGGCATTTATTTTCTAAATATTTGTTATAGGTAGATTACATGTATTATTATTATTAAATAGTGTTTTACAAAATTTGTATGATCTTCTGGAGCCAGATAAGTAGTGTGCATGTTATATCCATTAGAAATGACTTTTGGACTATATTTAATTATTAGGATTTTTACTATCATTAATATTATTTTGTGGTTATTAAATGATAATGACTTATATTTATTAAATCTTTTATTGTATAAATGATATGTATAAATATTATATATGTGAGTAGGTACATATAACTATATATTGTATACGTGTGTATGTATATATATATATATACATATATATATATATATATATATATATATATATATATATATATATATATATATATATATATATATATATATATATATATATATATATATATATATTTTGTGAGTAGGTACATATAACTATATATTGTATACGTGTGTATGTATATATGTGAGTAGGTACATATAACTATATATTGTATACGTGTGTATGTGTATATAAATATATAAGTGTGTATATGTATCTATATATAAATATATATATGAATATATATAAGTATGTATGTATAAATATATATTATATATGTATTGATATATATATATATATATATATATATATATATATATATATATATATATATATATATATATATATATATATATATAAATATCTAGATACAATTATACATGTATGTATATATATATACACACATATTCATATTTATATTTTATGTATACAGTCACATCTATATGTATACAGTCACATCTATATATATATATAGATATATATATATACACATAAGAAGAAATAGAAAATATAGATGAATAAGAAGCAGCCCTTGAGTCAGGCCGGCCAAGCAAACCCAGCCCAGCCTTTAGCTCAGCCAGCCCGAGCCCAGTCCCCACATCCACAGAGCAGCCCAGGCTAAATCCTAAAATTTTCCATAGCCGAACATAAAAATCCCACAGCAGCAGCGTACAAATTACACGCTCGAGAGAAACATAGCACATCTAAACCCTAAGCACCTTCACTACCACGCCGCCATCCCAGGCCACCAGCGAGCGCTCCGCCACCGCGCGCGCCGCCGCGACACGCCGGAGCGCGGCCTAGACTCAGCCGCGTGCGCACGGAAGGATTATCAGCAGCAGCAGCGTATACAACCCCCCTCACTTCGCAGGTAAAGTTCTCTCTCATCTCGCGGTCAATATCCAAACTAATTAGCACGTTGCAAACACAACACATAGGCCTCGACTCCTGTAAAATAGTTTTTAATCTAGGTAACCAGATCACAAGATATCCAAGGATGAAATCTCGGGAAAACCAGTTTCTAAAGAGACGAAAACAGAACAACTTCCAACCCCAAATCGAGTTTTGGAAGGGTAAATATGGACAGAGCAGTTAGGATTTTCGAAATCCATTTAAACACGTTGTTAGAAAACCTAACCAGCATTCAAACCCTGTTTTTAGATTATTTTTATAAGCAGTAGATGCTAAACTAAATCGACACGAAAATGAGGAAAAACCTGTAAAAACAGTTTTGAAAACTTAGAAAACTCATCCGCGCTACGTGCGTCCCACCAATCCGGACGACGTGGTCGTGCACCGTAAGCATCGAAAGGTGCGTAACGGCTTCGTGGTCGTGTGGGATTTGACGGAATTCAAATTGGTCGCGTGTGCACGACGAATTTGATGCGTATCCGTCGAAATTCACCGTATCGGCCTCTGTGCAAATTTCCCAATTACTTTGTGCACGCTCGTCAGATCGAGACGAAACTTGCGCCAACAGGACCGTATCATTTTTCTGGTCCTGTATGCCAAGTATGGTCCGATTCTGAGACAGTTGATCGGATCACCGTGTTGCGGGCTCCACGGTCCGATTCAACGGGTGATTTTGTGTACGGTCCACCGAAATCCACAAATGGACATACCGTTGGGTTCGTATCTTCAAAATGAATCCGTAGACATGTAGTTTGATGACTTTAGAGACCATTGACTCTGGCACGTTTTTCGGAGCAAAGCGGGTCCAACGACGGACATCGTTTTTGCCCAAAATTATCGTTTTGCTCCTGTATCCAGAATTGGACTTAAGGACAGGCAATCCTAGCTAATTTGATTATTCTGAGACTGTTGGCAATGTTTGTTTCAGCTTTTGGAGACAGTTGTGAGGACTTGGACTTCATGGCTTGGTAGTTGACTGTATTTTCATTGGATCTGCGTGCAACCTCCAGGCAAGATACCTTGCCTTCCTCTACAGTTTATTTACATGCATATTTATATTAGTATACAGTTTTACTAGTTGATTATTTATATGAGATTTGTATATCATGCCTGCTAGTATATATAAAGCCTTGTTTATAATTAGCTTTGTAGTTTATATTGGATATACGTATATACAGTTCTTGTTCATAGTTAACTTTGTAGTTCATATTGGATTGGTTTTCTCGTGTATCGTGATTGGGTCGTGTCGTGTCATCACTTCTACTTGGACTGAGTCGCATCGTGTCATAGGATGAATAAGTCATATCGGAACTGCTTTACATCCATGTCTTGAAATCTTGATGCTAGCCTGCGAGTCCACATTAGGGACGAGGGTTAGTGGTTAAGCTAACCTGCGAGTCCATATTAGGGACGAGGGTTAGTAGTTAAGCTAACCTGCGAGTCCACATTAGGGACGAGGGTTAGTAGTTAAGCTAGCCTGCGAGTCCACACTAGGGACGAGGGTTAGTAGTTATTGGTCCACACCTGCGAGTCCACACTAGGGACGAGGGTGATGCTAGCCTGCGAGTCCACATTAGGGGCGAGGGTTAGTAGTATATGGTTCACACCTGCAAGTTCACACTAGGGACGAGGGCTAGTAGTTGTTCAAACCTGCGAGTCCACACTAGGGACGAGGGTTTGAGTATTCGATTGGTTATCCATTGACATCGTGATATCGTGTTCTCTTGTTCTTCTCCCGCAGTTCGTTTAGGCGTAGTGGTTCTCCCAGTCGTGTATAGTTGTGGTTTCGTACTGATTGGTCTTTTTTCCGTTTATTTCCTGTATTTTCTTTATTACATGATAAACTGCTAGATAGGCATATTTTATGTATCTTGCTATGTCCCCTGAGGACCTGATGATCTCTTCAGGTTTAGTGAGTGCATGGAGTTAGCTATTAGTTCTGGATGGCGGATGGGATGATACGCTTGCGGGGTTCAGGTATCGTATTGCATTTATTATCAGCTCGTGCTTTCATACCTTATCATGAGATATCCTGTTTCCTGATTCAGTTTTAGACTCTTGTTACTTTCTTAGAGTCTTTTCGGACATATATGCTAGTGGGCTGCAGACCATGACCCATACTTGTTCATTCATGTTTCGTACATTATTGTGGATTGAGATATAGATATTTACCTTTGCCATGATTTGGCAGTATACCATAGCCTTGACAGCGTTTACGTATTCGAGTCGGACTGGAGTCCGCTTGATGCGTAGCTGGCTTGCTCACGCTCTCGCGTCCGAAAAGCGGGTGCGGGTCGTGACAAGTTTTTTTGGTGGCCCATGCAGGTCAAGATAAATCGTATCGGTTACGTAACTGTACTGATACGAGCCTGCGACCATGACTAAACCTAGAAATCTCAATCCACACTGCCTTTAAAATTCTCCTAGAAATTCTCTACGTCCTTGAAAACTCCATAATTGCTCTCGATTATACTTCCTTGCTTTCCGTACCATTGAATCTCGTCCCTTCCTATTTCTGAGTGACGAACGATCGTGCTGTCTAGAATTCATTAGAAATCCTTAAATTTTAATATAATATTGCATGATTATTGAGTTTTGGTTGTTTATAGATATTAGGGAGTATAGATGCCATAAGCCCTAGATACCTGTTGGTAGAATTATTAGCAATTAGTTATAAGATCATAAGACTTTAGTGATAGTATTTTGAGGAGTAGTGTGACCAAAGGTGGGTAGAAGTTCTCAAGTATTCGGAGTGATAAAATGACTAAAGAATGTCACAAAATATTTTGGAGAAATTAAATTTGAGGGGATTGAGGTTACGACAGACTTTCTTTTTGAATTTTAAGGAATACCTATGAATTAGAATTTCGAGGACGAAATTATTTTAAGGTGGGTAGATTTGTAGCTCCCCTTTCCGAAAAAATTCTTGAAATATTTTTATTATTATTATTTATTTGATTTAAATGGTGAATTTTAGTTTTTTTTATAATTATTTAGTTAATTATTACGGTAGATGACTTTAGCCATTGTAGAGTTTTGAAGTACAAGACGATTAGGAATCATGGCACGGATAGTGCAGTAGCGTGCTTTGACTAGTGTTTAGCCTTGGTAGGAGAATGCCAAGCCATAGGAGTGTCATAACTAGGAAAACCAGGCCAAGTTGTGACATGATCATTATAAATAGTTTAATTATTGATTATTATTATTATTATTTGACGTTTAAGTGACCCGGTTGTACCGAACCTGTCTAGATTGGGCCCAAGCCAAAGCCAAGCCCATGTAAGCATGTAGTGGGACCAAGTACAGCCTTGTAGACATGTTTGGTAAATACAAATATTTTGTGTATATTTAGGAATTGGCATTTATTTTCTAAATATTTGTTATAGGTAGATTACACGTATTATTATTATTAAATAGTGTTTTACAAATTTTGTATGATTTCTGGAGCCAGATAAGTAGTGTGCATGTTATATCCATTAGAAACAACTTTTGGACTATATTTAATTATTAGGATTTTTACTATCATTAATATTATTTTGTGGTTATTAAATGATAATGACTTATATTTATTAAATCTTTTATTGTATAAATGATATGTATAAATATTATATATGTTAGTATGTACATATAACTATATATTGTATACGTGTGTATGTATATATAAATATATATAAGTGTGTATATGTATCTATATATAAATATATATGAATATATATAAGTATGTATGTATAAATATATATTATATATGTATTGATATATATATATATATATATATATATATATATATATATATATATATATATATATATATATATATATATATATATATATATATATATATATATATGTGTGACTGTATACATAAAATATAAATATGAATATGTGTGTATATATATATAGATGTATAGTTGTATCTAGATATTTATATATATAGATATATATATATACACATAAGAAGAAATAGAAAATAGAGATGAATAAGAAGCAGCCCTTGAGCCAGGCCGACCAAGCAAACCCAGCCCAGCCTTTAGCTCAGCCAGCCCGAGCCCAGTCCCCACATCCACAGAGCAGCCCAGGCTAAATCCTAAAATTTCCCACAGCCGAACATAAAAACCCCACAGCAGCAGCGTACAAATTACACGCTCGAGAGAAACGTAGCACATCTAAACCCTAAGCACCTTCACTACCACGCCGCCATCCCAGGCCACCAGCGAGCGCTCCGCCACCGCACGCGCCGCCACGACACGCCGGAGCGCGGCCTAGACTCAGCCGCGTGCGCAAGGAAGGATTATCAGCAGCAGCAGCGTATACGACCCCCTTCACTTCGCAGGTAAAGTTCTCTCTCATCTCGCGGCCAATATCCAAACTAATTAGCACGTTGCAAACACAACACATAGGCCTCGACTCCTTAAAATAGTTTTTAATCTAGGTAACCAGATCACAAGATATCCAAGGATGAAATCTCGGGAAAACTAGTTTCTAAAAAGACAAAAACAGAACAACTTCCAACCCCAAATCGAGTTTTGGAAGGGTAAATATGGACAGAGCAGTTAGGATTTTCGAAATCCATTTAAACACGTTGTTAGACAACCTAACCAGCATTCAAACCCTATTTTTAGATTATTTTTATAAGCAGTAGATGCTAAAATAAATCGACACGAAAATGAGGAAAAACCTGTAAAAATAGTTTTAAAAACTTAGAAAACTCATCCGCGCGACGTGCGTCCCACCAATCCGGACGACGTGGTCGCGCACCGTAAGCATCGAAAGGTGCATAACGGCTTCATGGTCGTGTGAGCTTTGACGGAATTCAAATTGGTCGCGTGTGCGCGACGAATTTGATGCGTATCCGTCGAAATTCACCGTATCGACCTCTGTGCAAATTTCCTAATTACTTTGTGCACGCTCGTCAGATCGAGACAAAACTTACGCCAACAGGACCGTATCATTTTTTTGGTCCTGTATGCCAAGTATGGTCCGATTCTGAGACAGTTGATCAGATCACCGTGTTGCGGGCCCCACGGTCCGATTCAACGGGTGATTTTGTGCACGGTCCACCAAAATCCACAAATGGACATACCATTAGGTTCGTATCTTCAAAATGAATCCGTAGATATATAGTTTGATGACTTTAGAGACCATTGACTTTGGCACACTTTTTGGTGCAAAGCGGGTCCAACGACGGACATCGTTTTTGTCCGAAATTACCGTTTTGCTCCTGTATCCAGAATTGGACTTAAGGACAGACAATCCTAGCTAATTTGATTATTCTGAGACTGTTGGCAATGTCTATTTCAGCTTTTGGAGATAGTTGTGAGGTCTTGGACTTCATGGCTTGGTAGTTGACTGTATTTTCATTGGATCTGCGTGCAACCTCCAGGCAAGATACCTTGCCTTCCTCTACAGTTTATTTACATGCATATTTATATTATTATATAGTTTTATTAGTTGATTATTTATATGAGATTTGTATATCATGCCTGCTAGTATATATAAAGCCTTGTTTATAATTAGCTTTGTAGTTTATATTGGATATACGTATATACAGTTCTTGTTCATAGTTAACTTTGTAGTTCATATTGGATTGGTTTTCTCGTGTATCGTGATTGGATCATGTCGTGTCATCACTTGTACTTGGACTGAGTCGCATCGTGTCATAGGATGAATAAGTCATATCGGAACTGCTTTACCTCCATGTCTTGAAATCTTGATGCTAGCATGCGAGTCCACATTAGGGACGAGGGTTAGTAGTTAAGCTAATCTACGAGTCCACATTAGGGACGAGGGTTAGTAGTTAAGCTAACCTGCGAGTCCATATTAGGGACGAGGGTTAGTAGTTAAGCTAGGGTTAGTAGTTAAGCTAGCCTGCGAGTCCACACTAGGGACGAGGGTTAGTAGTTATTGGTCCACACCTGCAAGTCTACACTAGGGACGAGGGTGATGCTAGCCTGCGAGTCCACATTAGGGGCGAGGGTTAGTAGTATATGGTTCACACCTGCGAGTCCACACTAGGGACGAGGGTGATGCTAGCCTGCGAGTCCACACTAGGGACGAGGGCTAGTAGTTGTTCAAACCTGCGAGTCCACACTAGGGACGAGGGTTTGAGTATTCGATTGGTTATCCATTGACATCGTGATATCGTGTTCTCTTGTTCTTCTCCAGCAGTTCGTTTAGGCGTAGTGGTTCTCCCAGTCGTGTATAGTTGTGGTTTCGTGCTGATTGGTCTTTTTTCCGTTTATTTCCTGTATTTTTTTTATTGTATGATAAACTGCTAGATAGGCATATTTTTATGTATCTTGCTATATCCCCTGAGGACCTGATGATCTCTTCAGGTTTAGTGAGTGCATGGAGTTAGCTATTAGTTCTGGATGGCAGATGGGATGATACGCTTACGGGGTTCAGGTATCGTATTACATTTATTATCAGCTCGTGCTTTCATACCTTATCATGAGATATCTTGTTTCCTGATTCAGTTTTAGACTCTTGTTACTTTCTTAGAGCCTTATCGGACATATATGCTAGTGGGCTGCAGACCACGACCCATACTTGTTCATTCATGTTTCGTACCTTATTGTGGATTGAGATATAGATTTACCTTTGCCATAATTTGGCAGTATACCATAGCCTTGACAACGTTTACGTATTCGAATCGGGCTGGAGTCCGCTTGATGCGTAGCTGGCTTGCTCACGCTCTCGCGTCCGAAAAGCGGATGCGGGTCGTGACAAGTAGTGACCCGATGGGATGCACTCTTAACTTGTAACCTGTGATTCATAATTAATCTCTGGAACTGGATAACTTGATAGTGGCCCGTGGCGGCGCACTCCTGACTTGTAACTTGACTTGATAATTTGATGCTGTTGCGATAGCTAACTTGACTCATATAACCAACTCTGACACCGTGGGTGTTCATTCTTGCTGCTTCGTGCAATCCACTTGTCTTGTCTTGTCTTGCATCATGTCTAGGACGTGACTCCCTGGTTACCACAGTCAGGGATTCGCACTGAATATGGATTAGGTTAATGACTAGATCAAACTATAGTCCATGGAGAATTCCCAGTCACAGGCGATCTCGTTATCTGGGTGTTTTAATGGATTTGTAGCCTGCCGACGAGTAGGGCACATTTCCAGCACACTGTCATGTGTTGCACTCTCTAAGTCACCTAAGGGTACTTTGTCTCCCGGGCGATGTACCCAACCATACTCTCAACCCGCGGAAGGATAACTGGATAGTCTGCAGGGCTTGGGACTGGGAAATTCTCATTGCATCTTGTTAAGTAATTAGGCTTATGATAGCCCTAGTTAGTTAAGTAGTAAGCCGTAGTATTTGCTTGGTCGCTTGTGAATGGATGGTGTCCAGCCCTGTCTAAGTCTCATCTAGTCCCAGTACCTGGTTTCTTCTGAACATGTTTGTTTTTTACTTATCTTTAACAATAAATGGGTAGGGACAAGGTGCTATTCAGGCGAAGGGTACAACCCCGGTCCTTGTTTGGTTTAAGGGTTGTAACCTGGCTCCCGGAATGGTTCCACATCCCTAGTCGTTTATTGTCCGGTTGTACTCTTTATTACTTGTACTTTTCTTCTATTCCTTATGATCTGATATGCTGGCTTTCGTTCTTATTTCGTGGCCTCCTTTGTGGCACTTGCTCTTCTGGGGTTTGACCCAGCTGGTTTTGTGTGGCCAGATTTTGGAGTAGCTCCCGAGGATCTACCGAACCTCCAGCCCAATGGTGACAACTAGACGGAACCCGAGCCACGAGTGGGTTTTCCATTTTGATTCGCTCACTACATTATAAAATTATTCTTTTGAGGCGTTTAGCCGACGAGCACCTGTTAGCTCGATGCTTATTTACTTATTATCTGCCTACGGGTGGTAAACATGATTAACAAATCCTAGGGTTGATCATGTATGACTAAACTCTTGCTAGTCCTCGCATTTTGTACAACTAGCTTCATGATCAGCTGAATATGTAATATTTGGGACGCCTTTTATTGTGTATTTGGTGGTCTAACATCTTGTAACTATATTACTTGCTTGAGATTGAGACAATAGGCTTGACTTTGTGAGACTGTTGGCGTGTAGTAAACCCTCATATCTAGACAGCCGTGACCGTATAGCGAGGTGGATTCCATTTCAATATACGTAGCTGGCTATGTACGCCCCGCTCTTCAGTATTCTGGTTCTGGGGCGTTACACACTCCGCTCTCTTTTGCTAAATCTCCTAAGGTTCTTTGATCTATCTCTAGATCTAAATCTAGATCTACGAAGAGTTTTGATCATAATCCTTATTCTCCGAACAGAGGTTAGAGAGCTCGATGATTTTTCCATATCTGTGCTTGAAGAAGAGGTATATTTCTTTTTCACTTTTTTTTTCAAAGTTAGGTTTCTATTTTCTAACATTTTCTAACTTATATTTTTCCAGATTTGTGCTTAAAGAAGATGTATATTTCTTTTTCACTTATTTTTTTTCAAAGTTAGGTTTCTATTTTCTAACATTTTCTAACTTATTTTTTTTCCAGATCTGTGCTTGATGATTTTTCTTTTATAATTTTATTTCTAATACTGTGATGCCTTTGGTTTTGGATTTTTTTGCATGTTTAAATTTTGAAGTGAAAAAGAAGTCACATATTCCCTATAATTTTATTTCTGTAATTTTATTTTTATTACTGTAATTCCAATTAGTGTTACTTGCTTACTGTAAATAATACTAATATGGTGGAGCTAGGGATAATAATACTAATATGTTCGAGATAGTTTCTTTTGATTTCCATTATTTTGGTATCCATGGCAAATAGTATGTTGAAGTCTTCATATTTTTTCCTCTGTTTTGACTTGGGTGCTTCACAAATTTTGGAGAACTAAGCAACTGTTTGGCCTTTCTTAATGTAGTTGGCATTGGTTCGTTGCATGGAGAGTTATTCTTTTGCATAAGATACTTTCCATGAGATCCATAAGTTCTGAATTTATAAGTTCGTAGTTACCACAAAGTTACTTCAGGTTTAGGAATTCCAAGACAAGTGGTATAACACATGACCGACAGTCTTAGTTTCAATTTTTTTTGGACAGACTCATGAATCCTTCATTACTTGACATATTCTCGATAAAGTAATTTGATAATTAACATTCTAGTTTGATATTAGCTTTTAGGTATATAAGCACATCTATGTGTTTACTATTTTTTTTCAGTGGTTAGTAAACAACTCCCTTTGATATGTATTGCCATGTTCAGATCACTACTGGGTCACCAGTTAGTTACTTAGTATAATTCGCTAACATGGTTAAGCCAAGATATATGTTTAATTACGTTACTCAATAGATGTTATGTATTGTTTGGTGAATTTAAGATGTGTGCTATATATATGTCTACTATTTGTGTTACAAATTATAATGGAATTGACTATTGTTTTCATTGATTCATTACTGCTGTTATTGATTTGCAGCCAATGGCGAGACATTTTTTTGCAGCCATTGGTGAGGCACAAACTGATGTATACTTTTGTTATATGTTGCCAGTTTGATTGTTATTTTTTGTTTCTTGAAAAAATTACTAACATATTAAATAAAAAAGTGGCAATGATGATGATGGCTTGAGAAAGTGGAATTGATACATGGCATCTTGTACTGATGCATAAATCAGCCATCTGAGCCACATCTTATTTTTCTTCTTATTGTTTTCATTGTGTTGTCCAGGGAAGCTACGGGATGCAGTGATGCACCAATTTGAAATTAGAGGACCTATGCATTATGCATTCGTAAACTGTGAATTTTTTTATTTGTATTTGTAAAATGGTGCATATGTTGTAATTCCATAATATAGACTTTTCATTGTTATAAAAATTTGTATTTGTAAACTGGTGATTTATTTGGTATTTGTATTTGTAAAATAGTGCATATGTTAGGAATTACTTTTGCTGCTAATTTTTGGGTCTGCAAATTTTAAATTTGGAAAGCTTTGGACCTTCAATTATTTTTGCTTTAATCATTGTTGTAGTTTGTTTGGGCCTGCAAAAGCTTTGGACCTGCAGAATTTAGCTGTTATATTGTAATAATTTTTTTTATTAGGCCCAGCCCACTTGGGTACAAAAATCCCAACCGGCCCACTTGAGTCCATAAAATCGAACCGGCCCACTTGGGCACATAAAATCGAACCGGCCGAAAATCGAACATTTTTAATTTGGTTCGGTTTTTAGTAAGTCGGTTCGGTTTTGAAAAAACCGGTTTTCGGTTTTATCGGTTTTGTAATTTTCGATTCGGTTTGAACCAAACCGAATCGAACCGATTCTCACCTTTGTTAGTTTCACGTGTATGCAATATATATATATATATATATATATATATATATATATATATATATATATATATATATATAATAGAGTCCATTTTTGTTCACCCACCAAAACTAGAGTGTTTGTTCACCCTCCAATAAAGGATTGACATGTGTCAAATTCATTTAACATAAACCATTTTAAAAGTGGTTTTGTAAACATTTAAAGTAGTTTTGACTAAAGAATTTGACACGTGTCAATTCTTTATTGGAGGGTGAACAAATACTCTAGTTTTGGTGGGTGAACAAAAATGGACTCTATATAATATTGTTTAAAAATTAGATAAAATTTTAACTTACATTTAAATATTTTTAATATGATTTAAAATTATTTTAATTATGATTGGTTATAGATCTGTTTTTCAAATTTTGGATATGAGTTTCGTTAGATAATATTATGTACTTAGTTTAAAGTAATAAATACAGTGACCTCTATTCTTCATGAGTATTACTGAGACTATCCATATTCCATAAATAATTACACTGAATACCCCTCTCATTATAAATTTTATAAAAATATAGGGTGGTCAGTATTATAAGTTTCTATAGAAAATATAAACTATATAGGTGATTTCTATAATAAGTGTATACCATAGGGGTAGTTAACGCAATTTGTCATAGTTAAAATATATTTTGAATATTGAATATATTTTAAGATTTATTATATGTTCTGGTTGGTAGAATGAGTTTAGAATTTTTTTTAATTGCACGAGAATATATACGTAGGATTTTTTTTTTTATTTGACAGAGGGTTTACTTACGACTTGGACGGCTCATTTTTTTAGCCATTTTCAAGCCGAATTATAATAGTAGAGATAGTTCGACTGGCTCACGATAGTTCGACGAACAAGTGCGTGTGATAAATTTTTGAAAATGTTAAAAGATTGTTCATGATTTTACGAGATTGATTGAGATCAACTAAAAATATAAATAACCTAGTAGATTGTTTCTCTTGGATCTTCTCTCCTACTTCAAATTATGTGTTTGTGTTCACAGTGTAGAGGAAATGGATTGTCAACAGATCCACATTGGCATGTTCATTTTTGTTCACCCATCAAAATTGGGGTGGATGTTAATCATTTCAGTCAAAGGTTGTCACGTGTCATTTTCATCCAATTTAAAATCACTTTGATGGTAAATATTGACCAATAGTTTGACACTTGACATACTTCGAGTGGAAGGGTGAACAGCCACCCTAGTTTTGGTAGATGAATAAAAATGGACTCTATATTGGCCTATCTATTTATTTTATTGTACGTAAATAAAATAAAATTATTTTAGCAATGTCCTAAAGACACATGAAGCATATCGATATATGTGTATTTTATATAGTCCATTTATAAATGTATAATGTACATTTGTCAATATGTTTGTGAGAGTATTCATGTAAAATACACACTTATTGATGTATTGTCATGTGCTCTTAGGGAACATATTAACACAAGTCAAAATAAAAATAATACATTTAGTATATTTTCTTACAAATTTTTGTACTATAATATGTCTTTTGTGCATGATATTTCATGTTTATCTTGTTTTGGAATATAAATCTTCTTAAAAGAATTTGAAATGACATGTTTGCATAGGAATAGTGTCGAAATTATCTTGTTGGAAAGCACTGTACAAATTATTTGGCAATAATTAGAAGTAAAAAACAATTGAATCATACAGTGAATTTTAGGATTATTTAAAAAAAATGTATAATATTAAAAAAAAATTGTTTAGGTCTCCATAAATGATTTGCATATTGTCCCAACGATTGACTTAGACTGACAACAAAAAATAGAAACCTAATCAAAATTTTAAATATTATACGAGATCCTAAAACTAAATTAAAGTTTCGACCTAAACGAGATTGTTTGCTTGGTTATGATGTTTTCACCAGTTTTGGAGTATTTTTGAACCGACCGTTTATGTAAATTCCTGCTTGTTAATTTTTTCGAGGCACTGATTTTGGACGGCTCAAAACCTCCCAAAATTTATGTAATGTAATTTAGGGTGGCGTTATAAAGACCCAAAATCGATACATTTTGAGGAATTTTTTAATCCATTTATATCCTCAAAAAATATATATAATTATAACTAATAATATCATTTCCTATTTAATTTTATTTGTGTAAAAAAATTCCAGAATTGCTCGTTAGTGAATTATCAAGCATAGATTTGACTGGTTTAAAAATCGCTACTTAAAAGTCACTTAAAATTGAATCCCTGATAACTGATACTCTAAAATATTGTTTGGGAAGAGGAAAAAATGGGAGAAGAAAAATGTTGAGGAAACAATGAATGAAAAATTAAAAGTTGTGGTGTTTGGGAAGGGAGAGAAAATGAGGGAGAGTAATTCGAGAGAAAAATTCATATGGGTCCCACTATTTTTCTTTTCTTTCCAAAAGTGGAGAAAATGGAGAGAGTTGAGAGCATAGTGAAAAAAATTACCAAACTAACCTTTAACAAAGTAAATATTAATTATAATTTTAAAAAATTAAGGACTAAATGATAATTATTCTTTTTTCATAAAACACAAAATATTATTTTTAAAATTTTTCTTCTCCCTACTTTTTGATTATCCAAACAAGTAAAGAAAAAAAAATACCTTCATTTTGCTCTCCTATATATTTTTTTTCCCTCACATTTTGTCTTCCTTTCCTAATTTTTTTTTTCTCAAACATACTGTAAAAATATATCATAACAGTTACCCCTACAATTGTCAAACAGACAAAAATTAAGAGAATTAACCCAAGTCGACCGTCAGCACCCCTCTTCCAAGCAGACAGGTGTAAATGTAAATTTCGAATACATACTATCAGATCTCAAAAACTAAATAACCCTAAATCGCCACAGATTCCCACGTGAGGCGTTTCTTCCCCCAAACGCCCCAGCCCCCAAACCACTGCCAGCCCCCCGCACCTTCAACTAAACTTCAATCAGGTTCCTCCTCCCTCTTTTTTATTTCATTCTCTATTCACCTCCATTTCTTCTCTATTCATTTCCATCATCTCCATTCCCCCTATTTTTCTGCCAATTTTATATTTTTTTAAATGATTTTATTTTTCATTAATTTGTTGATTACTCTGCTAAAATTGAATTTTCCCCACCAAATCATGATAGTAGGTCAGTCACCAACATCAAAAAATAAACAAGGGACCTATATGCGGCCTCCAAGACAGGGCCGGTTCAAGAATTCTTGAGACCTAGGGCGGGGTTTGAAAGTCACTAGTTGAGTAACTGAAAAACACAAACACTCTGTTTCCTTAATCGAATTTTATTGAAATTTTATTTGGATGCCAATTTTATCAAATCAATTTGACAAACGTTTTTTCTAATAGAAAATTTCGTACAGGGAAATATGTTTTTAATGAAATTCCAGTGAGAGAACATAGTTCAGGAAAATTTCAAAGAAAGAACAGAAACGCCCATCCTAAGGGTGTATTGAATGAAAGGATTAATTAAAAAAAATATGAATCAACTAATACGTCCATCGGAAGGGCACATATATACAAAAAAAGGCCGTTCTGATGGGCGTTTTCGTCACAACATATTAAAAAAATTAATGCACTACAATACACCCATTGGAAGGACGAATATTTGCATGAAAACGTCCTTCCAATGGACGTTTTCCTACGAGTGCTAACCTAACCATAACAATAACCGTAGTCACAACCCTAACATTAATCATAACCCTAACCTAACCTTAACCCTAACCTATAACATTAATCATAACCCTAACCTAACCTTAACCTTAACCGTAACCATATCCCTGACCCTGACCTAACCTAGCTATAACCCTAACATTGTTTAGAAAACCTAAACCCTAATTCTAAGCCTAAAACTTAACCTGAACGGTAACCCTTAAATAAAAAATATATCTACCATTGTTATTTTGACAACGGTTATTTTACAGATGGCTGGTCAAAATGACGGACGCATACCCGGTGGACCCACTACTCCATTAGTTATCCAGGAGCGAGAGTCTCATATATCTAGTCTGGTATTTCTTGGACAGGTAATCTAAATTCTAATTAATTGACATTATTAGTGTTAATTATAATAAATGGCACTAACAAAATTTATATATATTATATAGCTATATGATTACCCGGAAGTGAAATTACGAGAGCATGGTGACTGGCGGTCATCATGGGAGCTGACTGTAGGCCAAAAGGCCTTAGTGGAGGCTTTTGGATTTCACCATGTTGATGCTATACGTATTAGACGTCACGATAAAGACCTGATATTGAGTCTCATTGAGCGATGGTGGCCTCTACGCAACACATTTCAACTACCTGTCGGAGAGATAACTATTACGTTAGCTGACGTGGCACAGATTCTAGGGTTACCTATTACTGGTAATCCTATATATTTCGACGAGCAGTTATCTCCTTCCGATCTCATTAGGACATACCTAGGTGTGGAGCCGCCATCGGATTTAGGAACAAACAGCAGTGTCAGACTTACTTGGCTCCGGTCTACTTTCATGCATGTTGATCACATTGGCGATACGACAGTTTCTGCAGATGATTCACGGGTATCTATTTTTTCTGTAATAATTATTGTTAATGTCTATTTACTATAGTTGATATCAATCTTTAATCACACTTTCAGGTCCTATGTTGTACTAGAGCTTACTTACTCAGCCTCTGCGGTGCATTTCTATTTCCCGACTCTACGGGAAATAAGGTCAATGTGCGTCTCCTACCATTTTTAGAAGATTTGGGAACATGCACAAAACACGCATGGGGTGCAGCATTGTTAGCCCATTTATACCACTCGATGACGAGTTTTGTGAGTATTGGACCAGGAGGTAGAACATCAAAAAATATATGTGGATGTATGACACTTGTACAGGTATGAATGAAATTAATTTGTTAATATATGTTATATACGTTAGACAATTTATACAATTTTATTTGTGTTTTTTTTAGTTCTGGTCATACGAGCATTTCAGTATTGGTAGGCCAGTTAGCCTACATAGTGATGATGAGCGGGTCTTTCCAGGAGGCATTCGGTGGAATACAGATAATATAGATTCACATCACTGTGTCTACAAGGTGGTCTCGATTTACCGGGGATTATTTGACACATTAAACGCCGATGAGGTAAATTAGGTAAATATTTAGTTAATTTTTTTCCTTCTTAATTTGTAATATGTTACTAATATATTACTTTTTGAACGTCAAATAGGTTCAATGGCAACCCCATAGTGTACCACAGTCGATAATAGATGGTGCACGTGCTGGTGGTATCCATAGGTATTATATCATATACCATGGATATATCATGTTTCATCCAGCTGATCGTGTTATGCGACAGTTCGGACTGAAACAGATGATACCCCAGGAGCCTTTGTCTTCTGGTCGTACCAGAGCTAATATTGCTGCACGGGTACGTTCCTTTCTTCTAGGTTGGGATTCTAGATTGACCACGCATAGCGTGGAACACATGTCTGAGTTGATGACATCGGTGGCAGATGGTAAGTTATAGAAGAGTTTACTTGTATTTTAAATAAGTTAGAATGTGTGGTATGTTACTCTTTTTTTGTTGGAATTTTGCAGTGATGGGTACCGAGGAATTTCTCCGTTGGTACGGAACCCCGCGCATGGAAGACCGACGTTATCAGTTTGACGAGTCTCGACTCCACCATCGAGCCCTAGACGATAATATCTTGGGCGAGAGGAGCGGACATGTAGATCTACTGGTATGTGTATTTTTTAGTAATAAATCATATCATCTATATATGTGTTATTGAGTCTGCTTATAATTTTAAATATCAACTCTGAAGGTGTTATCCCAAAACCAAACCATAGATCCGGCTGGTATGTTACGAGAATATGCAGTATATCTGCAGTTACTGCTAGCTCGCTACAGTTATTGCAACAGGAATCTGCAGTATATTTACTGTGTCGGTTGATTTGTACATTTTTTTGTTGTGTCACAGTCTGTCACAATTATTGCAATGAAGATCTCTTGTCGATAATTCCCTGACGGTTCTTTTTTTTGTTTGCCAAATCACTTTGAGGGGTGAAGGAGGATGAAATTGGTTCCATACGTGGAATGTAGACACTTTTAAATGTTTCAATAGAAAATTCAGTATGATAAATTTTTTTTTTCTATTGGTAAGTTAGAAGACTGACATGCAAAGCAAGCATGTACACTTGGTAGTAGAGTGTGTTGCCACCGACCACATGTACAACATTTACGATCTAGATGAACCACATAAATCTACTTGTTTCACGATAAAATATTTTAAATAACAAACAATCAATACGCTACATTTGAATGGTGTGACTCTCTTTTGATGCGTGTTATAGTTTTAAGTATCCCTGGATAAAAGGATGTTTGCATGTTTTCAGCATTTTGTCGATGCTTATTTTGAATTGTTATAATTTTGGCCTTAATACCATCAAGCAATGTTGTTATTAGTTTATCACGCAAATTTTTGATCCAATTATTAAAACTTTTAGCAATTTTTGATGTATTAATATCTAATCTCGGATACAGCGTATAAGAATCTAATAGAAAAATTTATGATTTTCATCTTTTGTACCAACAATCCAATTGAAAACACTTATGTCTTCTGATTTAGTTCTTTCAAACCAATTATTAGCATCCGCCTCATTATAGTACTGGGCTAGATTATCTAACCATACTTGAAATTGTGGTGTACCACTACATTGACTTCTCAAATAATTTTTAAAATATTGAATACAAAAAAAATGTGGAGAGTTTGGAAAGTTTCACGCATTCCATGAATTAATTCTTTTTTTGCCTATCTGATATAAATGAAATGCTATCCCACCATTCAAAAGAAAACTTTAAATTGTTTAAAAACAATGTCAAGAAATCAATATTTTTATTTTCAGCAACACAATAAGCAATGTGATATAATTGGTACTTGGTAGTCAGAATCGTGAGCACAAGCAACAGATAAATTATCTTGAATATCTAGATGTAAGAAAAGTTGAATCAATACTAAATATAGGTAAACAACCACTTAAAATATCCATGCATGTCTTGAAACAAATAAATATTCTTTGAAAGAAATTATTTTCTACCGTCTTTAAAAAATATTTGCTTCTGGGATTTATTTCTATAATTGTACCATATTTATTAACATAACTACCATTAATTTCAGATAATACAATTTGCCTGGCTCTCGAAGCTTTATAATATGTAATATGTACTCGATCTCTAGTATATCATTTACAATGTGCACTGGACTATAGGAGTTATCTCTAATTTTACCAATTATTTTATTTCTGACCCATGCAATAGTAGCTAGTAGATAACGTCCTCCTGCAAATCCACCTAAACATGAATGTTTAGATTCTAATGTATGAATCTCAAATGTTCCGCCGTTACCAATTACTCTAGCGTATACTCTCAAACAACAATTTGGAGAGTCACAAGTATATATAATTCTCTAAAATTGTTCGCTTTAGATGAACAACTAAAATTATATCTAACTGCTATATCACTAATAAAATTTCTAAATTCTGAAGAAGAACCAAACGATTTTCCAACAATAATTCGGTAGTGCCAGCATCTAAATTATAATCTAAATCTTCAATTAAATTATCACCGTTTTCACCATCAAGGTTTTCTTTAATTTGATTTGATGAACTATGACTAACAATAAAATTTTGATTATTAGAAAAATGTTGACTACTCAAAATGATATTTGTGTCAATATTTGGTAATGATGGATTGATATAAATCTGTATACAAGATGAACCTAAATTATTTTGAACAATAAAATTCCATGCTTCTTCACTATCTACTAATAAAAATGTATCGGTAAAAACCACCTTACTGTGAATTCATATCTTATAGAAAAAGTTCGATAATAATATTCCTTAAATTATCTAATGTGATATTATGATATGTGGAAAGAAGCTGAGTTGTACCTCCTTCGTAAGATAATCCATTTAATATACCTTTATGGTAGCAAATTATTGTTAACATTTGATATATGGTCAAGAGTTTCTTAATACGTCATGGGTTAGAAAGAGAGTTTGGGAAGTAAATCTGGAAGGAGAGTATGAAAAGTGGAAGAAATTGTAAGAGTTTGGAAGAATTGTGAATGGGTTTATGAGAGTATGAAAGAAGTGTGAATGGATGTTAAATATGAAGTGAATATAAAGAGTTGTAAATACAACCGTTAAAAACTATCCGTTGAAAAACTATCTGTTGTAAATAGAGGTGTTAGCTACTTTTTTTTCTCTCCCCTGGCCGTTACACCCAATGCCTACATACTCGATGCCTACATAAAACCCTAATCCCCAATGACATTGTTACTTTGTAAACCAAATGCCTACATAAAACCCTAACCATTACGTCCCCCAACTTCCACTATCACTTCGTAATAAAAAAAAAACCCTCATGAAAACACCCATGGGTAGAGCGTTTTCTTGACAAGAAAAGCCATTCCCAAGGGCGTTTTCATTGATTTTATTTTATTTTTAATTTCTGCCTAATGACAGCTAATTACATGGGAATTTACATATTTGCATAAAAAACGTCCTTCTAAATGGCGTTTTTGTAGTTTTTCTCTATAAACGTCCTTCGGAAGGGCGTTTTGATTCTCTCAATACAATTTCACAGAGCTTTGTTCTCTCACTGGAATTTCATTAAAATATATTTCTTTATACAAAATTTCCTTTTCTTTTAACATAGATCATTTGTAGGCAAAAGGACAAAGTAACTGTTAGAATAATAAAATATATTTGAAAAAAAAGTAAATAGTTGGTTTGGTGGTAACGACTCTCTCAATGCATTTCTTAACCTATGGTTTGAACTCTGTTTTTGCCAACTTTGGTTACTAAAACTTATTATGTATAAATGGGTGTAGGTCCTCTTTGTGCCGCCTTCCTAAGTGGGTCAAGAGCCTGTTTGGGTGAGCCTTGTTTGAGAGCCTGTCCTATTGAGGGGCCTGGTCGCCTAGCTTGCCCACCCTCTGGGCTGGCCTGCTCCAAGCTTAGAAGTCCAGTTGGCGATAGGTAGACCTATTTATTATTATTATTATTATTATTATTATTATTTTCACGATTTAGCAGTTTATTCTTTTAACGAGATGAAAATGTATAATCCATGTTATCATAATGTGTCTCCGTATAAGCGGTGTCTCTTAGCTGGACCACCACACTTCTGCACTTTTTGAGTCTTTTGTGTGTTTGACTTTCTGTATATGTATACAGATTATGGAGAGGTTATCATTTTAGATGTATAACATAAGCTCAAGCTTATTAAGGCAGTGCGAGGAGGTGAAGACCAAAAGGTCTACGGAAAAGGAGGATATAAAGAGAGGGAAATACCAAGAAAGAGAGGAATACTGGTGCCTGGCAGCTGATGTCAGGGTTCGGAGATGGATGTGAAATTTTGATGGGTTATCAAACACAGAACATGGACATCTGGAAAGCCTAGGGAGGATGCCTTTATCAACTAATTACTACTTTTGCTATGTTTCTGCAACATAGAATGTTAGATGCGCCCCTGGTTAGTAGGAGCAGTAGGATACTGATTAAAGGATCGATCTGCTGGAACTAGGGGTAGGCCTAAACAAACTCGGGTTAGGTACACAACAAAGAATGTGGGTTTTGCTAATGTTACAGGTAGTTCCAACATGATCCTATACATAGCTGAATGGGAGAAACGGATTCAAATAGCCGACCCGAAAATTTTATTCATACTGAACAGTAGATTGATTTTCTCATGTTTGCCATTTTCTTTACAGAAACTTGACCTTCGGCACCACCTTCGGCACCACCTTCGGACCGAAGCTTCTCTCTCTGCAAAGACTGGGAATGAATTGCATGACGGAGTAGCCGTTAAGGTGGAAACGATAATAAACCACTCTCAGGTGAGTTGTCGGTGTGGCTCAAGGATTTTGTACTCCCTGCTGTAGGAATGTTATGATCTACCTTCTCGTGCTTTATTTCATTGCAGAAACTGGAGGAAGACATAAAGAAAGTTGGATTAAAAGTCAAAAATCACGAGGACAACCTGGAATTTTTCAAGGGGCAAATCAAGAGCGTCGATCGGTGCATTCACAATACACAAGGTTAGCCACTTATCACTTGTGTATCTGCTTATGTGCTTCATCTTATATCAAGACGTTGACTTCCAGGTGTCTGGCAATAGATGTATGTTTATGTGTAATACACTTGTAGAAATTAGGTAATAGTCTCAAGAAGCATATAATATTAGCTTTTATCGTATCGGGCAAGTAGGGCAACATAGTCAAGTGATCTTTTGATATGGAGGTGAACCAGAAAGAGTGTTATTGCTGGAATATTGAACTTTTGCTATTGGTTAGCAATTGGATGCCACATATATAAAAAATCAGTTTAAATACTAGTTCATGTATTTGGTTTAGTTAAGCTTGGAACATATCACAATCCGAGTGTAGCAGTGGAGGAAAACAACAATATTTCTCTCAAAAACAGTGAGGAGCAGACAGTCGAGCATATATTAGGCTTGGAAACTTCAGCAGCCGGCATTATATGCCAGATGAAAATTCGTCATGGCCTGCAAGCATCAAAGCTACCATTGACCAAGGACGTGCTCGGTGTTGTAGCCACACTTGGGAAAGCAAATGATGACAAACTTAGCCGGTTAGTCCATTCTCTAGATTTTACCATTTTCTCTTTCCTATTCCATTCAATATGGAATCGGACAACTCTAACTTATTCTTTTGTGACGGTTAATCAGGGCCATTTCAGAATTCTTGGGTTTAGAAACTATGTTGGCTATTGTCTGCAAGTCATATGAAGGTGTTAAAGCTCTTGAGCAGTATGACTCTGAAGGCATGATTGATCGGAGTGTTGGTCTGCACGGACTTGGGCCATCTATTGGGAGGCTCTTGGATGGGAGATTTCTCGTCTTCTGTCTAGAAAATTTAAGGTACATATTATGTTACGTCTTTTAATATTGTATGTGTCAGCTAGGATTGTAGTCTTCATATTGGCACTGTTTGCAAGTCTATAAACTATATTTTTAAATTGTTCTCTTTTGCAGACCATATATTGGAGAATTTATACCTGAAGATCCTCAAAAGAGACTTGCACTACTGAAGCCCAGGTTATCTAATGGAGAGTCTCCACCAGGTTTCCTTGGCTTTGCCGTAAATATGATCAATGTGGACCGTGCACATATATCCTATCTCACAACTGGTGGTCATGGCCTTAGGGAGACTCTATTTTATAACTTGTTCTCCCGTTTGCAAGTATATGAAACTAGAGGACAAATGCAGTCCGCTTTGCCTTGTATAAGTGATGGTGCTATCTCTCTAGATGGAGGAATAATGAGAATTAATGGTCTATTTTCCCTTGGTGA
The DNA here is from genome assembly GCA_029216955.1 of Iris pallida. NCBI lineage: Eukaryota > Viridiplantae > Streptophyta > Magnoliopsida > Asparagales > Iridaceae > Iris > Iris pallida. The sequence goes on from JANAVB010031818.1 coordinate 2,912,695, forward strand.
TAGGTAAGCAATACATTTCTCTTAAATTGTGTTTCCTTTTGATTCAATTCTATGGTTTCTGGAAATCAAGTTACTTGAATCTGAAATGACATTTTCAGCAAATATGCACCGTCAGCTTTGTGCTAGTAAATTAAAATAGACGCCGACCTCTGATTACCAACTAGTCAACTCTCTTTTAACTTTCAAAGCAAATATGAAAATTCACCATATACATCATCGTCAAGGAATCCATAAAGCATCAGGTTTTGATACATTTAAAATGGTCAAAGAAAGTATCGAGAAATATGACTCTACAAGAGAGCTCATCTTGATTAGGATTGTTGGAAGCGATGAAGGGAATGAGGCTGGAAGTCTAAGCTTCACACGAGGCATTTAAAACGGTCAAAGAAAGTATTTGATTTACGATTGCCATCCTTCTCCGAGTTCCAACACCAAAGAAGGGTAACTAAATTAGGAAAGATGGAGGGCTAAAAGGTGACGGGAATAGGAATGAAGGTAGAATCAAGAGGAAAAAAACACTGAAAAGAGGAACGAAGACATTCAATTATCATCATCTCCAAACAGTGTATAGTTTTCCATAAATACCTGCTAAATCATAGTTGATTGCTGTCTAATTCCATGTAGTCCAAATTACTATACGACACAGCCAAGGGCGTCCACAAGTAGTTTGGTCAGCAAACTTGGCCAAGTTAGTTACAGTGTCAAATACTATGTTGCATGAACACTAGTATGATACATATCATGATATATATTGAAATGTTTGTCTTGTCTGATACATGTCCGACACGATGTGACATGCATAAGACACCAATTTTTGGAGTGTATGTGCTTCCTCGGTCAAAACCCAGACTACACGGTGCAGGATAATCAATATAGCTATACTAATATAAATATGCATCCCGATTAGATTGGAACTTCCCGAATGGGTCCAAGAATCAATCATAAAGCCGTCCTTTATAAGTCAGGTCTTAGTTCTAACTTGTAACTCCTAGACTCTTAGGATGGTCGCATAGTGTAACTACAAGAAGCCTACTAGGTTAATAGTTTGGACATCCCCCATAACTAGGTTGAGAATAATGTGCGAGAGAAAAAGGTCACTCATTGCCAGACTGCTCCCGCTAATGCTAATGCTAATGCTAATGTAGGGTTTAGGGAGTTCAAGATGTACAAACTCACCGTCACTATATGGATAGGTTGTTTTTATTATTCGAACCTACATTCTCCAGGATGCAAGCACCAAGATTAATGTCGTGCTAAAGATTTTTGATAACTTCCCAATCGACCAGCATGAACCTTCTTTCTAATGCTTTCATACGATTATAAACTTCCATGAGGATGATTTACACTGAGATGCTTAGATTTTTATTTTGATGTAATTTATTATCTATTTTATTTAATATTACTATTGCAAAATTTGCTAAGACTTGCATGATTTAGGAACAAAGTTGAGGTCACATTTCCAATAATCTCCGGTATATCAAATACGCCAACCGAGGTCATAGAAATGGAGGAGGAAATCAAACTTATGAACTGGAAGAAGGAAAGGCTTGTTGAAGATATGTCGAGAGAACAGGCAGTGCTAAACGAAGTTAAGAACTTGTTCAATATGAAAAGCCAAGAATTGTCCAAATTACTAGACTCTGTCAAGAGTGCCAAAACTCATCCGGGCCAGATAGCACCTTAAATACAATTTTGATTGAAGGGTTAAAGTGACTTCCATGCCTCTAGATATGTGGTGTTTTGTCTGTATGGATGGGGCACGAGAACATTGCAGCTGAGCATTTGTGATACTAATGAATTGGTTGGTGATACAATCTCCTCTTTTTTTTTTTTAAATTCTTCCTTTTATATCAGTTAATATCAGCAAGGTTGAATCTTACTGTAGAAGAGCAAATGAGAATCTTTGCCCTTACGGCTTGTTTGTTATTTACCCAAATTGAGAAAGTCTGATTACCCGTCTAAACCCACCTTATATATTATCAACATGTTATCATATGCTATGAGAAATCTATGCGGACAAACTAATGGTATTGTTTCTTGATAACCTTTGTTTATTTACTTCCATTTTTTTCTTCTTCTATGGCCAGAGGAAGCGTTACCAGGAAACTCCAAGTTGGCAGTCCTCCGGGATTTTGGCAAGATATTTAGGCATCCGAAGCATCTGTCGATAGAAGCTCTCTTCAAGTCAATGAATGGTAATTGCTAGTGGTAGGTTGCTGATGCTCGTCTGTAAGAATGATAGATCTTGTAACCTAGAGTGATCGGCTGACTTGGTTTACTTACCGTGGATGATGAATTATACATGTACTACTACCGGAGCTTATCGAATGTCCACTGATCTGTAAATGCTCGTCTGACCTCATGTACTTCAGATTGAATGAAATGAAATGAAATCAACAAATGTAGAGTTTCTAGCACTGCACTGTGAATTGTGAAGAAAGTCAAATTTTCGGAGCTCTGGCAATACACAGTAGAAGAAATTGAAGGAATTATGTTGCTAGAGCTTTAAGTAACCGAAGCAAGGAAACTGGTTCAAGGTCTGTTACTAGTAGTATTGTGCATGCAATTGATATCAAGTTTAGTGTGTGGATGGTGAATTCAAGAGCACTCTGATGCATGTGTAAGCGAGGCTTTTGTAATCTTATGTAACTGAGTCAGAAAATGTACATATGATATTGCTGCTGATAAGCTGCTGTTTCGAACTATCACCAGTGACGATTAAGATTGTTCAACATTTGGTGATCAACATCAGGGGTGAGCATACCTAGATCCAAATATGGAAAATTGAAGGACCAACTGATGTTTGGGGATATTAGAGGAGAGATACGTTTTATGAAATTCTATGTGAAGATACAGATCGCCAAATCTTATGGCTGGCTTATATATACTAGTAAATGCACGTGCTTTGCACGTATAATAATGTAGAATAAGAACATTATTCAATTATAGTTAAATATCTCTTCTAACTCATGTGGTTAAGCTGGAAAATATTCTTCTTGTTTGGTTGAGTTCGATTTTCCATGTTCAATATATTTAACAATTTTAAACTTTTTAAAACATTTGCTTACATCATTTTTTAAAAATAAATAAAATAGACCATGATATAATGACGGCTTAGACGGCTCACTTTTGAGCCGTTTTGAAGTCTCATTATATAGTGGAAGATGTATTTTGCTAAGAAGAGGGAAAATTGGAGGGAAAATGGTTCCTTCCACCAACCCAATGATTCATTTTCCTCTCTCTAAGGATTCACTTTTTTTTCCAATTTTTTTGGTTTTTTTTTTCAAACACCGAAAAAGAAATTGATTGGAATTACAATTTCTCAAAGGAAATGAAATATCAAAGAATCAATTTTCTTTCCTTTGTGCGAACCAAATGAGGCCTAAAGTCACCATTGCTTTTGATGACCTCACACCCAAGCCTTCGTTCCATCCGACGACCTAGCACCCATATCGTCTTTGCACTCATACCGTCATTAGAGCATCTACAGTGGAGACACTCCAAATTGTTAGAATTTATGTAAATTATTACTTTTGGAGTATCTCCTTGATATTGGCACACAATGGTATACTGTCACGACCCGCACCCTAGAGTAAGGGCACGAGAAGTGGGTACGTCCAGCCTACGCCGCAGTGTCGGCGGTAGAACGCTGTCCTAGGTAAATCATCTAACAGTATAAAGGTACCTGTACAGTTCATACTCTCCGAATGGAGGTAACATCACAACATATAGTCTCAATCACATCTAAGGTAGAAGAATGAAGAACAGATAGATAGTAACTCAAGGAGAACCATAGCATAGATGAAATAAGACTAAGTGTCTAAGATACATAACATCCAGAATGTCAACTCATAATAATAAGTCTAAGAGTCTATACATCTCCACATCTCAAAATACAACTCAGAATGTGAGACAAAATGATAATATAGAAAAGATTGCCTAGACTAAACTGGTCTAGACTACTGGAACATCCTCCTCAGCTGTAGGTGGATCCTGCTGAGGGTCCACAACATAAGTATCATCTAGTCCTGCTCCATAGTAGGTAGACACCAGGGCCTCATCCTCATCCTCTGTAATATTTTCAACAGGTCCAATCAGGACAGGAACGAGCACAATACATCTCACGCAGTGCATATCAGGTTAGGAAATACGATACAGGCAATAGAGTAAGATACATGAACTGCTGAAAGGAAATGTACGCTGTAAAAGAGATAGCTGTAATGAAATATCTACTGTATATAGAGAACTGTAGTGACTAGTGATGTAGAGTACAAGATAGGCATGTGAATGGCTAGAATTTATACATGATCTACTGAGTTTGCACATGACTACTTTAGAATTATTCACATGTCCACTTCTACTCCCCCGTTACCCCAATCAATACACAAGGATCTATACAAGTTACGTTATTGTACATGATATCACATGGGGCCCATGAAAGGGTGCACATGATAGTATACATGAGGGCTCAGTAAATATGAGAGTACATGATCACATGAGTGCACATGAATAATGGAAGCATAGGAGTACATGATGATAGTGAAACACACATAACATGAAGTACCCGATGCTCCCGAGGGGGATAACATCTCATGTAAAGATCCATATAGTACCAATCCGTGTTACCAACGTGACAGCAACAAGTAAAGTAATCTAGAGCAAGAAGTAAAGCCTGAACAAGTATGAAACGGTCAGAGAATGTACTCGCCTGATAACTGAATGTCTGAAGAGGACGTACTGCCTGAGGAGAGGTGTAGGGCTCCTAATCAGAGCAATACAAGTCACAATGTATCCACAATGGTAAAAATAAAGTATACAATGCATACTACATGATTCTAGGTCAATCTGGTCAAAAGTCAACTCTGGGTCAACTCTAATAGTCAAACTAGGTCACAGGAAGTCATACTAGATCATAGGGAATCAAACTAAGTCAAATAGAGTCAAACAAGGTCAAACAAGTCAAATACTAGTCAACATGATCAATCTGGGTCAAGTCTAGGTCAAACTTAGGCCAACTAAGGTATTGGTCAAACAAAGACCAGTCAGTCAGGTAACTAGGTCAAACAAGGACTAGTCAACAAGGTGATTAGGTCAAACATGGTCAGACTAGTTGAACTAGTCATTCTTAGGTTAATTAGGTCATGGTTTGACCTAAGGTTGACTTTGGTCAACCTTTAGTCAACAAAGGTTAACAAGTTGGGTTTTGGGACATTAGGTCAAATTGAGTTAGCCCCCAAGCCATAGGCTAGTAGCCTAGGCCATAGGCTATTCTTAGGGTTCCATAGGCTAGTGATTATAGGTTTCTATATAAACATAGACTTAGCAAGTTATACATATATATATCTATATATATAAATATATATATACACATCAATCTACTATCTATATACCTATATGGGAATACCATATATACCATACCCAAAAACCTACATACATATGATACACTATATATGTGACCTAAAATAAATATATATATATATATATATCAATATATATATACATATATATATATATCTATATATATAAAACTTATATATATACTATACATATATAAAGAGAGGAAAGTGAGGGACATAGAGAGAGAGAGAGACTGAGAATGAGAGAGAGACAGTGAGAGGGAGAGTCACTGCTGGACAGTAGGGAAGGGGGGTTTCAGTATTCTGGAACCAAGAATACAGTCCCAAACACACACACACACAGCCTACATATATACATACATATGTATATATATACAACTACCTATTCACTCACCCAAATACCCTCAAAATTCACCCACACTCACACATACATATATACTACATAATTATATACTAAAAACATATAAATACATGTATAAAAATGCATAAAATGGCAATTGAAATTGGTTTTGGAAAAACTGGAATAAATTCCAGAAATCTGGAATTGGGTTTTACCCAGGTTTTGGGGGTAATTCGATTTCGAACCACAAAATCGAACTAAGGTTAGTGTCCATTGGTTGGTAATGGTAGGGTAGGGTCTATACTAGTGTCCTAGGTGCCTGAGATACGACCACGACACATTTTGGTGTGTCGGACACGCAAAAATCAAAATCAGGTAAAATCTAGGGCACGCGAAGGGCTGATGTTTGTGTGTCTCGTACTCACGACACAAGACACGTCGTGTCTCGTGCTCATGGGGGAAGGTTCGCCTAGGGGTCCCCTAGGTGTCCACGGTCCTGATTTGTGTCCACGTGTGTCCGTGTCCGAGATACGAGCACGTATCAGTAGCTCTGATACGTGTGTGCGCAGTATAGTGTAGGGTCATTGCGAGTGTGATTTCTCACTCGATACGACACCAACGTGTCTGAAACTTTGGGAGGGGTGTGTCAGACACTGTCCCAACCCTCAGGCCAAGTTTCGTGTGTCCACGTCGCGTGTCGTGTCCGCACGAGAAGTCTGGTAGCAGGGGAGGCTGCACAGTCTCGTGCGCGCGTGTCGAGGGGTCGTGTGCTCCACACGGGGCACGTGGGGCCACGTGCTCGTGTCAGGGGGTCGGCCTAGGGTCTAGGTTTGTGTCCTCGTGTCTGTATTGTGTCCACAATGGGTGTGGACACAATACACAGCATCAAACAGTTAGGTTTTACAGTGTGTCAGTGTGTGCTGAAATCAGTGATTTCGTGTCCAATTTGGACACGAAACGTGTCCTGTTTTGTGCTCAGTCAAGTGGAAAAGTGACCTAGGGATCTAGGGCTACCCAAATATCAATTTTGTTTTGAAAAACATTAACAAAATGTTCTATGTGGCATTTCACCAAACACCTAGTTTCAAACATAGATACGTGTCCGATACGGACACCAAACCACATAAAAATCCTACCAAACTTGACCTACATGACCATGGTATCCTAATGCATGCAACCATGAAGAGAAATCACTATTTTGATAGGGTTTAGAACACTTTACCTATATGTGCAAAATCATGAAAATCAACCTTCTAGGGGGGTTTCCTCTTCACTTTGGGGTGTCCAAATCCTTGTGCAACCTTGCTACTAAGCCTCCTTTAGCATCCTCAAGTGTAGGGGGTTCCAACGCAACAAACGGGGCTCAATTTGGTGAAGGAATGAAGAAGTTATGGCTTTGTGAAGTTGAGGGAAAAATGGGTTTTCAATACATTGAAAATGAGGCTCTTTGTGAAGATGGGGGTGTTCATATAGGGGGGGGGGGGCATGCTTGGCCGGCCATGGGGGTTGGTTTAGGGTTAGGATCAATGGTTGTGGGCTCTCCAACAAGTTTCAAAGCTATCCTATGGCTAGGATTCATTCTACATAACTTTATGTAAAATATCTAAATAAAATATCTAATGTAAATATCTAACATGAAATATCTAGATATTTAGCTCTAACATTACTTTAGTTAAACCCATCTAACTTAGTCTCTAGGTCATGACTAACATCTAGATTAGGGCTAAACTAGGTTAGTAACTAACATGACACTAATCAATTAATTAAATAATAATAAATCACATAAATCCAAATAATTCCAAATAAATCCTAGAAAATTACCAAAATACCCTTTAGGCTAAAAATCACTAAAATGATATTCTAAGCCTATGGTCAAGTTCTCATGGTCATGGCAACTTCTAGGTTAGAGAAAACTAGGGTTTACACTAAGTTATTCTAACCAAAATCACAAAGTCATAAGTCATGACTTAGCATGACTTTAGAAATGGTTTAACTTAACTGAAATCACCAGAAAATCATACCATGACTAAAATACCACTAATAAATAATAAAAATAATAAATTTTCAAAAATCCCCAATTCCAGAAAACAGGGTGTTACAAGTCTACCCACCTTAAAATAATTTCGTCCTCGAAATTTAGATGGTCGTACTCCTCCTAGGTCAAACCTCCAACAATCAGGGACGAAGCCACTACCTAGGCAACATACAAGGTCAATAAGCAAAATATGGGTAGTAGACCTATACTGGGTCATGTCCAAAAATTGGTTGGTAGTTTTAGGTCATAGGGTGTCCTTAATTCAAATCGAAGCCAAAAGTAACTCCATGGGATAAATCAGGGTAGAGTCTCGGGTCAGGAAAATCGTACTAAGCAAATGAAGCACACAATGGTATGCTTGAGTGGGACACTAAGGTCATGGGTGTAGTATGTCATGTCTAGGTCATGTACGTGAAATCAGTTTTGAGAAAACAACTAGTCTTGTGCTTCAAATTTAAAAGTCACGGTAATGTGTCTACGGTGATCACAATTTAGAGTGGGAAAGGTCTATGGCCTAAATTAAGTCAGAAATTGTGATGCAATAGTGGTACCAGGGGGACAGGTTAAATGGAACAGTCTGTGGTCTCATCTAGGTGCACTAGTCATTCTAGATCAATACTGTCCTATGGTATCAACGTACAAGCAATCTAAGGTATCCTAATTGGGAAGGTAAGGGAACAACAATCATCAAGGCTATAGGCCGTCTACCATCCTATATGAAAATTGGTCATTTAACAAGTAACTGAGAAATCATTAAAGTTATCCTTCCATAAAAAGAAAATTGAAAATTTAGGTACAAACAATCACAAATAGATTTTAGTCTTGACATGATCTAAGTTGATCAATTTCAAGATAAACTGGGATTTGGGCAAGATGGGAAATCAATGAAATCAAGTACGAGCATCCAATGATGAAAATCCAGGTCATGATAAATTTTAATTCAACTGGATATGAATACGAGGTTCATAGACGATAAAAATAATTTCAAGGAGAATTATCAAGGCTGTTGCGGATAAGATTTTAGGGCAAGTTAAATTATATCTCCATCCACGTAGATTAATATACGAAAAGCGAACCAAAACGCAATAGGTTGATCAGACCATCATGCGCCGGTTCTGATTAGACAATATGTTAGTGGGTGCGCACCCAATAAAATATATCATGATCAAGCTCGAAAGAATAAGCTTGTAAAACTAAGGATAATTTGTAGCATAAGATATAAGTAAGAGTGGGAATGATGAAAGAAATACATAGTCCAAGATCCTTAACCAATCGGGTCAAGCATTCAAGATAAGGTACAAGGGTAAGTATTTAATGATTCAATCAGAATACCATCACATGCCAGGTCAAAAGAATTGAGCCAAGGTGGATCTCTAATTGAAATAAGAATTAATTTAGTATCATGGTAGAGGTTAGGGTTTAGCCATTTGACCAGAAAATCATGTCAAGAAAATATAGTACAAGGAGACGGGTTTTAGTGGGACATGGAATACCTACATGAAGGTAGGCTAGTCTAGGTCTTACATGTGAAGTTCGTTAGAAGGTAACAGCTAGTATTGTACTCCGAATATCCAAGTCACGGTAAAGGACGTCCAATGATCTAGAACAGAAAGTGGGAGTTCAAGACGTGACAATTGATGCAAAATAAAAGAAGACCAAGTTAACGCAGGGAATAAAATTAATTAGGAGTCCAGTAAATAATTTAGGAACACAGTCCTAGGGATAGATAGGCTACTAGATGGATATAGTTTAGGGTTCGATCAACCCAAGGTCAAAGGTTAGAAGGTCTCAATAAAGTCCTGATTTGAGGAAATGTCGAGTAAGTCAGGTTTGGGATACAGTCACATAGTTTGGTAGAAAGAGTTTAAGTAAGATGCAAAAATATAAGGGGGACAGTTCATTTCAAGGGAAGGCAATTAGCAAGAGAATTAGATGGCAAGAAACAGATGAGGGTTTTCTCATAAATGTGATTGAGTACCTTAAAAATATAATTCTAATACAAAAATTTAAATCAACAACTACAAAAATTTTAAAATCATCAACTAACACCAGGATTCAAAGTTCTACAGTGAATCCTCAAAAATCAAATTTAATCAAGGGAGAAGGAGTTTAAATCGTAATTCAAAATAAGATTCTCAAGGGTCATCCCCGGAATCTCTCAAGGTATCCTATCAGTGATTGAGTATCCATTCTCTCTAAGCCTATTCCTCAAATCCTATCGCAGGCTGTAGTGATACTCTAGTTCGAATACCACTACATAAACTCGAGACCTGCATGGGCCACCACTAAAAACGTGTCACGACCCGCACCCTAGAGTAAGGGCACGAGAAGTGGGTACGTCCAGCCTACGCCGCAGTGTCGGCGGTAGAACGCTGTCCTAGGTAAATCATCTAACAGTATAAAGGTACCTGTACAGTTCATACTCTCCGAATGGAGGTAACATCACAACATATAGTCTCAATCACATCTAAGGTAGAAGAATGAAGAACAGATAGATAGTAACTCAAGGAGAACCATAGCATAGATGAAATAAGACTAAGTGTCTAAGATACATAACATCCAGAATGTCAACTCATAATAATAAGTCTAAGAGTCTATACATCTCCACATCTCAAAATACAACTCAGAATGTGAGACAAAATGATAATATAGAAAAGACTGCCTAGACTAAACTGGTCTAGACTACTGGAACATCCTCCTCAGCTGTAGGTGGATCATGCTGAGGGTCCACAACATAAGTATCATCTAGTCCTGCTCCATAGTAGGTAGACACCAGGGCCTCATCCTCATCCTCTGTAATATTTTCAACAGGTCCAATCAGGACAGGAACGAGCACAATACATCTCACGCAGTGCATATCAGGTTAGGAAATACGATACAGGCAATAGAGTAAGATACATGAACTGCTGAAAGGAAATGTACGCTGTAAAAGAGATAGCTGTAATGAAATATCTACTGTATATAGAGAACTGTAGTGACTAGTGATGTAGAGTACAAGATAGGCATGTGAATGGCTAGAATTTATACATGATCTACTGAGTTTGCACATGACTACTTTGGAATTATTCACATGTCCACTTCTACTCTCCCGTTATCCCAATCAATACACAAGGATCTATACAAGTTACGTTATTGTACATGATATCACATGGGGCCCCTGAAAGGGTGCACATGATAGTATACATGAGGGCTCAGTAAACATGAGAGTACATGATCACATGAGTGCACATGAATAATGGAAGCATAGGAGTACATGATGATAGTGAAACACACATAACATGAAGTACCCGATGCTCCCGAGGGGGATAACATCTCATGTAAAGATCCATATAGTACCAATCCGTGTTACCAACGTGACAGCAACAAGTAAAGTAATCTAGAGCAAGAAGTAAAGCCTGAACAAGTATGAAACGGTCAGAGAATGTACTCGCCTGATAACTGAATGTCTGAAGAGGATGTACTGCCTGAGGAGAGGTGTAGGGCTCCTAATCAGAGCAATACAAGTCACAATGTATCCACAATGGTAAAAATAAAGTATACAATGCATACTACATGATTCTAGGTCAATCTGGTCAAAAGTCAACTCTGGGTCAACTCTAATAGTCAAACTAGGTCACAGGAAGTCATACTAGATCATAGGGAATCAAACTAAGTCAAATAGAGTCAAACAAGGTCAAACAAGTCAAATACTAGTCAACATGATCAATCTGGGTCAAGTCTAGGTCAAACTTAGACCAACTAAGGTATTGGTCAAACAAAGACCAGTCAGTCAGGTAACTAGGTCAAACAAGGACTAGTCAACAAGGTGATTAGGTCAAACATGGTCAGACTAGTTGAACTAGTCATTCTTAGGTTAATTAGGTCATGGTTTGACCTAAGGTTGACTTTGGTCAACCTTTAGTCAACAAAGGTTAACAAGTTGGGTTTTGGGCCATTAGGTCAAATTGAGTTAGCCCCCAAGCCATAGGCTAGTAGCCTAGGCCATAGGCTATTCTTAGGGTTCCATAGGCTAGTGATTATAGGTTTCTATATAAACCTAGACTTAGCAAGTTATACATATATATATCTATATATATAAATATATATATACACATCAATCTACTATCTATATACCTATATGGGAATACCATATATACCATACCCAAAAACCTACATACATATGATACACTATATATGTGACCTAAAATAAATATATATATATATATATCAATATATATATACATATATATATATATCTATATATATAAAACATAGAGAGAGAGACTGAGAATGAGAGAGAGACAGTGAGAGGGAGAGTCACTGCTGGACAGTAGGGAAGGGGGGTTTCAGTATTCTGGAACCAAGAATACAGTCCCAAACACACACACACACACAGCCTACATATATACATACATATGTATATATATACAACTACCTATTCACTCACCCAAATACCCTCAAAATTCACCCACACTCACACATACATATATACTACATAATTATATACTAAAAACATATAAATACATGTATAAAAATGCATAAAATGGCAATTGAAATTGGTTTTGGAAAAATTGGAATAAATTCCAGAAATCTGGAATTGGGTTTTACCCAGGTTTTGGGGGTAATTCGATTTCGAACCACAAAATCGAACTAAGGTTAGTGTCCATTGGTTGGTAATGGTAGGGTAGGGTCTATACTAGTGTCCTAGGTGCCTGAGACATGACCACGACACGTTTTGGTGTGTCGGACACGCAAAAATCAAAATCAGGTAAAATCTAGGGCACGCGAAGGGCTGATGTTTGTGTGTCTCGTACTCACGACACAAGACACGTCGTGTCTCGTGCTCATGGGGGAAGGTTCGCCTAGGGGTCCCCTAGGTGTCCACGGTCCTGATTTGTGTCCACGTGTGTCCGTGTCCGAGATACGAGCACGTATCAGTAGCTCTGATACGTGTGTGCGCAGTATAGTGTAGGGTCATTGCGAGTGTGATTTCTCACTCGACACGACACCAACGTATCTGAAACTTTGGGAGGGGTGTGTCAGACACTGCCCCAACCCTCAGGCCAAGTTTCGTATGTCCACGTCGCGTGTCGTGTCCGCACGAGAAGTCTGGTAGCAGGGGAGGCTGCACAGTCTCGTGCGCGCGTGTCGAGGGATCGTGTGCTCCACACGGGGCACGTGGGGCCACGTGCTCGTGTCAGGGGGTCGGCCTAGGGTCTAGGTTTGTGTCCTCGTGTCTGTATTGTGTCCACAATGGGTGTGGACACAATACACAGCATCAAACAGTTAGGTTTTACAGTGTGTTAGTGTGTGCTGAAATCAGTGATTTCGTGTCCAATTTGGACACGAAACGTGTCCTGTTTTGTGCTCAGTCAAGTGGAAAAGTGACCTAGGGATCTAGGGCTACCCAAATATCAATTTTGTTTTGAAAAACATTAACAAAATGTTCTATGTGGCATTTCACCAAACACCTAGTTTCAAACATAGATACGTGTCCGATACGGACACCAAACCACATAAAAATCCTACCAAACTTGACCTACATGACCATGGTATCCTAATGCATGCAACCATGAAGAGAAATCACTATTTTGATAGGGTTTAGAACACTTTACCTATATGTGCAAAATCATGAAAATCAACCTTCTAGGGGGGGTTTCCTCTTCACTTTGGGGTGTCCAAATCCTTGTGCAACCTTGCTACTAAGCCTCCTTTAGCATCCTCAAGTGTAGGGGGTTCCAACGCAACAAACGGGGCTCAATTTGGTGAAGGAATGAAGAAGTTATGGCTTTGTGAAGTTGAGGGAAAAATGGGTTTTCAATACATTGAAAATGAGGCTCTTTGTGAAGATGGGGGTGTTCATATAGGGGGGGGCATGCTTGGCCGGCCATGGGGGTTGGTTTAGGGTTAGGATCAATGGTTGTGGGCTCTCCAACAAGTTTCAAAGCTATCCTATGGCTAGGATTCATTCTACATAACTTTATGTAAAATATCTAAATAAAATATCTAATGTAAATATCTAACATGAAATATCTAGATATTTAGCTCTAACATTACTTTAGTTAAACCCATCTAACTTAGTCTCTAGGTCATGACTAACGTCTAGATTAGGGCTAAACTAGGTTAGTAACTAACATGACACTAATCAATTAATTAAATAATAATAAATCACATAAATCCAAATAATTCCAAATAAATCCTAGAAAATTACCAAAATACCCTTTAGGCTAAAAATCACTAAAATGATATTCTAAGCCTATGGTCAAGTTCTCATGGTCATGGCAACTTCTAGGTTAGAGAAAACTAGGGTTTACACTAAGTTATTCTAACCAAAATCACAAAGTCATAAGTCATGACTTAGCATGACTTTAGAAATGGTTTAACTTAACTGAAATCACCAGAAAATCATACCATGACTAAAATACCACTAATAAATAATAAAAATAATAAATTTTCAAAAATTCCCAATTCCAGAAAACAGGGTGTTACATATACTCCAAACAAATACTCCAAATTAACATTCCTCGTCTTTTTTCTCTTTATTTTTCTTCCATGTTTGGTAAAAAAAATTCTCCCAGTTTTTCTCTCTTTATTTTTCTTCCTTGTTTGCTAAAAATAGTTAATATTTGTGAGCCCAAAAATTAATGTAGAGGAACAACATGTTCCAAATCTGGAGTGTCTTTTAGCTTTCTAGCAATTTTTAAGTATGAATAAGTGCCAATTACAGATTTCAAGTGCTACAAAATTAGACTAAATTTTAAATGTAGCACTTGAAATCTCTTTCGCTGTGGATGCTCTTATATTTGATAATATATATACTACTAGCATATATATTAGGAAGGAGGGGGGTCGGAGGAGCAGGGGAGGGGGGTGGAGGTCGGACCGTCAGCGTCGACGTCGGAGTCATGGTGGGGGGGGGGGGGGGGGGGGGGGTGGGAGGGGGGGGGGAGTAGCATGGGGAGAGGGGAGGTAGAATAGGAATTCCTTTTTTTTTTTTTTTTTTTTCATGGAATGTCCTTAGTAATCCATGGGATGCAGAAAACCGCACCCATTATTATTAGGAAGACTAAAAGATAGCTAATATATAAGGGTTCGGCTATTGACACCCCAAGACTTGCTAAGGACACCCCATTTCAAAAAAAATAAAAATAAAAATCTATTCTACCCTTGCTGCTGAGCACACCCCATACTCCCCTCCCCTTCCCCCCTCCATCGACCCTCCTCCTCCCCCGACCCGCCGCCTCCTCCTCCCCCTCCCCCCGCTTTCCGATCCCCCCTCCGCCGACCATAAACTGTTGTTAAAACAAAAAAAAAAGATTAGAAAAAAATTTGGGTGTATTCACGGGTAGGTTCGACCCTGGTTTGTCGAACTCACAGAGGAATGTTCGACCCACGACAGTCGAACTATAGTGTGTACGTTCGACCAGAATATGTCGAACAGAAGATAGCATGTTCGATTAGAATATGTTCGACCAATGTTTGTCGAACACAAGAAGACACGTTCGATTAGTATTTGTCGAACAGAAGAAGACATGTTCGACCAATACTTGTCGAACAGACCATTGTCCGTTCGACAAGTATTTGTCGTGCTTGTCGCAGATTTTTTTTTTTTTTGGGTGGGGTATTCTTAGAAAGTCTTGGGGGTATATTGGTCTTTTAACATGACATTTAAGTTATGTGGGGTGTCCTTAGCAAGTCTTGGGATGTGTATAGCCGGATCCAATATATAATTATTCTAGTTTTTATTACAACTGCTTAGGAAGAAAAGAGGCGATGGCGGAACCGACCGTGACCCGTCGGCTGATCGAGAGGGCGACGGTCTCGACCGCTCAGGAGGTGGACCCGCGGCTCCTGAGGGCCATCAAGTCCGCCGTCCGCTCCTCCGACGAGGAGCTCCGGTCGGCCGTCGGTTCCCTCATGGACCACCTGAAGAAGAACCACTCCCAGGTCCGATCCCAATCCCAAAATCCCTAATTTTTTTTTTCTTCGTCGATCGAATCGATTACAATTTGGCACCCGTACGAAAAATTATATAGGAGTCGATTTTCTTATGAATTTTTGTTGCGGGTCTTTAAGAATTCGTAGTTTCAACAAGTGGGCATCGATAAAGATGCCTCCTTTTTTCTTCTGACCGCGAAGATTTTGGAATCTTAAAATGGGCTTTGAGAAAAGGGGGTTTCCTGAGTTTGGAGAGGTACTCTGCAGTGGAAAAAAAAAAGCACCAAAGCGGCCCAAGTTTGGATTTTTAGAATGATAATATATATATATATATATATATATATATATATATATATATATATATTTTTTTTTTTTTTTTTTTAAAAACTGGTTAATCTGGTTATGATGGTAGGTCGTTGGTATTCCCCAACTTCTAGTATGAATCTCTCTATTTGGTCTTTGTTCTCATTTTGTATGCAATTTTGATTGGAAGAAGTATGGGAAGAGAATTGGTCATGGAACACAGTAATATCAGAGATTTGACACTTATTGGATAGTTTTAGAAGGAAGGAATTATCATCATCAGCTTGTTTAAACATAAACTTTGGTTTCAGTGTTTGCATTGGTAACGGAAACTAGAAGTTCATCAACAGATTGTAACTCATGAAAAAAGAGGTAAATTGAAATGTCTTTGCATGATAGAATGGATAAATAGTTTAGCTTCCATGACTGTTTCTTTCTTTTTCTTCCCTTTGTTTTGACTATGTTGCACGGACACGGGGAAATGGTGTCCGTACCCGTATTGTATCCGTACTTGTATGTCTGTGTCCATACTCGTGCAACATAGGTGACTATATTGTACCTATCTGAAAAATGGCCGTATCTCATATCTATTATCGTGTCGTCAACATAGTCTGAAAGTGTTGTTTCCGATCAGTGCTCATTTTTGCTCCCTTCATTTCCCTGCTGAGTGAATTCTTATCTGCCTTGCCTTGGACAAAATAATTTATTTTTATAACCAACTTTTTATCAGTTGTTAAGCAAGAGAAACATGTTTTGTTGCAGGTGCGTTACCTTGCCGTTCTTATAACCGATGAACTGTTCATGCGTTCGAAGCTCTTCAGGTCGCTCCTCGTTGTCAATTTTGATCAGTTTCTGAGCTTAAGCGTTGGTTTCAGGAGCAACATGCCCCTTCCTCCTCCCTCTTCCATTGCATCAGTCTTGCGCTGGAAGAGCATAGAGCTATTGGAGAAGTGGAATGCTTCTTTTGGAATCCACTACCGGCAGCTCAGGTTGGGTTTTGATTACCTTAAGAACACTCTTAGATACCAGTTTCCTAACCGGTTAGAGAATGTGCAACAGGAGAGAAGGGATAGGGAGAACAGGTCGAAGCAGATTTTACTCGATAAGTTTGAAAATCTGAAGGAGATCTATTCTTCTGTGAAGGCTGAGATTCAGTCGACTATCGATGAGATTGAACGGTGTCTAGAAATAGTTAGTGTCAAAGAAGAAGATGATCTTACATATAACTTTTCCACTGAGGATGATGTGGTGGTGGAGTTCAAGTCTCTTACGTTGCAGCAAATTCGCCTAGACTCTTTGAAGGAAGGAGAGAAGGTCCAAGAAAATAGTGATAACAAAGCTATCTTCGATGCACTCAGGGAACTGCACAAGCTTCTCGTCTCAAAGCATTTGTTGACGGTGCAAAATTGGATATCTGTCCTTATTAGGGTTGACCTCACTGATGACAAGTTTAGAGAGAGTGCCCTAAAAGAGTTCATTGATCTCCATAATGTTATTAAGTCAGTTAAGAAGAGGGCAGCCAATTAGATTGGGCTCTTGATGCAACCCCACACCAGACGAAGAGGAAGATTTGTGGGAAGAAGGTAAGATCGAAGTTTATGCTCCTGAGACTTCTATGCATTTAAAAGTTTAGGTAGTAGTTCCGAGGATGCTCCAAAGTACCAGAAAGGGCAAGGATGTTGCTACCAATGACAGAAGAAGCCCTCCGATAATAAGAGTTCAATGTCTAATGCATCTAAAAGTTCAGGTAATGGTTGTGAGGATGCAGCATGCTCCAAGTACCAGAAAGGGTAAGCATGATGCTACTGATGACAGGACTAAGCCCTCCGATAGTAAGAGCTCAACGTCTCCAAGGGCAAGACTTATGGCTGAAGCTCCTGTTGTGATATGGGGACCATTCTTGGACAACTGGGGTTCAAACCGAGATGCTTTGGTTAACCAGAGGGGATTGGAGCTCGACGGACATTGGGGTAGAGTTGATCCTGATGCAGTAATTCCTGCAGAACTGAATGTCCATTGCACAGTATATAAAGAAGAGCCCGTTGCTATCCGACCGTGCAATGCTCCTCTGGAGAAAGGTGGTCTCTGTCAGAGAGGGGATTTGAGGGTTTGTCCTTTTCATGGACCTATCATACCGCGAGACACTGAGGGAAAGCCACTACAAAGAAGCCCGCAGAGTGAAGGAGAAAGTGACATGAAAGTTTCTGTGGAGGAAAGCTCCCAAGCACATGATTCAACCAATATGGAGAGCTTTCTAGATATGGAAGAGATGTTAAGGGAAAGAAGGTGACATTGGCATCAATGTTAAAGAATAAAGTGACCGTGAAGGATAGATTGGCACAGAGGCTCTTGAACACTAGGGATAACTCAAGCAGGCAAGTTGGTCAAGGGGAAGCATTCAAAATATAGAGAAGCATTTCCCAATCAGTGGTAGATGGATATGTTTAATATTCTCCAAATAACATTCATAGGTATAGGTTGGTGAAACTCTTGCATGTAAGGTTTTGTTATTTATTCTTGGGTAAAGTGCAAAAAACTCTTCGTTAGATTTTCGTTTTTTGCACTAAAAGATCCCATGCTCTTAAAATTCCTAAAAGTGTGAAATCTGCTCATTTTGCCCCCTTTTCGTTAACTGTTGTTAAGTGGGATATGTAATGACCATTTTACCCCTCTCCCCCTCTCTCTCCTCCTCTCTCTCTCTTCGGTGGTGCAGGGAGGAGGAGGAGGAGGAGGGAGGCTGGCCGGCGGGGAGGAGGAGGGGGGCGGCGGGGAGGAGTGGGGCTGGCCTGCGGGGAGGTGGAGGGGGCTGGCCAGCGAGGAGGAGGAGGAGGAGGCCGGCGGGGAGGAGGAGGCTGGCCGGCGGGGGAGGAGGAGGAGGGGGGGCGGGGGAGGAGGAGGAGGAGGGGAACGCGGGGAGGAGGAGGGGGGCGGGGAGGAGGGAGGTTGGCCGGCGGGGAGGAGGAGGGGGTTGGCCGGCGAGGAGGAGGCGGCCGTCGGGGAGGAGGAGGGGGCTGGCCGGAGGGAGAAGGAGGGGCTGGCCGGAGGGAGGAGGTGAGAGGTTAGGGAGGGGGGGGGGGTGGTAGGGAAGGGAAGAGGGTAGTTTAGGTTTTATTTATTTATTTATATTTTTTTAAATGACATTAACGGTCATTTCTAACGGTCAACAGATGGTAGGGGGTTTTTCGAGCAAGTCATAGATTGCGGGGGTCTTTATTTGCTAAATTTGACTAAAAGGTCTTTCTACGCAAAATGTGCAAATTTAACGAGGAATTTTTTACACTTTACCCTTTATTCTTTTAGCTGAATTTTGTTAACATTCCTTGAAAATATTGAAAAGTTTCCTCCGTGGTCCGTGCTAAGTTGTGCTTGTTGACCCAATTTCGAAGCTAAAAGAAGTGATTTTTTTTCCTCTTTTTTTCATGTACTGGTATGTATATAATTCTTGGATAGTTGGATTCACAAACACTTAGTAGGTGTCGTGTTCACGTCTCAGACACAAAACAGACACTTAGAAATTCTAAGACACCCGAGAATATGTGCTATATTTGTTTCCCATGTCCATATTGTTTCTTAATCGTGCCGATGTAACATAGGTGTGATTACATAAATCTTTATGTAATGTCTATGTCTATTTGATCCTGTGCAGTGACACTATTGCTCTTTCATATTGCAGGTTTATAGTATTGTATAGAACATTAACTTTGTAGACATAACATTCATAAGCTGTAAGAGAGACATATTTTCCTCTTTTGAGTCCCCCATTAATAGTGTAAGATGAGGACCTCTCTCCACCTCGTAATATGTCCTCTGGAGTAGAATCCTCTTCTTTTGAATGTAATAGAAAGAGAAAATTGTTCTTAGGTGATTGATGCATGTACCAATAGGTGGTGTTGTTATGGTAATATGTGGGAATAAATGTCGGACACATTTGTGCAGCAACAAACATTTTGCAATTTGCGTGGACATTCACTTATTCGTTATGAAGTCTACATTTATAATTTTTAAACTTATTGTCCCTCTTCTAATATTTCCAAAGTTGAGAATCGTGGGCGTAATTTTCTGTTCTCAAATCAGCTACAGATGATGTTTTTGCTGGTGGTAGATAAATCAGTCTAGTGCTAAATTGGAGAGATTCTCGTAGATTTTCATGTCTATATGCTTTTAAGAATATTTTTAATGACAAAATATCTTTAGTACTTCTACTTAGTTGAGTATTTTGTATGATTTTGTATTTTGTTATTGTTATAATTTTTATCAATAGAAGTTGAAATTGTGTAGTACAGTTATTGTGCTTAGCCTGTTTCTTCAGAAAGAGTTTTCTGTAAGAGTTCCCTGGAAATTTTAAAAGAGTTTTCTGTAAGGCCTCGTTTGGTTCGCGGAATCTTCGGGTTGGGAAAGGAAAGTGATTCCTTTCCTATGTTTGGGTGTCAAAAGAATTGAGGAGGAAAGGAAAGTGATTCCCAATGGAAGGAAAATTAGGGGGAAAAGTGATTCCATCCATCCAAGCAAGGAATCACTTTTCCACATTGAAGTAATCACTTTCCTTTCCGGATTCCTTGGCGTTTCCAAACATCGGAAAGAAAAATCAATGGAAAATAAAATTTGCCAAAGAAAAGAAAATTACAAGGAATTGATTTTCTTTCCCTTCCATACTGCGAACCAAACGAGGCCTACATACTAGTGTGGTTTAGTCCTTGCATTCAGCTTTTCTTTTCTTTGTGCACACTCTTGGAGACTGACCAGCATGCTAAGAAGAGAAGAAAATGGTAGAGAATACTGAAACTTCAGTATATTGAAAGAAGCTTGCATGATTTGGTGGTGAGGGGGCAAATGAGTCTCACATTTATAAAACCTCAAGAGCTTTACAAGAAACTTTTAGGCCTAAGATATTTACATGGGAAGATTCTAGAATTTCTAGAAAGTTAGGGAAGTTCTGTGAGAATTCAAGAGAACTCTATAATATTGAAGAATTATAAAGTCTTCCAACTAATCTGGTGAGGGTTATACAGTGAACATATACCAGAGACGACGCACATGCAGAGGAAGAAGACACGTTTAGAAGATGCCAGATGTGACCAAATGGTCTGATCATTGTGTAGTAAGTAGGGCTGCAAACGAGCCAAGCCGAGTCAAGCTTTTGTAAGTTTGAGCTTGGCTTGACTAGAATTAATCGAGCTTGAGCTTGATAAGTTTTTCATTTTAGAGCTTGAGCTAGGCTCGAGCTTGTTTATATGAAGCTCGATCTTGGCTTGGTTTGAGCTCGAGCTTGGCTTGATAAGCAAGCTTGATTCAAGCTTGATAAGCTCAAAATCAAGCACGTTAAGCTTGATTTCAAGCTCGATCAACTTTATTTCAAGCTCATTAAGCTTGGTTTTAAGCTTAACGAGCTCGATTTCAAGCTAGTTAGGTTTGAATTCGAGTACCTGTAATATTAACAATTTATTTATAAAATTAATTAAAAAAGTTCCTAATATCAATTATTAAGGACATATCTTCTACTATATAATGAGGCTTCAAAACGGTTCAAAAGTGAGTCGTCTAAGCCGTATGTATATCATGGTCCATTTTATTTAAAAATAAATAAATAATGTAAAATTTGTTGAAAAAGTTTAAATTTGTTATATTATAATCAACATGGGGCCGGAATCAAACTCAACCAAACAAGAAGAATACCTCCGACCTTAACCACATGAGTTAGAAGAGATATTTGACTATAATTGGATAATTTTT
The DNA here is from genome assembly GCA_029216955.1 of Iris pallida. Lineage (NCBI taxonomy): Eukaryota > Viridiplantae > Streptophyta > Magnoliopsida > Asparagales > Iridaceae > Iris > Iris pallida. Next base: position 2,934,377 of record JANAVB010031818.1, read on the forward strand.
ATTATATGTTATTATGCGTGTTTGCACGTGCATTTACTAGTAAATATATGATGCACACAACCATATTGTTATACAAACATATATAAAATTATAATTCAACAAAGAACAAACGAGCTTCTAAACAAGCTCCTAAACGAGCTTCTAAACGAGTCAGCTCGAAGCTCATAAACGAGCCAGCTCGCAAGCTCAAACAAGCCGAGTATTTCTATGCTTGAGCTTGGCTCGTTTAGTAAAGAGCTCGAAAATGAAGCTTGAGTTCAGTTTTTTTTACTAAACGAATCGAGCTCAAACGAGATTTTATCGAGCCGAGCTTCGAGTAGCTCACGAACGGCTTGGCTCATTTGCAGCCCTAGTAGTAAGCCATCATTTTCAGGAAACCAGAAGAGAGTCGATTGTCTCCAAGTACTATAGTTGAATCTCTTAAATACTTGACTTGCCCCAGCCTGAGACTTGCCTCCAGCTGGTTTGTACAATTTTGAAGCCATGACTATTTGTAAAGATCTCCTTTTAACAATTTTGGACTGAAAATTTGGCAGCATTCCTGCATCCACTTGTCTTCCGACTTCTGGGGATTTCTGTAAGTTATAGGCTATTATAGGACCGGCCCACGGAGTTGAGTTGTCATATCCAGAACTAGTTTTGGTTGTCTCTTGATTCTTGTTATGGGCCGATCTTGAAGGGTCATCTGCTACCCCAACCTCTTGTAGGATCATCCTAAGTCTGGGAGTTGTCCCAAGTAGAGGAGGGTTGTCCAAATCCGAAGTCTTGTCTGGGTTACCTCTGACCAGCCCCGACTATTATCATGATCTTCTTCGAGATTTGGATGGCGGCTATTATTCAATTGGTGGTTTGTCAAGACGCATTAGTCTGCATGACTTCTTCCAATACAAGGATAGAATAACTAGATCATCATCTCATATTAGCACACGATGGGAGACTAGTAAACCACAATTTTATGTAAATAGGGATTTCGATCCACCATTCTAATGGGATATGGGCTCGTCGGAGGATGAATCTCAATAAACCATGCATGTTTCTAATACTTTGAGGATTTACTTTGATTATACAGAAGTACTATTTTTTTTTTCATTTCCTATTTTTATAGTTTTACATGGATTAGAGAAAAGAAAATTGGAGGCTATATAAGTGAAAGTCCACTTTGATAGTTCAAATGAAGTTGTGCTACTTGCGAGGTTGCTTATATAGATGTGTGTTCATGTTCGTGTGGTGCGTGAGGAGATGGCACTTTGTTGGCGCATATCACTGGCGCACTTATCATGCAATGCACGCACGTGGTATACGAAATTTGATCTCAATCTTACTTTATTGTCCAATGGTCCAGACTTGATTAGTCACTTTTTAGTGGCAGTTTGGAGAAGTTGTGAAGAGTTGTATATGTTCATGAAAATGCATAAGATTTCCAATAATAAACCAAGCCTCTCACATCTACAATACACAACAACAACATCATCACTAATATATCAACAATTTCTGAAGAAGGTATTTAAATTTGCTATATGCACTCTTTTGCTCAAGGCTTTATTATATCATGGGGGAAGTATTCGTTTGAATCCATCAACAAACTCTTTCTGAGTAGGGACAAATAACTTTCTAAAAAAAATTGTCGCATATTGATACACATCAAAGTCAATTCTTTCTATCTTTATACATTACCTTAACAATTAAGATTTTTTTTGGCTACTATAGAGACTGAAACAAACATGACTTCAATCAAAGTGATGAACCAAGATCTTACCAAACTTGATCAGTTTGATGGCAACGACTTCACTCATAGAAAGACAAGATGACATTTTTGCTTACTACCATGGGACTATCCTACATTCGAAGTCTCGACTTAGCGTCCCTTGCTGAACCAAAAGAAGATGATTCTAAAGACACAAAGAAGGCTCATGCAAAGTGTAATGAAGATACTCTGTGTCGTGCCGCATTCTGAATACTCTCTCAGATCGCCTGTATGACTTCTACAAGGAGATGAAGATGCCATTAGAAATTTGGAATGCTCTTTAAAATAAATACAAGGTACAATAAGAAGGTACGGACAAATTTCTAATTGTAGAATATTTTGATTTTCAAATGGAAGATAGGAAACCAATACAGAGTCAAGTGCATGAACTACAAGGCATTGTGCATAATTAGTACTCTATACATTAAGCTTCCTGAGTTATTCTAAATTGGTATTATCATGCAAAACTTTTCCTATCTTGGAGTAACTACAGGAATAGGCTTAACAAAAAAATATAGGATTTTACTTTGGAACATATTCAAAAGCATCTTCATATTGAAAAATAATCTCGCAATCGTGAGAACAAAAGAATTTTGTTCAAAATTGATATCCAAGTTGTGGAGAAGAACAAGATGAAGCATACCTTAAATGGAAAGGGTCCCACTTTCAACAAAAAGAAGAAGAAAAATGGCAAGTGCTACAATTGTGGCAAGAATGACTATTATGCAAGAGAGTGTCGTGCTCCAAAGCCAAATGTCAACATGGTTGAAGAGGATCTCGTGGCTATGCTGACAGATTAATATGGCAGACACCTCTGTGGGCGGTGGTTTGATTATGAAGCCATTGTCCATGTATGTAAGGACAAATTGTTGTTCAAAACCTATGACGTTGTCAACGATGGTCAAGAGGTTCAAATGGGAGATCATAATCGCGATCAAGTTGTTAGAAAGGAAGTGTTGTCATGGATTTCACTTCTAGGAAATTCTTACTCTTGTTAATGTTCTTCATATTCCAATCATTAGGAAGAACATGATCTCTGTTGATCTTGTATGCAATAGAGGATTTTGTGATGTCTTTGAGTATAATAAGGTTATTTTAACCAAGAATGGAACGTTTGTAGGAAAGGGATATTGATGTAATGTAATGTACAAGTTAAGTATCAATAAAATTACTTCTACCTGTATCGTTGAATCTTTTGATTTATGGCATATGATAGGTTAGCACATTTAAATTATAAGTCGATTACAAACATGAGTAAACTTAGTTTAATTTACTTTAAAGAGATTGTTTGTGACAAATTTGAGATTTGTGCACAAGCCAAGATTATTAAAATACCATTCCCTGGAGTTAAACGAAACTATGAAATTTTGGATTTGGTGCATTTTGATATATGTGAATTAAATGGTCTTTTGATCCGAGGTTGAAGATGATACTTCATTGCATTCATCCACGAATTTTTAATGTATACTTATGTATATATTATGAGAAATAAGGATAAAACTTTGAATAAAATTTAAATTTACAAAGAAAAGTCGAAAACAAATTAAGTAAGAAAATTAAAGTTTTCCGAAGCGATAGAAGCTTGAAATATTTTCCAAACAGAGTTTAGTGAATTCTGTGAATTTTATGGAATCATACATGATCAGTTTGCACCTCATACTCTAAAGTAAAACGGTCTAGCCGAAAGGAAAAAAAAATCGAACTTCGGTGAAAATCATAATTGTATACTTGTGTCACACCGCAGTCCCAAAATACATAGGATCGGTATACGTAAACGTGTCAGTTATATATCAAGTGAACTTCATACCAGCTCGAATCTGTATACTCTATTTATAGCAAGTAATTATATCTCAACATCACTATGATAATTTAATATCTCAATCCACTGAAGATAATTTATCGTAAGACCAAGTGCACTAATGTTGGTCAGACATTAATACACCGGATCCTACAAGCAAATAAGAATAGACAATGTATAATAAAGTGGACCAGACTCTATTACAACCGTTTGAACAAGCTCATGACAAAGAATAAAGCTTGTAAAACTAGACCATATCAGCAGAATAAAGTAATAAAAAATAAATGTGATGTCGGATGAATACAATAAAGATACCTGAAATCCTGAAGAAGCAATCATCATCTATCCATCTATCCTACTATGACAACTCAACAAATATCTGGAGAGATCACCAAGTCCTCGGAAGTGACGTAACAAGATACATAGATACATGTCGTGTACAGTTGTCACGACCCGTTACCCAAATTGTTGGGCCGGGCCGAGCCATGTCCAGCCTACGCTTAAGATAAAGCGCAGTAAGCTGTTCTAGAGATAACATGACAAGACTAAATGTGCTAACAGTTCTATAAGTGAAGAAGAATCATAAATGCTCCAAACACAAAAGTCGTCGTATATAGTAAAATATCCAAGTACAAGTAAACTGAAATGTAAAACTGGATATATGTCCAGTTACAAAATGATGTAGTCTAATACATGACTATACTAAGTATCCCAAGTGACTACGCAAACTAGGCGAGTCTCCCCGCAGGAACATCCTCGTATGGCAAAACCGGGTCCTCGGCAGTGACTCCATAATACGAATCACAGAGCAACTCCTCCTCAGTAAGTATACCTACAACGTTATCCTGTCAGGACGGGAGCAAGTACAACCTCTACAACTAAAGTACTGAACATATAATGAAAGAGATGTACAACAAGAAACATGGTGTGATAAGTCTATAAACAGGAAATACTGGAAACATGGCCTCATGGTACAACTGGGATCATAGTATCATAGTAACATAGGGAACATGGCATATCATGGTTTAATTTGTCATTTCTATAAATGACCACGAAAAGTTTAAAACCGTAGCATGTACGTGAATCGGTCAATAGGTGATTCAGGATGTACTGTGGTACATATCAAGTTTTTCTGGTGTGCCCACACGTGCACGAACGGCATCGGTGTATATCCATACACAAACGCGAGATTCAGAAACATACGGCAAGGTCGCATATAGAATGTCTCCGAGCGCGGTAAGTACATACGGAGAAGGGGGTCATGTTCACGTACACTACTAACAGTTTTTCCCTTAACCCGTTTATTTAACATGTGGAAGATACGAGAGCAGTAAAAACATGTGAATACTCAGAGCAGTCTAAAGCATAGTGAAACTTGTACTGAGAACCCGTAAGAAGCATGTGAAGATATAAGAGCTGTACTAAACATGGCCGGTACTGAAAGTGATACAACATGTGAAGACATAACTTGCTACCTCAAGGATCAGTCTTTTAATAGGGTTAATACATGTTCTAGCATTAAAAGACAGTAAATGAGTATGTAGATGTACTTGCCTCTAGCAAAACAAGCTGCGATAAAAGTGCTATGGATGTCCGGTAACTCGTCACTGTAGAAATATATACATAAACTTAGCTTTTACACTAAGCTAAAACACTAGGACACTAATTGGTGCGACATGACTTGTGACTGGGCACCTAGCCAAAATGATGACTTGGCATAGGAGACCAATGTGGGGTGACACACTATGTTAACTAACTTTCTAGGGTCTTTACACTAGTGAGGGATGGGGTTCAACATGACTAAAACTCCAAATAACACAAAAACTACAAGTCGTAATTAATCAACAAATAAATCAAAAGATCATTGTGTTCTAACAATTTTAGAGATAGGCAAAAAGTCTAGTTTTGCATAAAACAAAGTACCAAAACGATCCTTGCTAACTATAGAAATTTATTATAATTTTTCTGGAATTTATTAACCAGTACAAATATTTTATAAAAATCAGTTTTCCTAAGTATACAGAAAGTGAGTTTTGGTTTCATATGCCAAACTAGTGGCAAAACAGTAATTTAAATACTACAAAAATTATACTAAATTAGCCAACTTAACAAAGTATCTAAAAACTATTTTTCCATAATTTTAGCAATACTTTAAGTATTTTTAGAAAATCAAAAACAGCATTGTACATAATAATTAATTATCTGCGTATTTTGTCCATGTATATAATTTGAACCAAGGTTCAAATACAGGACCCAAGGCCATGAATCAAGTCCAATATGACTTGAACAGGTCTTGAATGTGTGAAAACACATTTGAGCCCAAATACCCATGCTAGGCTTGGACACCAAATGGTTGCAGTAATTTAAATACTAAAATATAATTTGGTAACAAGTACAAAATAAATATTAATATTTTAATAAGGTAAATTTGTACAAGAGAAAATACACATACCTATGCTAAAAGTATATATAGATATATAAGGAAAAATACTTAATTTATAGAGTATATATATACATATACACAAATATATATATATATAAGAATACCTTTAATAATATAGTGTATATATATATAATATATATACACATAGGAAAAAATATATATATATATATAAACATATATATATAAAGTTTACTAACTTATAAAGTATATATACATATATATAAAATACTGTTAAAAACAGTATACATATATATATACATATATTAATACATATATACATATACATATATATATAAATATATATAAAACAAAAGGAAAAAGAAAAGAAAAAGGAAAAACAAAAAGAGAACAGAGAGGGGGCTCGAACTCAGCCCAGCAGCGGGGGGGGGGGGGGGGGGGGGGTTTCTAAACTGTGCGGGCTGGCCAGTAGGCCAGTCCGGCCCGATTGTTAGGATAGGATTTTAGTTTTATTTTAGGTTAGGTGACATAATAAAAAAAATAAATAAATGCGAGCCTGTGTCCGGACAGTTTGGGACACAGGAAACTACGTGTCCGTGCTATGTACGACACGTACGAGCTCGGGCTCGCGTGTCCGAGCACAGCATGAGGTTCGTCGTGTCCTGGCGAGTCTCGTACGTGAAAATGAGACACGCACGACACGATTCGAGTCCGCTACTTACGTGTCCGATCGACTGGGCTTGGTTTCGAACGGCGAACGGAGCTGTACGGCGTCGGGATGGTGGCGCTCGGGTGGCGATCGCCTCACCTCGTCGGGGCGAACTCGTTGATGGTGGTGGTGGTCGATGAGGGTGTCGGGATGGTGAGAACGAGGCCTCGTCGGAGTTAGGGTTCCGGTGAAGTAGATTGGGGAAGAAGGGGGGGTTGTCGGTGGTCGGGGTTGGGTTGAAGTGATGGTGGTCGACTGGGGGAAGTGAGGGGGTCCTTTTATAGGGGTGAGAGGTCGGTCGAAGTGGCTAGGTCGGCCGGAAATGGCGGGGGGGGGGGGGGGGGGGGGGCAGCTGGCCGGTCGTCGGGGGTGGGTAGGTTTAGGTTTTGCACAAAAGTCCCTAGGTTTTAGGATTTCACAAATAGGTCCTCCCCAATGTCAAATGTAAATTCTAATTTGCAAATTGACTCCCGCAAGTATTATTTGCAAAATATAATTGCAAAAGACAATTGGGTTATTGCAAAAAGTATTTAAAACAATTCTAAATATTGCAAACCTAATTTAAAACAATTTATAAAATTGCAAAATGGTATTTCTGGTATTTAAAAGCTATTTAAAAATTATAAAAAAAATTCCTAAAAATTCCTAATAATTATTTAAGACTATAAATGACATTAAAAATTAATTAGCACTAATTAAAAAGAATTTGAAAATCAGGGGCTTACAACAGTAAAATAAACATTCACTAAAAGAAAAAGAAATAAACACAACACAGGAATGACATCTAAGAGGGTGGCATGTCGTAAAAAATAACATTATTAGTTGTCACTCCCGTTTTTCGTTGTACGTATTTTTACTATACGTGTACGGATTACGGATTTCTGACATTTGTCAGGTGAACCGTACATTTAGACTTGTCTTGCATAGACTTGGTTGGGTTCACCTTGGCTCTTCATGGCATGTGGCTTGGCTTGGTTTGGTTTGGGTTGGTTTAGCATGACTTGGCTTGATATTTATATCAGCATCTTCTCTCTCCTCTCATTATTTCTCATTAACTCCTCTCCTCTCCATCTCCATTACTCCTCCCACCAACCCAAGGCAAGTGCAACTTGCTCCATGGAGAACATGATGATTCTCCATTTTTGATTGTTCTATTCTTTTTCTTGCATGATTCTAAGCATCTTTAGGACTTAAAATTTTTGATTTTGATAAATAGATTTTTGTATATCTAAGTTTTGTATTCCATTCTACCCAATTTTGGCTTTTGAAACGCTTGATTCTAACTTGATTTGAGGGAGATATGGCCTCTTCAGCGTTCATGGGTCCCTTAAGCATTTCGTTGCTGTTGGGGATGATGAACAGTACGCATGCCATTCAACGTACCATCCCGCGTGCTTCGCGTTTCGTGCGCCATCCCGCGCGCTTCGCATTTTGTGCGCCTTTCCGCATGCTTCGTGCGCCATTTAGCGCGCCCTTTCGCGTGCTCTCGTGCGCCATCCAGCGCGCTCCGCATGCCCCAGCATACTTAGTTGCGTGCTCCTGCGCATTTGGCCGCGTGCCCCAACGCGTTTGGCAGTGTGCTCTCATGCGTATCTCTGCCGCGCGTACCTCTGCTGGTTGTGCTTAATTTTTTCTTAAATGTTTTCTGTATTTGGCCTAAATTACGACAACCCGACTTGGCAACTTGATAATCTTGAGCTACTAACTTGAACTTGAACATGATAATATGGTCTATTCTTGATAATCTTGATAGTGGTCTATCGAGGTGCACTCCGCACAAGTATTCTTGATATGACAAGTAAACCTGATATGGCATGTATAACCTTGACTGCGGTTGCAACAGCTATTCCTGTCGTGCTAATGTAACTCTTGTCTTGACTCCGTGGTTGATTTTTCCTGATTGTGACTGACAAGCTACCTATCTTGTCTTGTATCATGTCTAGGACATGGATTACTGGTTACCACGATCAGGGATTCATAATGATTCTGACTAGGTTAAACAACTAGATTGATCAAGTAGTTCATATAGAGAGATTTTTCCCCGGTTACAGGCGATCTCGTTATCCCGGCCACACCTGTGAACTTGTAGCCTGCCATCGAGTAGGACACATTTTCAGCACACTGTCATGTGTTGCACTTCTTGCATTCTAAGTACTCAAGTACACCAATAATCCTGATAACTCACGTAACTTTTGCCTGGATAGTCTGCAGGGCTTGTGACTGCGAGAATATCTCAATTGCATCTTGTTAGTAACTAGGCCTATGATAACCCTAGTTAGTTAATGATAACAAGCCATATGACTTGATTGGTCGTGCCTGAATGATTGTTTCATGATTAACATAGAAATTATATTCCACCTCTTGTTCTTCTTGATGTAAGCTAGAATGTTTATTTTAACTATTATCTTTTATGTTATTATAATTATGTTCTCCTATTCTTATATGCTGGTTTTAGTTCCTAAGTGGAGCCTCCCTTGTGGTACTTGTTCTTTTTGGGGTTTGATCCAGCTGGTTTTGTATGACCAGATTTCGGAGTGGGTTTCTTATTTTGCTCTCACACTCTATTGTAAATTATTCTTTTAAGACGTTTAGCCGCCGAGCATGTGTTAGTTCGTGTTGCAACTTTATTTCTGTCTGTCTAAGTGTTGTAACATGATTGACAAATCGTAGGGTTGATTATGTATGACTTAACTCTTGCTAGTCTTCGCATTTTGTATGACTAGCTTCATGATCATCTGAATATGTAATGTTTGGGACGCCTTACTTTTGTATGTCTGATGATCTAACATATATTTGCTTACTTGAGATTGAGACACTAGGCTTGTTCTTGACCATAAGAGACTGATGGATTGTAGATTAACTCTCATGGCTGTGTCTGTCCCCGCTCTCCAGTATTCTGGTTCTGGGGCGTGACAATGGTAGTAGCTACAAATAAATTGGATAAAATCACATCATGATGCAAGCTAACGGTCCTATAGAAAACAAAACGGTGTGTGCTAACTATCTATATAATGTCTCTATTGTAGTGCGGTACGTACTAACGATCGAGGAAGGTCAAGTGAACAATGTCTCTATCGCAACACGATGCGTGCTAACGATTCAAGAATTGTCACGATAGCCAACGCCTACTAACGATATCCTCGCCTAAGGGATCAAGTTAAGTCATATACGCAAGTAATGTGGAAGACTAAACAAATAAAGTACATCATGAAACGAATAGAAAATATTTGATCATATGGCACAAATAGATAAAGGAATACAAATAATGTAGGTGCGGCATGAATTATTTACATGCAACATGTGACAACGAATAACAAGAATATGACAAACATCTGACATGTACAAGGAATAATAGCAGAAAACAAGCATATATAAAAATATTGTACAAGTCGACAATGTATACTTACCTTATTTTGTCCTTCGTGAGGTATTACTGGTGACAGCTTCATATCACATAATCCATGATGTTCATAATTTCAGTCTAATCGAATCCCATGGGACCACATAACACACAAAGCAATAAGCAATACATAATAACTCACAATAGACACACACTGTATTTTTTAGGGCTTAAACCTACTTTTGGGATTTCTATATTGTTTATTCGGGTTTCAAAAATTCTCAAATACTCTCAAAATACTTATATAAATTATGAGAAAGTAGATTTATGTTCTTACATGTCCTCACGATATACCTAATTTTTTCTAGCACTTAATTCTCAAAACATATAGGTCATTGTATTTTCCTATGAATTAATTCATTCAAACAGGACAATAGGTGAAGGAAAAATTATTTCTCCCAAACCGTTAATCCATTAACTCTAAAAGTTCATTCACAAACTAATAGCATATTCATTATAGACATACTAAAATTTCATACAAAATTACTAAGCCAATTGGGAGTTATGATCTTTCCAATTTGAGTACATTATGAATAGATTAAAACATGAAAGTCTGTAGTGCGAGAATTATAATTAATTATAGAAAAAAATATTTTAATGATCTACTTTCATATTCTAGTAGCATTACATGTTGATATTACGAAATTACTAGAAACATATACTGCTGAAATATGTATTTTTGCACGAATTATTTCAGGGATCAAACAAAGTCTATTTCGGGATTGTGTATATGTTTTGGAAAGCTAAGAGGGAGAAAAGCATACCTCTAAAGTTTCATAATCAAATTCCTTCATTTGGTCCCTCAAAGTTGTCTCGTAACAAATTTCTTCCTTTGGTTGCTGCTGAAATCTTCTCCAAAAAGAATAATCAACCCTAAAACTAAATGCATTTATATAAGGAAAGGGGAAGGTACAATCCGGGTCAAGGAAAGGTATTTGTCAGCCCCTGTTTTTCAAAATTAATTAAAATAGAATTAATTAGTTGCTAATGTCATATTTAGTCTTAAAATAATTTATTATGATTTTTAGGAATTTTCTAAAATTTTTAAATGATTTTTAAATGATTTTTAAATAAGTTTTAAATACTAAAATACCTATTTGCAATTAATTAAAATGTTTTAATATCATTTTATAATATTTAGAATTATTTTAATATAGTTTTATAATTTATTAAATTGTTTTAATTGTAGTTTGTAATAATTAGAATTGTTACAGTGTTAGTTTGTAAATAACTAATTGTTTTTAATGTGGAATACAAATTTTAATTTGCATTTAGGCACTGGAAGGACCTATCTGTAATTACCTAAAGTCTAGGGACCCTAATGCTAAATCCTATTCTACCCACCCCCGACGACTCGGTTGACCGACTGCCACGCCGACGACGACCCGCCATTTTCGGCCGCCCAACCGACCTAGGACCGACTCGACCCCCCTATAAAAACCCCCTCACTCCCTCAGCTCGACCACCACCACTACGACCTATCTCCGCCTACCACAGCCCCGTCTTCCCCAATTTAACCTAGCCGCAACCCTAGCTCCGACGAACCCCTCGTCCAGCCCCCACGACGAGCGTCACCGCCCCCAACCACCATCAACTGACTCGCCGCACTGAGGCGAGTCGATCGCCACCCGAGCGCCGCTTCTCCATCGCCTCCTCCTCCATCCAGCACATTCTAAACCCTCACCGACTGCCGGACACGTAAGTGGCAGTATTGAATTGTGTCGTGCGTGTCTCGAATCGACATATGTCGTTCGCCAGGACACGACGAACCCAACGCTGTGCTCGGACACGCGTTTCATGACTCGTACGTGTCGTGCATAGCACGGACACGTAGACTCTGTGTCCCAAACTGTCAGGACACATAGTTGATTTTTCGGGTGTACTGTTATAAACTAAAAACCTAAATAAAATAAACCTAAATCCTAACCCTAACACAAGCCACGGGCTGACCCCCTGGCCAGCCCGACCCAACTTAGGAACCCGACCCATAGGGCCGAGTTCGAGCCCCCCCTTTGTGCTGTTGTTTCTTTTTCTTTTCTTTTTCTTTTTGTTTTATATATATATATATATATATATATATATTTTTATATATATATATATATATATATATATATATATATATATATATATATATATATATATATATATATATATATATATATATATATATATATATATATATGCTGTTGTTTCTTTTCCTTTTTCTTTTCTTTTGTTTTCTTTTTGTTTTATTATTTATATATATATATATATATACGTGTATATATATATATATATATTATATATAATATATATATATATATCTATATATATATATATATATATATATATATATATATATATATATATATATATATATATATATATATATATATATATTATATATATATATATATATATATATATATATGTATTTATGTATTATTATATACTGTTATATAAGTATATATATACAGTATTTATATTTGTGTATATATATATATATATATATATATATATATATATATATATATATATATATATATATTATATTTAGTATTCTTATTTATATAATGTACATATATATATATATATATATATATATATATATATATATATATATATATATATATATATATTATATATATCTAGATATATATATATATATATATTTTTTTTTTTATTATATGTATTTAGATGTATTATATGTATTTATATGTATATATATATATATATATATTATATTATATATATATATAATATATATATATATATATATATATATATATATATATATATATATATATGTATATGTATTTCTTTATGTATATGTATATTATTATATATTATATTTACTGTTTTATACATATATATTATATATATTATGTTTATATGTATATGTATATATTATATATTCATTTATATATATATATATATATATATATATATATATATATATATATATATATATATATATATATATATATATATATATATATATATATATATGTTTTATATGTATGTGTATACATACATAACTATTTAGCCTATGTACTTTGCATAATATTGCACACATATTATACTTTAAATATATGTAAATATACTTGACATATTTATATGGCTACTATATATAATTTACCTTATTAAAATATTAATATTTATTATGTATTTTTACGTCTTTGTATTTTTGTGTATTTAAATTACTGCAACCATTTGGTGTCCAAGCCTAGCATGGGTTTTTGGGCCCAAATGTGTTTTCACACATTCAAGACATGTACAAGTCATATTGGACTTAATTTATGGCCTTGGGTCCTGTATTTGAACTTTGGTTCAAATTATATACATGGACAAAATACACAGATAATTAATTATTTAATTTCAGTTTATGTACCATGTTGTTTTTGAATTTCTAAAAATACTTTAATTGCTGCTAAAATTCTGGAAAAATAGTATTTAGATACTATGTTAATTTAGCTAATTTATTATAATTTTTACTGTATTTAATTTACAGTTTTGCCACTGTTTTGGCATATGAAACCAGAACTCATTTTCTGTGTACTTAGGAAAACTGATTTTTATAAAATACTTGTACTGGTTAATAAAATTCCAGAAAAATTATAATAAATTTCTATAATTAACAAAGATCATTTTGGTACTTTATTTTATGTAAGATTAAGCTTTTTGTCTATCTCAAAAATTATTGGAACACAATGTTCATTTGATTTATTTATTGAATAATTACGACTTGCAATTTTTTGTGTTATTTTGAGTTATAGCCGTGTTGAACCTCACCCCTCACTAGTGTAAAGACCCTAGAAAGTTAGTTATAGTAGTGTGTCACCCCACATTGGTCTTCTATGCTAAAGTCATCATTTTGGCTAGGTGTCCAGTCACAAGTCGTGTTGCACCAATTAGTGTTTTAATATTTTAGCTTAGTGTAAAAACTAAGTTTATGTATTTATTTCTACAGTGACGAGTTACCAGACATCTATAGCACTTTTATCGCAGCTTGCTTTGCTAGAGGCAAGTACTCTCTACAAACTTTACATACTGTTACATCAATGAACTGCAAATCCAACCATGTTAAATGCTGATCCTTGGGGTAGCAAGTTAAATCTTCACATGTTGTACTTTTAGTTACTACCATGCTTAGAACAGTCTTTATGTATCTCTCACATGATTAGAATATGGGTTCTGGGAAAACTGATAGTAGAGTACGTGATCATGCTCCCTTTATCGTACCGAGCAAAGTTTTATTTTATATGTTACCGCGCCGTAGGCCATTATCCCACATTTCTGTACGGAGGTACACCTATGCTTGTACACTTGTACGTATGTACATTTTATTTACATGTGCCCCTGCACATTGTACACCTATTGACGATCACGTACCTGCTACAGTTTTAAACATTACATATACATCTGTCTCTATGACATATGTGTCCTTGCCATGATAGATTATGAGATGCCATGTTTCCAGCTATTCCTCTTATGTTCATTTCCATGTTTCATATGCTAGTTTGTTAGAATCAGTACTTGCTCCCGTCCTGACAGGATAACGTTGTAGGTATCCTTACTGGGGAGGAGTTACTCTGTGACTCATATTATGGAGATACTGTCGAGGATCCGGATTTGCTTTACGAGGATGTACCTGCGGAAAAACTCGCCTAGTTTGCGTAGTCACTTGGGATACTTAGTGTAGTCATGTATTAGACTACGTATTTTGTAACTGGACATGTATCCAGTTTTATATTTCAGACTTGTACTTGGACTTATTACTATATGAGACGACTTTTGTGTTTGGAGCATTTATGACTTTTATTCACTTATAGAACTGTTAGCACATTTAGTCTTATCTTGTTATCTCTAGAACAACTTACTGTATTTTATCTCAAACGCAGGCTGGACATGACTCGGCCCGGCCCAACAATTTGGGTAGCGGGTCGTGACAGTATCAACCCTAAAACTTGGGTTTGACCCGCAGACCTCCCATGTGGGTGCGAATTTCGATAACTTTTTGGGTTTGGTTGTTCCTATTTGAGAATGAATGATTGGTTTGGATATATATATATATATATATATATATTTTTATATATATATTTATATATATATATATTATATATATATATATATATATATATATATATATATATATATATATATATATATATATATATATATGAAAACTCATATATACACGAATATATATATACATGATAGTACTATCTCAAATATATATGAGTATATATATGCTAACTCAAATATATGAGTATATATATACACATCATTGAATATTTGGGGTAGGTAAGATTTGAAGATTGATATCTATATTTGTCACGTCCAGTACCGAAATACGGAGACGGACTAGGCCAGCTACTCCATATGCGGTATACAAATGTCATACGGCGATCGTGGCTGTCAAGAGACAAGGGGTGCATGCTACATTCAAGTCTCCTATGGTCTCACAGAGCATCTATGTCTCAATCATTCAAAGCAAGAAAATATCAATTAATGAACATATAAGATAAAGCAGTAAGGCGTCCCCGACGCTTCATCAAAATGATCATGGGGATCTAGCTTTACAAGTTAGCTAGCCCAGAGAGTCATAGGTACATAATTGTATTCAGATGCAGTCTTATTTAATTATAAATTATACAAAAGACAAAATATCCAGATTAGCCAGCTAAACAGGTGCCGGTGGCTAAACGTCAGAACATAAGTAAAGGTACTAGAGTGGTGGAGAAGAAACCCACTCGAGTCTCCTGCCAGCCATGCTTCTAGTATGCACCATTGACGTCGAAGAAGAAGTTTGGGTCCTCAGGCGCTGCTACGAGATCTGGCCAAACAAAACCAGTGGGGTCAGCCCCGAATAGCAAGTACTACAAGAGAGCACAAAAGAGTGAGATAAAACCCAAGTATAAAATAATAATACTAGTAATAATAAAAGCTTCCGGTCGTAACCTCAATCCACAGCCTATCCTAACACGATAGACCAACCCAACAACCAAATAAGGACATGGGTTGGACCACGCACCAGGACAGTCCATGTCCCTCGGCTACTGAAGGAAGTTATAAGGCACAGTCAAGTCATTTTTCAAGCGGCCATTCATTCCTCCGGCTTTCTATAATTGGCGGAGTTATCTCCGCAATACTGATTAAAAGGAATCCTCAGATCGTGTCAACCCAGCAGGGCTAGCCAAACCATTAGACATATAGCACATTGATTATGCACCGGTCCCCCGGAGGGCTACCGCGCTAATACATATAACAGTTAGCTCGTAGAAGTCGGATATAGTCATCTGCTAAAGGCGAATGAAACTATATCCGTGGCGGCCAACCCGACACGTCAGGGATGGACCTGGGGTGGCTAGTATGGCACGATCTCAGAATTCTTCCCACCCAATGCATCTACTAAGTTAGTGCCTAGTTAATCCCTAGGTTATCCTCGGAGTTCACATGTCGTGGTCACATGCTCACTCCTCTAGATATCGTACATTGTACGAGTACCTCAAGAAGGGATCCGTACTTGTCATGACCCGCTACCCAAATTGTTGGGCCGGGCCGAGCCATGTCCAGCCTACACTTGGTTAAAGCGTAGTAAGCTGTTCTAAGAATAGACAATAAAGGATCTAAGCTGCTAACAGTTCTAATATCACATTTAAAAGGTTCATAACAACACAACATCTATAAGCGAAAGTAAAATAAGTACAGACTTAATAATACACTTCCAAAGTATCTAACTGGAGACAAAGTCCAGTGACTACAAGATATAGTCTAAACAGTTCAATAACTAAGCCAAAAATAATCTAAGCGAGACTACCAAGCGAGGTTCCCTACGGGGACTTCCTCGGGAGCAATGACCTGGTCCTCTGGAGTGGGTCCATAGGAAAGATCACAGAGCAAATTTTCCTCCGAAAGTATGCCTACAATGTTATCCCGTCAGGACGGGAGCAAGTACTTACAAAACTAAACATACTGAGCACGGAATGAAAAGAGATGTATTAAATAAGAATCGTGTCATATCTCATGTCGTAACAATCATGTCATATCACAAATCTATCATGTAAAGGATACATTTTATTATGGCAATATAGTTTGTTTTAAAGTTTAAAACTGTAGCATGTACGTGATCGGTTAATAGGTAAATAGGATGTATAGTGGTACATATTAATTTTCTGAAGTGTACATACGTACACTTAACGGCATCGGTGTATATCCATACACAAACGCGGGATCAGACCTACAACAAAGTTGCATATAGAATGTAACAGTGCACGGTAAATACAACGGAGAAGGGGGCATGATCACGTACTCTACTAACAGTTTTCCTATAACCCATATTCTAACATGTGAGAGATACGAGAATAGTTTAAAACATGTAAGATACCGGGAGCAGTATAAGCATGGTAGGCACTGAGAGCAGTATAAAATATGTGGAAGGTCCTGAGTGCATTATAATTAAAGCATGTTAAAGATCCCGAGAGCAGTATAATTAAAGCATATAAAACATACGCTAGATATATAGAAACCTGTAAGATATGATTTTTCAGTTTAAATCACTGTATTAACATGGTTCATATGCAATTCATTATCATATGCAGTAAAATAGAGCTTGTAGGGGTACTCGCCTCGAGCAAAACAAGAATAAGAAATGAAGATACAGATATCCGGTGTCCTATCAATAATGATATACAAACTCAGCCTCTAAGTTATGATTAAGATTTTACACTAGTGGTGTGACACGACTCCTAACTGGATACCTAGCTAAGGGGTGTCCTAGCGTAGAAAATCAATTTGGGATGACACTAAGCCTATAACCAACCATTAGAACCCTTAGAGACACAAGATCATTTTAAAGTTTCACAAAAACCAAACATATAAATATATACACTAATAATAATAATTACTTACAAATTAGGATGATACATAAGCAAAATCTACAAATGTCATCGGATGACTAAACAAATATCACCAACACGTCCAGAATAGTCAAATTAGCTAGGATAGCCTACCCATAAGTCAATTTGGACATAGGGGCAAAATGATAATTTTGGGTCAAAATGATGTCCGTCGTTGGACACACTTTGCACCAAAAAATATGTCAGGATAGAAGTCTACAAAACCTAACAAATTATATGTCCACGTATCTAGAATGATGATACGAATCCAACGGTATGTCGAAATAGAATTCCGATGACCCGATCACAAAATGGTCCGTTGACTGGATATTGGATCCAATTTGCACGGAAATACGTGCCGGAGCCAATGTCTTCAAAACTCAACAAATTATATATCAACGAGTCCAGAATGACGATACGAACTCAACGGTATATCCAGAATTGGATTCCGATGAGCCGATCTCAAAATGACCGTTGACTCGGACTGTGGGACCCGCTTTGTACCAAAATACGTGCCAGGGTCCACGTCATCCAAATCTAACAAAATTTATATAAAAATGTGCCAGAACGACGCCAACTGGTGGTTTCAGAAATTGAATCCGGAGTCCCGGGTTCAAAAATAGAATTTTACAAGTACAAAATTAAGAATTCGGACGGCAAACTTTGGCGTCGAATTCGACCAACCAAGTGCTCACAATGAAAAGAAACTTAAGGATCAGGAAGAGGGTTATACAGCTACGCACAGGAACTTGTGCATGCCAAACGGAGCTGCGACGACGGAATTAGAGCTGACGAAGTTGGCTCCGTAAAACTGTCCAAAAATAGTACAATTTAAACGGTCAACTTGGTGGCCGATTTGATGTATCAAACGACGAAATTAACGGACAAAAATCTTAACGATTAGACCTCTCGAAAAACATGCACGATGGTGCTGTCCCGAAAACACAATTCTGAGTTCGATCCGCGGCGCGTCACGCCGGGATTTCGTGCAAAACGTATACGAATCGTGTATTTCACGTGTCGGGGGAGACCGGAGACACATCGGGTGGTCGCCCAGGTGCGTCGGACATGGGGGGAGCTCGCGATGGCGGTGTGCGATGGCGGCGGTGCGTCGTGCGACTGCTGCGGTGGCAGCTGCTGCATGCTATTACTGCTGCTGCTGTATGCTGCTACTGCTGATTTTGCATGCTTCTCGTGCACGACGGTTGACCAGGGTGGGCACGGCTAGGGTGGCCGCGATAGCGGTCGTCGGCGGGGGTGGCCGCGGCGTACGGTGGTGGTTGTGGTGATGATTAGTGGTTTGGTGATAATAATGGAGATGGTGGTGGTGAT
Organism: Iris pallida; assembly: GCA_029216955.1. Taxonomy (NCBI): domain Eukaryota; kingdom Viridiplantae; phylum Streptophyta; class Magnoliopsida; order Asparagales; family Iridaceae; genus Iris; species Iris pallida. Next base: position 2,953,638 of record JANAVB010031818.1, read on the forward strand.
GGTAATGGTGATGGCGGTGCTTGTGATGGAGTGGAGGAGGAAGAAGGTAGAGGTGGTGGCTGAGGTGGTTGTGGTGGTGCTCGGCCATGGGTGGTGGAGGTCGGCCGAGTATAGGAGGAGAAAGAGATTTGTGGTGTGTGTATATATGTGTGGATGTTTATATATTATATATGTGTCACGCCCCAAAACCAGAATACTGGAGAGCGGGAGCAGACATAGCCAGATACGTATATTGAAATGGAAACCACCTCGATATACGGTCACGACTGTCTAGATATATGAGGGTTTACTATAAGCCAATAGTCTCTTATGGTCATGAACAAGCCTAATGTCTCAATCACAAGCAAGTAAGTAAGGTCGCAAGATGTATGATCATTAAATATTCAATATAAGGCGTCCCAAATATTACATATTCAGCTGATCATGAAGCTAGTCGTTACAAAATGTTTAGGACTAGCAAGAGTTAGTCGTATATGATCAACCCTAGGATTTGTTAATCATGTTCACAGCCCGTAGGCAGACAGTAAGTAAAGCGCATCGAGCTAACAGGTGCTCATCGGCAAACGCCTCAAAAGAATAATTTTACAATAGAGTGAGCGAAAAAATAGAAAACCCACTCGTAGCCCGGTTCCATCTAGTTGTCACCATTGGACTGGAAGCTTGGTAGATCCTCGGGAGCTGCTCCGAAATCTGGCCACAAAACCAGCTGGGTCAACCCCAGAAAGAGCAGTGCCACAAGGGGGCCACGAAATAAGAACAAAAGCACAGCAATTAGCACAAGAAAGATCTAATATTAAAACTAAAATTTATAAAAACATGTCAGGATGATATACGACGAGATAACCATGGAACTATTCCGACAGCCAGGTTACAACCCGTAAACCAAACAAGGATCGGGGTTGTAACCCTTCATCTGAACAGAACTTGGTTTTTCCACCATTTATCGGCAAGATAATAATGTAAGAAATCAAGACAGGAAACAATCTTATACTGGATCAAGACATGGCTAGATAGGTTATCCTCATTCAATCAATCACGGCCAAGCAGATACTACGGCTTACTACTTTAACTAACTAGGGTTATCACAGGCCTAATTACTAACAAGATGCAGTGAGATTATTCTACAGCCACAAGCCCTGCAGACCATCCAGGTTACCAGGTCAAAAATTAGGGGTTGAATTCAGGTGGGACATCGCCCAGAAGACAAATGTACCCTTAGGTGACTTAGAGGGTGCAACACGCGACGATGTGCTGGAAATGTGCCCACTCGACGGCAGGCTACAGATCCCAAGAGCGCCCAGGTAAACGGGATTGCCTGTAGCTGTGTCATCTCTTCATGACTACTGAGTTATTCTAGTTATTAACCTTAATCTATTTAGTAGGAACTCTCTGACCGTGGTACTCAGGAGTCCCATCCTAGACATGATGTAAGACAGGACAAGTGGATTTAACAAGCAAGCAAGAAGAACTACCCACGGTGTCAAGGCAAGTCAAGTTAATTAGCCGTCGTAACAGCATTAAGATAAATCATGTCAGGGTACTTGTCAGGAGTGCGCCACGACGGGCCACTATCATGTCAGGTTGGTCATGTCAGGAGTGCACCATACGGGTCACTGTCGTGTTATGCTAGTTCCTTGTCATACCATGCCATGTACAATAGCCATTCCAAACATATTAAGTAAAATCAAATTCATAAAAAAAAAGGCGTAAGGATATAAATGGGCGTAAAATATCTAATAAAATATCAATATACAGGGCTATAGAAGAGCCACGCTAAAGAAATAAGACCAAACTCCAAGAGCCAATGGGTTAAGCAAGGGTCAGGGGAGCTGCGTACGCTCAAAAGTCACGCACGCAGGAGAGCTGCGTACGCTCGAAAGTCACGCACGCAGGAGCTGCGTACGTTCAAAAGTCACGCACGCATGAGAGCGGCATACGTTAAAAGTCACGCACGCCAGAGAGCTGCGTACGTGAAAAGTCACGCACGCAGGAGAGGAAAAGTCACGCAGTAAGAGCTGCATACGTGAAAAGTCACGCACGCAGGAGAGCTGCATATATGAAAAGTCACGCACGCATGAGAGCTGCATATGTGAAAAGTCACGCACGCAGGAGAGAGCATATATAAAAAGTCACACACGCAGGAGAGCGGCATACGTAAAAAGTCACGCACGCAGGAGAGCGGCATACGTGAAAAGTCAGCACGCCAGAGAGCTGCATATGTGAAAAGTCCGTACGCAGGAGAGCGGCATACGTGAAAAGTCACGCACGCAGCTGCGTACACGTAAAAACACGCACGCAGGAGAGCGGCATACGTGAAAAGTCACGTACGCAGGAGAGCGGCATACGTGAAAAGTCACGCACACAGAGAGCTGCGTACGCATAAAAACACGCACGCAGGATCTGGTCTTCTTCTCCATGGCTGAGAAGAGAGCTCCAATGGCTCCAAAACTTCAAGGCCTCACAACTTGGTCATCCGAACTCCAAATCCAGATTTTCAAAGTTCTAACCAGGGTGGAATTGAACTCTCTTCCTCATGGAAACATCAAAACCCATAGAAATCCAACTTAAATAGATCAAAACTATGCAAAACAAAATGGAGAAAAATCTAGATCTAGAACAATGGAGACTCCAAATCACAAAATACCAAGTTCTAATATGATCACCAAGTCCTAATCTAGAAAATAGACAATTAAAAGAGGGTTCTCATGTGGTGGCAAGGTGCACTTGCCTATGGGTGGGTGTGTGGAGAGGAAGAGAGAAGAGTTGTGTTGAGGAAGGAGAAGAAGAAATAATAGTAGTTTATGAGGAGAGAAAAAAGTTGGTGGAGTTATAAAGGGGGGATGTGGTGTGTTGGGTGGAGAATATGTTAAGGTGTTCCAATACATATTAAACCAAACCAAACCAACCCAAATTAAAACCGAGCCATGCCAAAAACCCAAGAATACGAGAAATACCAAAATTCTACAAGTTGAGAAAAAATAAAAATTCATGCCAAAATCCAGATACGAGTATAAATACGAAATACGAAAAAATACGGAAAATGAGGGTGACAATATGGAAAGAGAGAGGGAGAAAGATATTTGAAGAGAGAGAGAGAGATATTATAAAATGAGAGAGAGAAGTCGGTTAGAGAGAGGGGGGGTATGTGCTGGTGGAAAGAGGGGGTGAGGTGTGTGTGTGTAGGTATTTAATGGGAGGATATATATATATATATATATATATATATATATATATATATATATATATATATATATATATATACATATTAGAAAGAGAGAGAAATATATATTGTATAGAGATATTTTAAATAGGGAAAAAGGAAAATTGTGTGGGGTATTTGGATAGTCATGAGGGGACAACATGGAGCTTGGGTTCGGGTTCGGTTGAGCCGGGTCGGGTCAAAGTCGAACATGGTGCAATAATTGAGTTTAAATAGGTATTTATGTCATGGATAAATAAGTAAACATGTGGCACTCAAAAAATGGGACACAATATCATGTGGATAGTAGGCTTCATGTGGGCCATGTCCATACTTGGGATTACAGGTTGGATCGATGTCGGGTTCCGAAATTAAATTGGAAGTTAGATCAAGTTTTACTGTAGATAATTAATTGGCCTAAATTGACCCGAAAGTTGTGCGAAGCAAATGAAGCACAAAATAGAGTGTCTGAGTGGGACACGAAGGTCATGGGTGTAGAGCGTCTCGAGTAGATCATACATGAGAAGTTGGTTTCAAGTAAATGACTAGTCATGTGCTCCTAAATTAAAAGTCACGAAAACGTGCATACGATGATCGAAGATAAAAGTGAGAAATTAATTAATAATATTCAACGATCAATTGGTCTAATTTGACCCGAAGTGAACGATGCAAACAGAGTACAAGGGAACAAGTTTAAGTGGGACATGATATATCAAAATGAAGATAATCTTGTCTACTACAAAACTCATAAAGGAGTTTCCAGAGATTGGCATCCCTGACGCTCAGAATTCAAAGTCACGACAAAGAACATTTAATGATAAAAAATAATTATAATAAAATATCTATCGAAAATAATTCATTTAGAAAATTTAAAATAAACCCTAAAATTCAGGGGGCTTACAGTACTGGCTCATGGAGTCATACATATGTACCCTTCTTGGTGTAATACAACACATAACATATACACGTCATTGCTACCGCCCATTCGAATGAAATGATGGATCTTGGAGGTACTAGCAGGTATCACGTAGGAACACTTAACACATAGGATGACACCTCGGTGCTCAGTAGATTGTACCTTAGTACACACATAGGGTTATCCACACACACATAGGTAGTCAGATCAGGAATGAGGACCAAGACACAGAGGGAAGAGAACAAAAAGGCACTACGCACTTAGGGTATGAAGTGCTCGTAAGTCATGAAGTGGCCCAAATGGCGCACGGGTGATGTGCAAGGTAAAAGGTGCACAAGGTGCCAAAGTCACATATGAATTCTAGTAAAGTGAGACATGAAGATCTTGAAGCTAAGACAAAGATCTATAACTTTTATGTTGGCAGTTGGAAAAAATTCTGGAAAATTCAGCCAAATAGGAATAAAACAGCCAAAATAGCCAAAATAGGCACTATGCGGCCTTCTGCGGCATTATGCAGTCTTATGCGACACTATGTGGCCTTCTGCGGTACTATGCGGCCTTCGCGACACTATTCATCCATGCGGCACTATTCATTCTTGTAGTACTATTTATTCCATATGGAACTATGCATCCTGCGGTACTATTCATCCATACGGAACTATTCATTCCCGGTACTATTCATTCCTGCGGTACTATGCATTAAGGCGGCACTATTCATTCATGCGGCACTATTCATTCTTGCGGTACTATGTATCCATGGTACTATTCATTCCTGTGTACTATGCATCCATACGATAACTATTTATTCCTGTGGCACTATTTATCTTCCCTGCCAGAACCAGGACAGTTGAACATAGAAGATGTCCAAAATATTATTTTGGGCATAACTTCCTCAAAATAAGTTAAAATTTGGCGGTTCAAAAGCCAAATTGCGTAGAATGAGATTTCCTACAACCTAGGACCATTATTTTTGAAAGAACAAGTTTGATAGATCAAAACCATAAAAATCCATAAAAGCCTAGTTTTAGAAACTTAGATCTACACAAAATTAGCCATTAAAATCAAAAACTCTAAGAACTAAACTTGTAAGAATGAAGAGAAGAATAATATAGACAAATAATATCAAAGAAAAAAAAAATCAAGAATAAAAATACACAAATCTCCACTTTTGAGCAAGTTGTACTTGTCTAGAGGGTGGTTGAGGAGGAAAATGAATGAGAGAGTGAATGAGGAAAGAGAGTGTGGAAGAGATTATTTATAGTGGGTGAGGGTTGACTTAAGAAAACCCTAATCTCTAAACATGCTCAACCATTCTACTATGACATGCTTAAAAGCTACATACAACCATTAATAAATAATAAATAGAATTATGCACATGCTAAATACAGGATACTATGTACAGAATTCATGAAAGAATATGTATATGGGATCGGGGAGGAGTGACAATATTTATTTGGAGATATATCTATGAAACTCAAATGTTTATATATATATATAATATATATATATATATATATATATATATAGATATATATATAATATATATATATATATAAACATATAATACAAAAACCACTCGGCTGGTTTTGGAGCATATATATATATATATATATATATATATTATATATATATATATTATATATATATATATATATATATATATATATATATATATATATATGCTCAAAAACCAGCCGACTGGTTTTGTATTATAGAACTACCCTATATTTTATGTATTGGATTGAAATTTAGTGGTTGAGATTAAAAGGTGTAGACCACCACCATTTTTAAGTCATTTAATCTCAACCATGTAATTCCAATCCAACGTGTAAAACATAGGTTGGTTTCATAATACAAAATCAGCCGGTTGATTTTAGAGCACTCCTCTCTTCTCTCTATTATATATATATATATAGATATATATCTATATATATCTATATATATATATATATATATATGTTGAAGAACGGGTAATTTTATATATTAATATGGTAAACTTCATACATATGACTTCTGTCTTATCTATTTCCCCCCATACATTCAATGTCTCTCTCTATCTTATTGATCATTGTAGCTCTCC